>CM046353.1:16807874-17303150 GCA_025403435.1 Artocarpus heterophyllus
GTAGAAAATTAAATGCTTAATAAATAGAAAGACTACGTGTTCGAAACATATTTTAAATGATTGTTGGAAGATTTCAGAGTATTATCCTTTGTTAGCTACGAGGTCAATGGACTAAAAAGGGTGACATTGAGAAGACAAAAATTGCAACGTAAGACCGTTTTAAACTTATTTAAATGTAGGTATCTAGATTTATTAAATTAAAACAAACATCTGTTTTTTTCAAAATTAATTTTGTAATTTTTGATTAATTATTAATCAATTTTGAAGATTACGGATTTATTAATTATTGGGTTAACAATATTTGTCGCATTTATCAGTTTCCAATGATGCGAAGTATTGACACTTTTTTTATTTTATTTTATTTTTTATTTTTTATGGTGATGATTTATATCCTCTAGTTTTTTGAGCACAAAACGGGAGGCACGAAACCTTTATATAAATGGTCCATCAACTCCTATGGGGTTTATTCAACAAATTCGGAGTCGACCCATGGAGAAATCTAAAGGCAGTAAAAGTCTCATAACATTGGCAGCTGCGTTCACAAGAACTCGAATTCGAGTTGCTTACTTAAGCGGAACAGTTCCCTGTCAACTGAATCTGCTAACTATTGATTCTTAAATTTATAAGGCTGATATTTTTAATTTAACTTTACTAAAACCATGCTGTAAAAAGGGTCATATTTTGCACATATTCCAAAATAAACATTAAATGTAAAAGAATAAAGTTGTTAATTTTACATAACAGATTGTAGATTTTTTTTGGCTAATCAAGACAAGAGTGTGGATTGAAAACTAAAACTACATTCTAAAATAATTAATTTGGGTATTAGTTCGTGAAATCATTACACAAACATTTCGTTTTATATTTCTTTTTTTCCCATAAAATATGGGGACGTATTTAGAAAAACACGTGAATTCTTTATAAAAAGTATTTCTCAAGTCTTTTCCTTTCACAAAATTAGTCAGAGTACATGAACATGCGTGCTCATAAAGTACATGACTCCTCTATTTAGCATTCTAGCAAAATGTCACCCTGATATTCTTTTTAAAAATAAAAAAATACATAAAAAAGGAACTGTTCACCCCAATTTTGTTACAACGTTTCTAATTCGATTAAAAAAAAAAAAAACTAATTTCCCAAGGTTTACGCAAAATGTTGGATCTACATGAGTTATAAATGCTATCACACAATTAAGTTATATGATCATTTCCAATTGACATGTCTTAACGACAAGTTCACTCTAACATTCAAGCCTTTTTCTGTCATACTCTGATATATCTTTAAGGGAGAAAAAAATCACAAGAAGAGGATAATATGGATGATTTTGAGTTTCAGCCAAAATTACACCAATTAAACCATTTATTAGCTAGTGGGGCTAGTAGTAATTTAGTTAGTATCACCGACCAGTTTTGTTAACGACATGGTTTTATAAAATATATGTTTACGATTAGTGTGACTATTACGACTTACATTGTTTTTCCCCAAACTATAAAAACTAATTATGACGTGTATACAGTATATAATACCAGGTACCACAATTTTAAAAATGCAATAGCTTTGCTTTGACAATGACCAATTCATCAAATTATTCCAATGTCTTTTGTATCAGCCAAGAGAGAGAGAGAGAGAGAGTAATTAGTTGTGAGAAGTGTGAAAGCAGCATTTCACCAACTTTTATCTAGTTCTGAAATAAGACTGTTCATTTTTCTTAAGAAGATTTTCAGTTCAAGTCAATTTTGATATGGCAAGATATATGAATAATGTGGGATCCATAGGCCACACATAAATATTTTATCTCCTAGGAATTATTTTGATACAATATTCTCAATCTTTACATCCCTCTTCATTTATCCCAAATATATATATATATATATATATATATATATATATATATTTAGTTATATGTAAATTAAGTTAAGAGGAAGGATGCCAGGAAGTTGGACGGACCCATTCTTCGTTATCCGTTAATGATTTTATCTTTAACTTATTTATATGTGTTAGACATAGTGCCATAAAGAGTAAAATATTATAATATGTTTTTAGAGTAATTTTATCAATAAAGAGTTTATTTCTTATTCTTATACTAAATGCTATCCTCTTTATGTTCATTTCTATTGAATGTATGATAAGCAAACAAAAGTCTAAGACTATCGGTTTAAACCTTAAGAATTGTGCATATGATAGACAGATTGTGCAAAAGACATGAATCTTAAAGGTGATGGTCTAAATTTTAAGATCCATAATCAGTGTTGTCTACATGCATAATGGTAGATGGCTTGTTTTGGTTATCGAAGTAGTACTCTATGAGTAGAAACATTGATACATTATTATAGGTGACGATGTTTTAGATTGGGACAAAAAGATGAATTGATTTAGTTAATAATTTCGTTTGTTCAAATCAATTCACTTTAGGCAATCATATGTGTTGTGTCTTAATCCTAAAATGACTAACGGACCCATTGTTAGACATGTATGCTCTAAGGAGTAAAAATGTAATACGTTTTTGGAGACATTTTTATCAATAAAGAATTTATTCATTTATATATATAAATGAATAAATTCTTTATTGATAAAAATGTCTCCAAAAACGTATTACATTTTTACTCCTTAGAGCATACATGTCTAACAATCTCCCACTTGCACTAAGTGAGTAAATACTGCAAATTTCGCATCCCCATAGCTTCCACATGCCTTTCGAAGACTCTCCCAGAAAGTGTCTTCGTAAATGGATCAGCTAAATTGTCCTCTGACGCGATCTTGCACACCGTGACATGCCCGCTCTCAACGAAGTCCTTTATCACATGATACTTCCGATCAATATGCTTACTCTTCTTGTGAAATCTTGGTTCCTTAGCATTAGCTATCGCCGCACTGTTATCACAGTACAGTGATACCGCTTTATCCATACCAGGAACTACCTCAAGATCCCCAAGGAACTTGCGGAGCCACACTGCTTCTTTCGAAGCATCACTAGCCGCCACATACTCGGCCTCCATCGTTGAATCCGAAGTGCAATCTTGCTTCGCACTTCTCCAACTGATGGCACCGCCACCCAGAGTAAACACAAACCCTGAAGTCGATTTCCTAGAATCCAGGCAGGATTGAAAATCCGAATCAGTGTATCCTAGAGGAGTTAAATCCTCACCCGAATACACAAGCATATACCCTCGAGTCCTTCTCAGGTACTTGAAAATATGCTTTACCGCAACCCAATGGTTCGGTCCTGGATCCGCCTGAAATCGACTCACAATCCCGACCGCATAGCTAATATCCGGTCGAGTGCAAAGCATGGCATACATGAGACTACCCACTGCCGAAGCATAAGGCACCTTCTTCATGTATTCTCTTTCTTCATAAGACTTTGGAGAGTCTTTCTTAGAAAGAGTAATTCCAGACCTAGATGGTTGCCCACCTTTCTTGGAATCCTGCATTGCAAACCTCCTGAGAATTTTATCTATGTAGCCGGCCTGTGACAAAGCTATCATTTTGTTCTTCCTATCCCTCAAGATCTGGATACCGAGAACAAAATTAGCCTCACCCAAGTCCTTCATGTCAAACTGCTTGGTCAACCATAATTTGACCGATGACAACGCCCCAACGTCATTGCCAATTAGCAGAATGTCATCTACATAGAGTAGTAGAAAAACCACCTTCCCATTCTTAATGTGTTTGTAAACACATGGTTCATCCACATTTTGTGAGAACCCATAAGTCTTGATCACTTGATCAAATCTTATGTTCCAAGAACGAGAAGCCTGCTTAAGTCCATAAATAGACTTTAGCAACTTACAAACCTTACCCTCTTGACCCGCGACCTTGAACCCGTCTGGTTGTTCCATATAAATGGACTCATCAAGATAGCCATTTAGAAAAGCCGTCTTGACATCCATCTGCCAAATCTCGTAGTCGAGAGCGGCAGCTATGGACAAGAGAATCCGGATGGACTTAAGCATGGCTACAGGCGAAAAGGTTTCCTCATAATCGATTCCTTCCTTTTGCGTATAACCCTTAGCTACCAGTCTAGCCTTAAAGGTTTCGACCTTTCCATCCACTCCTCTTTTCCTCTTGTAGATCCACTTACACCCTATGGGTTTTACCCCTTCGGGAAGATCCACAAGCTCCCAGACCCGATTAGTCTCCATAGACTTCATCTCAATGTTCATGGCCTCTGTCCAGAGTCTTGAATCAACATCCTCCATAGCTTCTGCGTAAGTATAAGGATCCCTGTCATGTTCATCCGGTTCAGCCAAAAAGACCTCCCCATTGAACATATACCTCTCAGGTTGACGCCCGATCCTCCCACTACGCCGAAGCCCCTGAGGTTGTTGTTCAGGTTTGTTTGGTTTTTCTACACTGATCGGAATGGTTTCGTTCGGAACCTCCGGAGTAAACGGATTACCCCTCAACTCCTCAAGCACCACTTTGCTTTGAGGTTTAAAGTCGTTCATGTAACTCTCCTCAAGGAAAGTTGCATTAGTTGAAACCATGACTTTATTTTCCTTTGGGTTATAAAAATAACCCCCTTTAGTCCCTTTTGGATATCCTACAAACACGCAAACTTCTGAACGTGCTTCCAACTTATTCGGATCCTTAAACAGGACATGAGCTGGACATCCCCATATGCGAATATGGTTTAAGGATGTCTTCCGTCTTGTCCACAACTCGTGAGGAGTTTTAGGGACCGATTTTGAAGGCACATTGTTCAAAAGATAACATGCGGTTTGTAGTGCATATCCCCAAAAGGATAAAGGCAATGATGAATAACTCATCATGGACCGAATCATGTCCAACAAAGTCCTATTCCTTCTCTCCGCTACGCCATTCTGCTGCGGAGTGCCCGGCGCAGTCAAATGGGATAAAATCCCATTCTCTAACAAGTGTCCCAAGAACTCATCAGAAAGGTATTCCCCACCTCGATCAGATCGAAGTGCCTTTATGGGTCTACCCAATTGCTTTTCCACTTCAGCCCGAAACTCCCTGAACTTATCATAAGTTTCGCTTTTGTGGTGCATTAGGTACACATACCCATATCTTGAGTAATCGTCAATAAAAGTGACGAAGTACTCATACCCTCCTCGTGCCCGGATGTTCATCGGTCCGCAAACATCACTATGCACAAGTTCTAGAACCCCTTCGGCCCTATTGCCCTTAGACCCGTATGGTCTTTTGGTCATTTTACCCTCCAAACAAGACTCACATTGAGGTATAGATTCCACCTTTAAGTGACTTAAAGGTCCATCCCTTACCAACCTTTGAATCCTATTCAGGTTAATATGGCCAAGGCGCAAATGCCAAAGATAAGTCTTATTAGAGTGAGAAGTTTTAAGTCTTTTTGAGTCATTATCATTTATCTCAGCATTAAGCAATAAGTCCATCTTAGGTTTGATAAAATATAGATTATTTTGCATCCATCCAGAACAGATAAAAGATTTGTTTTTACGAATCACCACTTTTTCATTAAAAGATACCACGTAGGAGTCTTTAAATAAAGAAGATACAGAAATTAAATTCCTTTTAAATTTAGGAACATAAAAACAATCTCGCAAAATTAAATTCCTATAATTATCAAAATAAAGATGGACATCTCCCACTGCTTCCGCTGAGACCAAGGATCCATCGCCCATCCGAAGCGTTAAGTCTTCACGAAGTAGACTTCTCGTTTCTTTGAATCCCTGCAGAGAAACACAAACATGATTAGTTGCACCAGAATCTATGACCCAAATGTCACTGGATTCCTCAACCAAACAAGTTTCTAAATATAGAAGATCACACCTACCTCCCTTGGAAAGGAAGTCCTTGCAATGCTTCTTTATATGCCCGACCTTACCACAAAAGAAGCACTTAAGCTTCTTTGGGTTCTTCTTCTTCTTCTTCTTGCTCTTGGTAGCAATAGGAATAGAAGACTTCCCACTCTTGGCCCGTTGTTTCTTTCCATTCCCAGAGTTAGGATTGGAACCAGAAGCAGCTACCATATTGGCCTCTCCACCAGCAGGAGACTCCCTGATCAGCAGTTCAAACTCTTGTAACTGTTTCATCAGTTCTGTCAAGGTCATATCCCGTCTATTGCTTAGATTAAAAGTAGCTCTAAACGGAATAAATTCCTTAGACAGAGTCTCAAAGACCATAGTCATCTGAGTTTCAGCATCGATGTCGGCTCCATTGGTTTGAGCCTCAGCGAGGTAACCCATGACCAACATCATGTGCTTCTTTACAGATGTCCCCGGTCTCTGTCTACAGTTTAAGAGTTTCCGAAGCGCCCCTTGCCGCTTTGTTATGGCCTGGCCTCCAAACATGTCCTCAAGATTATCCAAGATCTGCTTCGCAGTCTCATAATCCTGATGTTGAGCCTGCAGCACGTTATTCATGCTAGCCATAACATAGCAGCGGGCCTGATCATTAGCATCTTTCCAGCGTTCGTACGCTTGGAATTGCTCATTACTTGAGTCTCCCGTAGGCTCGGGAGGACAAGGAGTTGTCAGTACATATTTCAGTTTCTCAAAGGATAGGACGATGTCCAGGTTCCGTTTCCAATCATTATAGTTCTCACCGGTTAATTGGTTTTTGTCAAGTATCGATGATAAAGCGTTTTTAGACATTTTCAATCTACAATAAAGAATCATATACCAAACATAAGCAAACATATTTAATAATTTAGTAAGATAACACAATCATGTAAAATCATACAAATGTGTTTATGTGTCAAAACCTTGAAAATATCACAACCTTACAACGATAATTCCCAACTCAGAATTCAACAAGCTCCTAGGGGAGTCATGCCAAATTCAATCAGGAACACGGATCCCCTCCTGATTAATATATGCCATCCAGGACCCGTATGATCCAGCATATACTAATAATCGTTTCTTTGGCCATTAATTTTATTAACAGAGCTCCTAGGGGAGGTTAATAATAAAATTAACGTGAGTGTATAACCACCGTTTCAATATTTTATCCATGATTTATAATCACCACCTAGGGGTGTGCAACCATAAATCATACTAAAATACCTTATCCTTTTAGAGATCCAATCTGGTACATAATAGAAATCCCTTCCTAGGGGTTGGGACCATCATGTTCTTCCTATGGACCAACGATGGAGGCCTTAGGTTCTCTCTTCGAAAACCTTCTCCCACTCAATCTTTTGAAGTCAAGGTTTTATTTTAAAATTATGCATGAACAATTTTAATATGAGCGGCACTCCCTATTCTATATGACATGTTATCAATATACATGGTAAATCATATTATAATGCAGACAAGCAAAGCAATCAAGCAAAGCTACAAGCATAATAATAATAACCGTAATATTATGGTTCCACCCTAGAGAATAGAAAAACTAAGATTACAAGAGAATAATCGAGACATTTATCGATTCTTCATCCTTGAATCCTCAAGCTGTATCCTTCTTCATGTAATATCCATCTTCAAGTCCTCAATCCCGTATGAATCGAACACTTCATATTTCCGGTCATATCCAAATTTAATGTTTCTCAGAATCGTCCCAAAAATAAAATTAAAACTGCACCAAAAATTGCACCTTTTCTGGACACCTGGATGCTCTCTGTCGGTAGGCCGATCTAGGTGATCGGTCTGCCGATCATGGTGGTTCGGCCTGCCGAACATGAAGGTTCGGCCTGCCGGCAGAGCACCAAAATTTCTGCCCCACTGTCGGCCTGCCGGACCGTACGTCCGGCCTGCCGATCTGTGACCTTCGGCCTGCCGAACTGTGAGGTCCGGCATGCCGACCGAGCAGAAAACACTCAATCCAGAAAATACAATTTTAATGCAATTCATCAATTTTATTTTCAACAATTCAAAAACACAAAATTAGAGACTCAGGAAATACCTGGAGGCGCCATCATCTATCTTCAAGATCCGACTTCTCGTTCCGTCTTCTCCGAATAATTATTTAATTACAAAATTCTTACAAATTAAATAATAATTCCTAGACGGAGATGATAGTCCGCCATCTAATTACATGAAAAACTTAGATACACATTCTAACCTCTAAGGAACCATAACCGGTATTAATTAATTAATAAATAATTAAACAACAATTTAATCAACCATAATTAATTAATAAACATCCACCATATAATCCATGACAACATATATATTATATAGAAACCTAGAGTGCCATCTCTCTATAAAATTCAATTCAAGCATTGGAGAGATTAAGATCACAAAATTTATGCATATAACATGATCACAAACTTGCAAATTTATGTAAAAACCTCGGCGCTCTGATACCAATTGTTGGAAACAAAGTGCGCAGCGGAATTTTAAAAATTTTTCATCAGAGTATTTTCCAAAACACAAGTTTGACATGTTATATGTATAAATTAAACAGATCTTACTAACCTCAGTATGCCGAAGAACCTCCGCGACCTGTGTAGAGAAGTAACGTTCCAGAAGAGCCTCAACCAACTGGTCTTCTTTGCTATTCTCTATCCACAACCGGAGTGAGTGTGGGCTCACACGTACAGCTCTTCCACCGGTGACTCTCCTTCCAACCAATAGAGAGAACCCAAAGCTAGTGTTCGTGATTTGTGAACAAAAGCTCTCAGGGAGTTTTTAGATGCTCACTAGAAGAGTATCACGCTTAATCTCTCAAATTGATCTGAGTAAATCATTAGACTCACTCCCTTTTTATACCTATTGGTCCTTGGGGTCAGTCCATATCAGATTAGGTCTCAAAAATCGAAACAGAATCAAGTTCGGATCAATATCTGATAAGATACGCGTGAAAAACGCGTAATCTTAGCTGTCGCGGTCGGCATGCCGAACTGTGAGATAGGCAGGCCGAACTGGCCAGTTCGGCAGGCCGAACTTTCTGATCGGCAGGCCGAACTGCCGAGAAAAAATCTCCGCGAATCTTTTATTTTCCACCCGAGATTCTAAAGGATAAAGTCTCAGTTTTGATTCAAATAGCCCAATAGAAAAGATATCTGATCAAAACAAACTCTATCAAGATAATCTCTAAGAAAATAAATCAATTCAAATAATTCTACAAGTTTATCTTGTTCTAATTGTCCAAAATTAAAACAACCGATAAACAGACAAGAATTATCCGAACGCCATAATTCAACAAGTTCATCTTGAACTAATTTCTTACAAAATTAATTCAACCGATAAACAGACATGAATTATTTGATTCTTATAAATTTTAAACCAATCTGATAAATCCGACATAAGTCACCAATTATTGGAAAAGCACGCCGTGTCGTTACAGGATTTTGTGAGCTAGCAAAGGGGACCAAAATGGACCTATAAAGTTCAAGCTCATGATAATTATGAAACCCAATATCCCAGATATACATTTCACAATTATCAACTCCAACGCTACTCCACTAAAAGCTTGGAGCTGCACTCTCGAACTTTATAGAATTACGAAGCTCATGTAGCTAAGTCTCCATGACATATCATAGTGTATCGCATCCCCATATGATCATCCATAATCGGCTTAAGGACAAGTTCTGTCTTACCTTCCCGATTATTTTTATCTTACGTTCCATTGTCTCACCATTAGAAAACTTACCATCCAAAGATAGTATACCATTCGGTTACACCTATGTATCCAAATGGTTGAGCGCTCCAGTTTTCCAATTACAGGACAACGCATATAAGAGGATATCATTACTTCTAAAGAGGAGCTATGGATTCCATATCTATGAATAACAAGTCTACGCTATCAAGAGTCATGCCTCCAACGTACCGGCATGCATGCCACTATAGAGATGTGGGAGTCACCCATTGGTACATCAAAAGACACAAGTCGAGACAACGGGCCCATTATTCATCTCAGGATTAAGATACAATACAAAAGACTGTCTAAAGTGAATCGATTTGCCAAGACAGAATTATTAATCCAAATCAATTCACTTTATGTCCCGATCCAACACATCGTCACCTATGACAACGCGCCAATGTTTCTATTCACGGAGTCCAACTCCGATGGCCAAGACAAACCATCTCCCAAAAGGGATATAGACAACATAACAATCTTTACATGAATAAAGCGCCCAACTTTATTCCCTCGATTGCGGATCATATATTTTAGACCATCACCTTAAGAGTCGTGTCTACCGCATAATCATCCCATCATATGCCCAACTCTTAAGGTTTAGACTGACAGTCTCAGACTACTGTTTGCTTATCATACATTCAACGAATATGAACGTAAAGAGGACAATATTTGGTATATATAAATGAATAAATTCTTTATTGATAAAAAACGTAAGATAAAAATAATCGGGAAGGTAAGACAGAACTTGTCCTTAAGCCGATTATGGATGATCATATGGGGATGCGATACACTATGATATGTCATGGAGACTTAGCTACATGAGCTTCGTAATTCTATAAAGTTCGAGAGTGCAGCTCCAAGCTTTTAGTGGAGTAGCGTTGGAGTTGATAATTGTGAAATGTATATCTGGGATATTGGGTTTCATAATTATCATGAGCTTGAACTTTATAGGTCCATTTTGGTCCCCTTTGCTAGCTCACAAAATCCTGTAACGACACGGCGTGCTTTTCCAATAATTGGTGACTTATGTCGGATTTATCAGATTGGTTTAAAATTTATAAGAATCAAATAATTCATGTCTGTTTATCGGTTGAATTAATTTTGTAAGAAATTAGTTCAAGATGAACTTGTTGAATTATGGCGTTCGGATAATTCTTGTCTGTTTATCGGTTGTTTTAATTTTGGACAATTAGAACAAGATAAACTTGTAGAATTATTTGAATTGATTTATTTTCTTAGAGATTATCTTGATAGAGTTTGTTTTGATCAGATATCTTTTCTATTGGGCTATTTGAATCAAAACTGAGACTTTATCCTTTAGAATCTCGGGTGGAAAATAAAAGATTCGCGGAGATTTTTTCTCGGCAGTTCGGCCTGCCGATCAGAAAGTTCGGCCTGCCGAACTGGCCAGTTCGGCCTGCCTATCTCACAGTTCGGCATGCCGACCGCGACAGCTAAGATTACGCGTTTTTCACGCGTATCTTATCAGATATTGATCCGAACTTGATTCTGTTTCGATTTTTGAGACCTAATCTGATATGGACTGACCCCAAGGACCAATAGGTATAAAAAGGGAGTGAGTCTAATGATTTACTCAGATCAATTTGAGAGATTAAGCGTGATACTCTTCTAGTGAGCATCTAAAAACTCCCTGAGAGCTTTTGTTCATAAATCACGAACACTAGCTTTGGGTTCTCTCTATTGGTTGGAAGGAGAGTCACCGGTGGAAGAGCTGTACGTGTGAGCCCACACTCACTCCGGTTGTGGATAGAGAATAGCAAAGAAGACCAGTTGGTTGAGGCTCTTCTGGAACGTTACTTCTCTACACAGGTCGCGGAGGTTCTTCGGCATACTGAGGTTAGTAAGATCTGTTTAATTTATACATATAACATGTCAAACTTGTGTTTTGGAAAATACTCTGATGAAAAATTTTTAAAATTCCGCTGCGCACTTTGTTTCCAACACCCATATTCTTAACTTATGTCTGTTGATGTATCAAAATGTGACATCCTGATTTAATGATAGTACATATACCGGTACGTTGGAGACATGACTTTTGATTCACGTAAACTCATTATTCATAAATATGGAATCCATAGCTCTTTTTATAGAGTTAATAGCATTCTCTTATATGCACTATCCTATAAGTGAAAGACTGGAGCATTCCACCATTTAGACACATAGGTATAACCGAGTGATATACTATCTATGGATAGTAAGTATTCCAATACTGTGATAATGGAACGTAAGATAAAAATAATCTGAAAGGTAAAACAGAATTTATCCTTAAATCAATTATGAATATCCTACAGGGATGTCACACATTATGATACGTCATGGACGGTTAGCTTATTGGAGCTTTGTAATTTTATATAGTTCGAGAGTGTAGCTTTAAGCTTTTGGTGGAGTAGCATTAAAGTTGATAATTATAAAATATATATATGAGATATTGTATTTTATAATTATAGGAGCTTGATCTATATATGTCTATCAGGTCCCCTTTGCTAGCTTATGATAATCTTATAACGATACGGTATGTTTTTCTTACATATTGGTGACTAATGTTAAATTATTAGATTGGCTGAAATTCAAGTTAATTGGATTAAATAATTAATATTAGTTTATCAGTTAAATTAATTTTATGAATTAATTCAACATAAATATGTTAAATTATTTGGATAATATTTTATTTTTATGGGTTTATTTGTATATGACTATTTTTATCATATAACTTTTCTATTGGGTTATTTGAATTAAAATTGAGGCTCTAAAAAGGATACCCGGGTCAAATAAGATAGGATTTATCCAATTGGCTGAGATTGGATCAATTAGAACAACTTGAGGAGTTCAAATTTGGTTTAAACTATGGGATCATGACAGCGCAGTCAACCGCACCTTTGTATTACGGTTGACAATGATAGTTAAAGTCAGAAGCATGTTTACACATTTTTCAGTCAAAAGTTGATCCAAACTCGAATTTTGAGGCCTAATCTAATAAGGTTTAGCCCTAGATCCAACCATTATAAATAAGAGACGAGTTTTCTTAGTTATTTAGATTATTTGAAAGCATAGAGTGAGTACTTTAGTGAGAGAAACTCTAAAACTCCTTGAGAGCTTTTGTTCAATATCAAGAACCTTAGTTCTAGGTTTTTTCAAGTGGTTGAAAGGACAATCACCGAAGGAAAAGCTATACGACGAGTGACCACCCACACTCCAATCATGGACAAAGAATAGCAAAGAAGATTAGTTAGTTGAGGCTCTTCTAGAAGGTTCTTTTCTATATGGATTCCTACTGCTTTTTGGTTCACAAAAGAGGTTACTAAGATTTGTCATTAATTTATGTATTTAACATGTCAAACTTATGTTTTAAAAAATACTCTAATTTAAAAATTTTCAAATTTCGCTACATACTGTTTTCCAACAATTGGTATCAAAGACTGGTTTTGACGTTGATTTTATGGGTTTATGATTATGCTATATACATGAATTATGTGATCTTATTTTCTTCTATACTTGAATTTAATTTTTTAGAGAGTTGACACTCTAGGATTTCTATATAATTAAATGTTGTCATGAGATTATGTGGTAAAAGTTTATTAATTAATTATGAGTGATTAAATGTATATTTTAGTTATTTATTAATTAATTAATTTTTGCCCGTTATGGTTCCTTAGAGGTTAAAATTTGTATCTAAGTTTTTCATGTAATTAAATGGCTGTTTATCATCATCATCTAGGATTTATTATTTTAATTTTAATTTGTAAAATTAGTATTAAAATAATTATTCAAAGTGAAGACAGATCTAGAAGATGGAGATAATTAGACTTTTATTCTTTTTTGTGTTTACAAACTTTTATATTTTTGAATTATTGAAAATAAAATTAAAAACTACTTTCAACATTATTCCTAAAAAACGCTCGTTCAGCTTGGTTGGCAAGCCAAACTTTCTGGGTTGGTAGGCTAATAGTTGTAGATTGATAGGCCGATCTGAAAGTTTAGCAGCCTGGTAGCAGAGCAGAACAGTTTTAAAAAAAATACATTATTAGTATAGTTTTTGATTTTATTTTTGAGACAAGTTTGAGATATATGAAATTTTATGATGACCAAAAAAATAACCTTTTGATCTATGTAAGATTGAAGAATAGAAGAAGGAATGCCACATGAAGAAGGATACGATAAGAAGATACAAGATGAAAAATCGATAATATATTTCGATTGATCTTTCGTAATCTGTATTTCCTTTTCTCTAGGATGCAACCATGATATTATGGCTATTTATTATTTTGCTCATAGCTTTGCATGTTGCTTTGTTTGTCGTATTATAATATGATTTACCATATATATTGATAACTTGTCATGTAGAACAAGGAGTGCCGCTCCTTAAAAAATTGTTCATATATGTTAACATAAAACCTTGACTTTTAAAGTATTGAGTGGGAGAAGATTTTCAAAGAAAGGACCTACAACTTCTATCGTTGGTCTATAGGTAACACATGATGGTTCGGACCCTTGGAAAGGGATTTCATCATATACCGAGTTAAATATCTAAAGGGATAATTTATTTTAACATGATTTATCATTGTACACCCCTAGGTGGCAATTATAAATCTTAGATAAAATAGTTGACACGATGGTTATACACTCAATATTAATTTTGTTATTAACCTCACCTAAGACCTCTATTCATAAAATTAATAGTTAAAGAAAACGATTATTAGTATATGCTGGATCAGATGGCATGACATATATTAATTAGAGGGGATCTATGTTTTTAATTGAATTTGACAAGTCTCCCCTAAGCGGCTTGTTGTATTCTGAGTTGTCAAGTACTATTGGTATTTTCCAAGGGAATTATTGATTTTATTACATAACAAAGTAAAATTTTCCAATTGTTGCTTATCACAGCCAGTAATAAATATACACATGTAAGGTTGATCCAAACACATTATTTACGAGAATTGAGAGAAACCATTCCAGAGGGGAAGATTTCGTCTACTGTCTTGTTTTGTTATACTTACACGAGGAGATCATGTGCGGCCTTCGAAAGCCTTATTTTTAAAATAACTTGTATGGTTTAATAGTCCTTTAGTGTCCTTTCTATATATCTATATACATACATACATACATACATATATATATATATATATGTATACATATGTATACATATGTGTGTTGCTATAACTTGACAAAATGGTCTATGACGATGAGCAAATTGGAATTCAAAGAGAATGCTTTGCGCTTCATACCACTCACATTTAAAATTTTTGCTATTTGGTACTATTGGTATTTTATAAAATCTTCTTATATTTGAATTTGTAGCAATTGCTTTTCTTTGTCTCCACAGGTTCAAGTGTATATCGAAACAACACAGTTACTTGTTTACACTTTGCCCCAAAAAAAAACCCCTCGTCTGCCCATGACATGTACTCTGTTTCCCGTAACACTAACAATCTTCACTCATTCAGTTATATCTTGCTATGAATTTCCGTGTGGCGGTTATTTGTCAACTTACAAAAGGTATTCTAACGCTTAAGCAGTCTCGGTTTTATGCATGGGTAAATGACTAGTGAACAATTATTATATTTTTCTTTTTACAGTATTTGTGGATTTCTAGTCAGGTACAAAACCCTAGCTACAAATGTTTGATTGGTGTACCACAACAAAACTTGTTGTTGTTTGAAAATTTCTGAAATTTCAAATGAAAGAGTATCTCCGAAATACCCTAAAACATTTACAAGTATAGGTATATCATTCTTGTCTTGTCAAGATATCAAATTGGGTCTCCACATGCTTTTCAACCTTGGTCATTGGTGATACTTGTACTTTTTCTTGATATTATAATGAGTGACATCTCGATCTCAATCTTTAGACATTTAAAATTGAATCTTGCATCCCATGTATAATTTTTGATATTTTAAATGGTGTCGAACTTATTTCTTTCTGATGGTAACCAACACTAGAAATATCAAACTTCTCAAAATCAAGTATGACAATAGGAATTAGCAAAGGGAGAATTAGACCAACTTCTTTACCTAAAAAAAACCACCATTTAGTATCGAGGGTAGTTTTGATTTCAATTCTTCACTAAATCTGGATTCGTAGATACCTGCAAGTTACGTAAACTTTTCAAGGACAGTCATATATAATGTAAGTTTCTTAACTTATGGTATATATCTCTCATTTTATATTCCATATTTAGTTGTGGAAATGGTGAGATTTTACCTCTTATCTCTTCTTGGACTAGTGAAAAGTAAAAAATTATGGTACAAGTTAGTTGCATTGTACCTTTTATCTCATAAATATCTATTATCTACCCTACAATATTTGTTGTTGTCGTGCTTGTGTTGAGAAAGTGGCTAGGTGGGCTTACTTTTGTGCATTTCTATGCCGTTACTTGGAGACGACACATGTGACACCTTAATGGAAAGCAAAGTTAGAATTACTGAAAACCACACAATAACTTCAATTGTACATGCATGCTGGTAACTATATATATATATTATAGGGACGGAACCAAAAGGATTAGGTAGGAGGAAGTGCAGTTAAACTAATTAGGTGTGGGAAATTAGAGAATAGATTATATGAAGAGCGAAAAAGCAATTTTTTTAAAGAGAGACAAAGCACAAATTTTATAAAATTTCATATACAAATTAAAAGAAATGCAAAATTTCAAGGAGACGGCTATGTGGCCACCCATCCTCCATGAATTACTCTGCTATGTATGTATGTGATGTAAAGTGGCTAATATATTGGTTTTCTTCTCTAATAAACTCAACTTATTATTGAAAATCAAAATTGCTTCTCAGCGCTAATGCTTTTATTAAGTGTCATACACATACACATAGGCACACGTACCTATTTACACATTACATACACACACATAGTGTCAGCTTTCTCAATGCCATAAAGTCATAGCGCAATGTATAAAACATATTGTAATATGTTTCTCAAATGTTATAAGATCAAAGACACACAATAAAATATGAAAATACATATTTTTTAGTTATTTGGCATCACCATGTAATGTCATGGCATTAGAATTTGCAATGAGCATTTTAAGACAGAGAGCCCAACACTAAAGAGCGCCTCAACGCTGGGCCGGCATAGCTTTGGTGCTGCAGCACCCAAGATCTAACAGCATGGTATGCATTGGTGTTCAGCATAAAATTTTGTGTTGTGTTATCAGTGCTGCGGCGCTATGTTATGACTTATCATATTGTGTCTTTTGAATTATTTTGAACTGGTATGCTAATTAGTCGTATGTTTCCATACAAACTTAAATGTCTATTACCAATAGATATATCTATTGTAATAGATGTGATGTTACATGAAGAGATGCCTTTATAATTAAAAGGTATCTTTATGTGATCGGTTGTATGTGTTACAATGATTGCATTGGCTCATGAAATGGCATCCTATGTTTTACTAAATCTCTAGAAAATTTATAGGTTTCAATCTTGTTTTAGAATACAATATTTTTGCTACATTATGTTCAAGAGTTTGTTATATCTTGGGGGTAATTTACCATTATAACCCATTAGCAAACTTAGTAACGGGAGTAAATAAAACCTTTAAGAAAAATATTCTTATTGGCCTCAAATCCATCCTTGTTTTATGAATTTTTTAACGTCCATTTCTTGTTTGACCCACAAATTCTCTAGCAATCTTAAAGATTTTAACCACTATAATGAAGGTTGAAAAGAATATGGCCTCTTTCCTTAATCTGAATATTCAACTTGCTCGATTTGATGGAACAAATTTCACCCAGCAAAAAGAAAAGTTATTCTTTTGACTCATTGTCCTTAATATCACATATGTTCCTAATCCAAAATTAGAGCCACTTTTGGAATCAAAGGAGGATGATTCCAAAAAAGTGAAGGCTACAAGAAAGAAGCATAAAGATGATGAGGTAATGTGCCTAGGTCACATTCTCAACATGCTCTTTGATAGGCTCTATGAGCTCTACAACATGATGCAATCTATGATAGAGATTTGGAATGCTTTCAAGTATAAATACAAGATTGAGAAGGAATCATGAAATATTTAGAATTTGTCATCGTTGATTCGAAGTTTGTTCTTCATCAATTGCAAGTCATTGTTACAAAGCTTCATAAATTAAAGGTTGAGATTTTTGAATCATTCTAAGTAGGGGCCATTGCTAAATTACCCCAGAGTTGAAACGGTTATAGAAAATTGACATAACTTTAGAGGAATTGCACAAATGCTTGAGGATCGAGGAGGAGACTAAGTCTCATGATCCCAAGGGCAAGATATTGGATCCTTCTACTGTTAATGTTGCTGAAGCTAGTAAGTTTCAAAAGAATTTCAAAGTCAATAATGACAAGAAGTTCAAGAAGTCTGGTAACGACCAAAAAAAGTTTTCTAGAAGTTGTTTTCTTTACGAAAAGAAAAGCCATCATCAAAATGACTACAAATATAAGAATAAGAAGGAAGAAAGTAACTTTAACAAGACCAATGTCATCAAAGAGATATCTAAAAAGATTTGTACAATGGCCTTAGATATCATATTGTCATGACTATTGAAACCAATATGGCTGCAACTAAGTTTTCCAATTAATGGCTTGAATCCAGTGCCACCATTCATGTTTGTAATGACAAGAAATTATTCTGGTCATGTGCAGTGAAAAGGAAGGACAAACGCTTCTCATGGGGAATCATGACGTAATGATAGTTGCCGGGAAATGTGTGTTTGAGATTAACTTTACTTCTGAAAAGAAAGTGACCTTGAACAACGTCTTCCATGTTCCCGATATTAGAAAGAATCTTATATCTGCCAGTCTAATATGTAAAAAACAAGCTTAAGATTATACTTGAGGGCAATACATGTATTATATCAAAGAATAGGGCCTTTGAGGGAAAGGGTTATTCATGTAATGAAATGTACAAACTTAGTATCAATGATAAGAAGTCATGAATTCTGTTTATATTGTTGACTTTTTTAATGCTTGGCATGCTCCTTTAGCACACTTAAATTTTTAGATCTTTGAAATACATATCAAAACATAGTTTGGTTAATTACAAAGATGAGGAACATGATAAGTGTCAAATTTACATACAAGAAAAAAAAATAATTTGGATTTAATTTATACCAATATTTGTGAGTGTAATGGAGTTTTGACAAAAGGAGGAAAGAGATACTTTATTATTTTATTGATGATTATTCTAGATATACATATATGTACTTGATTAGGACAAAGATGAATTCTTAGATAAGTTTAAATTATTCAAGTCTGAAGTTGAAGACCAAAAGGATAGAAAGATCAAAATGATTCAAAGTGATAGAGGTAGTGAATATTTTTTAGATGAGTTTGATGCCTTCTACGAAGAACATTGTATAATATACCAAAAGTCAACCCTTTTTACTCAATAAAATGGTATGGCTTAAAAAAAATAGAATTTCCATGGATATGATTAACTCTATGTTTCCTCATGCTAAATTGCCCAATAATTTATGGGGGGAAGCATTACTTACCACATTTCATGTCATAATAGGATTACTTTTATGAAAATACATGTTTCTCCATATGAAATATGGAAAGGAAGAAAAATAAACTTGATGTATTTAAGGGTGTTGGGCTGTTTAGCCTTCTTTAGAGTGCATGAGCCTAATTCATCAAAATCAGGTGTAAGAGGTGTTAAATGTGTTTTTGTAGGGCATACTGAAAATTCCAAGCTATACAAATTGTTGAATTTAGTTCTAATTTAATAGTGGTAGCAAAAGATTTTATTGAACTTAAATTTAGAATATAATGTTGATCAACTATGTAACTATTGTCCTGGTAGCTCTACTAATAACAAAAAAAGATTCTATATCTTTCGAACCAAGAAAAAGTCAAGGTGAAAGGAAAGAAAGGTGTTTAGCAACAGATTTTATTTCAATTTAAGCTTTAGCCGTCTTGGTTGAAGGAGATGGAAATAATGTCTATAATAAAATACTATTATTGCTAATTGTTGAGGAAGAGCTATAGACATTTAGTAAAACCATTTCATCTAGAGACACCTTTTTTTGGAGAGAAGTTGTAAATGATGAAATATTTTCTATAACGCCTAATTAAACTTGGGTCTTAGTTGATTTCTAGAAACTAATAAGCAAAAAATGGGTGTTTATAAGAAAGTATAACACTGATGGGTCTATACAAATTTTCAAGGTCAGTTTGGTAGCTAAGGGCCTTTAACAAAAGCATGGGATAGACTACTTCAATACATATGCTCTAGTAGCTAGATTGACATCTATTAGACTGTTATTTACAATTGCTTCAATATATAATTGTATGTGCAACAAATACATAAAAAAAACTGATTTTTCTAAATGGTGATCTTGACGAGCAAATCTATATGGAACAACCTGAGAAGTTTGTGTTGCTTGAAAATGAAAAAAAGGTTTGCAACTTAATCAAGTCACTTTGTGGATTAAAGTAAGCACCAAAACAGTGGCATGACAAATTTGATTCCTTTAGTTGTATCTCATGGTTTTAAGCATAATAATGCAGATAAATTCATATATTCTACATTTACAAATGATTTTGGTGTGATTATATGCTTGTATGTTGATGACTTGCTTAGCTTTGGAACAAACTTATAAGTAGCAAGTAATAATAAGAAGTATCTAACTTCATAATTTAAGATGAAAGATCTTGGTGAGGTAGATATTATCTTAGGTGTGAAAGTGAAAAAGCATTGGGGGGTTACTCATCGTGTCAATCTCATTATATTGAGAAGGTACTTCTTTAATTCAATCATTTGAAGTTTAAAGAAATGAATACCCCATGTGATTCTAGTATTAAATTATTAAGAAATTTTGGCCAAGTAGTAGCATAGCTAGAGTATGCTAGTGTGATTGGTAACATGATGTCTGCTATGCATCGTATAAGGCCAGGTATTACTTTTGCAATATGCAAAATGTCAAGGTTCATAAGTAGCCCAAGTGTTGGACATTGGAATACAATTAGAAGGATACTTGATTATCTTAAAGGGACCTTAATTTGGGTTTGTTTTATAATGATTATCTCGCGGTGCAAAAGGGTATTTTGATGCTAGTTGGACAACTAATGAAAGTGATAATAATTTCACACCCAGTTGGATTTTTCACAATTGCAAAAGGAGCCATGTCTTGGCTTCTAAGAAACAAATGTAAATAACTCACACAATGATGGAAAGTGAGGTTATAGCACTTGCAGTTTCAGGCAAAGAAGCAGAATGGCTGAGAAATTATTGTTTGTTATTAAGTTGTGGCCACAACTGGTGCCATCCATTTCTTTAAATTGTGGTAGTGAAGCAACATTGTCTAGAGCTAATAACAAACTGTATAATGGAAAGTTTAGACATATTAGCTTGAGACATGAATATGTGAATCAACAAATAACTATTATTAATGTTGTTTTTGTTAAGTAGGATAAGAACCTAATGGATCCCCTAATGCAAAGTCTTTCAAGGGACTCAGTCAAGGACATATCCAATAGAATGGGACCGAAACCATATTCATGAAAGAGTCACCAGTGATGGTAACCTAACTGTGTAATAATTATACCGCTATTCCATAGTTAAATGAGTAAGAACTAGTCATTGTTATGTGACTAGTTTGGCACCGAAAATTTATTCGTCTTTACTAGGATGTTCGATGTAAATACCTACATAGTCGAGGTTAAGTGTACACTCATAATGAAGTTCAAGTCTTAGCTAGAGACATAAATTAAAACTTCACCTAAGTGAACATAAGAAATTGTGTCATATCTATCAAGACCGTGGTTTAGTTTTGTAAATGTTTATGAATCCAAGATAGAGCAAAAGGCTGAAATAGTGTGATTATGATAGTCATCAATCCCTAAAGGTAAGAGGGCTAAGACAGTGTAAGCTGTATAGTCTCATATCACCTGAAAATAGTCATTTAGTAGTTTATAAGCGAGGACAGTATCTTTCAATGGTATGAGGCCTTTTAGGATAAAGCCTAAGAGTAAAATGTGCAGGTTTAAGTCTAAAGCGGATAATATCATGCCAAGGGAAGGTGTAAGTCATTACACAAAACTATACATTTTATAAATCTTAAGATAATTCGATCTCAAGGGCTAAATAAAATAAATGTATATCTTCAGAGGTTAATTATGCAACTTTTTCTTTTTTAATCACTAAATAAAAATTTTCTTCTATTCATTCTTTTATTTTTAATCTACGTTATAAAAACTTCAATAAAAACTTGATACGTGTATAGCATGTACTTAAAGTAGTACGTAATAAAAATGGTATTTTGGTAAAATAGACGACATATTTTGGTCTTTTTTTAACCCAAAAAATTATATTGCTACTGCGACTATCAAGTAAAATTTTAGTTGGGGAAGGGGTTTGATAATTTTTAACTCAAACTTCAAACTCCAAAGTCAAGCCTACATACGCACTAAAATTCTGTATGCTTGTATTCCACTAGTAGGTGGTGCATGCATGCATTTATTTTATCACAATAATAAAAATATTCTGAACATCAGCACCTGAAATAAATCAATATATGTAACTCATTAGAAACTGGTGATCAATTCAGTTACAATTGTATCATGTCCTTGGTTTATCATTGTCACTATACTTCTTGCTTTTAAAAATGTGCAGTTGTCAATTGTAGCCAGCACCTACCGATAGTTTATTTTTCAAAAATAAAAGGTTATTTGTGAACAAAACTAAAACTGAAAGAGATGTTTTTGTAATTAATAAAAGAACATCAATTGTTGTCTTCACCATGCCAAGTCCTCCCTTCTAATATGAATACGATCGTTAATGTTGGTATTTTGCGTTGGCGGCTTTAGTTTGGTGGGAGAATAGAGGATTCTAACAGGAATGCACTTTGAATTTTCTCTCTGGACAAAAGCTTATGCCTTAAAAGAAACACACCGAGCCTGCTTTGTTAAGTTTTAGCGGGTTAATTAAATAGTTATTAATTAGTATAGTTAAAATCAATGATGTTGACATCTCAACTGTCCCAGGGATTATCCACTTCTACCATATTTTATAAATAAGTTAGGAAGATATCCTTCACTCAAATTTATTAAAAAGAAAAAGAAAACAAAATAATTAAGTAGTTTAAAAACTAGCTGCAATAACTATAAAAATAAAAATAGAAAAAAAAATTATAAGATACGAAAAAAGCCAAGCAAAATAACCGGAATATGACATGAGTCAATATGGTTTTATTTACCCAACTTGGAACCTCTCTCACTTCAAACATGAGAGCAAAATCATTTTCTTTTTAGTATCAAGGATTACAAGTTTATCTAAATCTACAGATTTATCCCAAGACCTTGAAACCATTAACTCTATTTTTTTCTGAACAATTGCATAGTTATTGAGTTTTTCCCCTTAAAGATCAATGCAAAGGGACATACAAAGGCAAAGCCTTATTTTTATGTTGTTTTGGTGGAATTAAATGTGACATGGAGCTGTGATTGGACATTGTAGCCCTTTTGGGCTTGCTTTTAAAATAACAAGAGTGAAAGCTACTTATTAACCATCATCGGCTTAGGCTATCCAAGAGAGCGGTGTAACTTTGGCTAGTCGCTTTCTAAACCATTGTTTTGGTGTCCTTTATGGGCAGTTGCTTGGACTTCAAATTATTTTCCTCGATGTTACCTTGGTTAATCACTTCGATGTTCTAAGGATTGCTAACTTCCTGATTAAAAAAATTCTGATTAATCTGAATCCAAACAAAGATTGTTGAACAACAATCTTGACAATCTCTCTCTCTCTCTCTTCCTTTTTTTTTTCCCTAGCATCCTTCTTATTATTCGCAAATTGCACATTACAATAGAATGGCCAATTGCATGGTAAGTGGAACGACACTCTATTCTCATGGTCAACTGTTGGAAAGAAGCAGTATCCATGACGTGAATTGTCACGGCCTAAAGTACGGGAGGTGACGTGACAGGTTAATTCAATTAATTAAAAGAGAATTTATAAAATAATTTAATTTAAAGAAACATTTCATTATTCAAGAATTATTTAAAAGAAACCTTGAATAAATAAATAGATTTAAATGAAACCGTTCTTACCCAAAACAATTTATTAGGTCGACCAGAAACATCATTTTCTTTTCCTAGGCAAACCATAAGGATATCACCACCGTAGTGGCCCAGCTGGGTTTCGGGACCTGCCCCCAAGGTTGATCGCTACACGACCCGATCTTTGATATGGTATCATGCCTTTGTGTTTATTTTCATCATCATTCAAAACCCATTTACCTAGTATTGTAATTTACATTCATTATGAAGTTCATTTCAGTTCACGGTATATTAAAATATAACCGATAAATTCATTTTCAAACAACCGTTGAAAACATTTTAATAGAAATCCTTTCCAAAACCAAATCATTTTGAAACTAGGCTACCAAGGAATGGGGTAGAAGTCCTACCTCGATACTCATACCGGTGCCCCACACCGTAATCGCGGTCTGCTATGCGTTAGCTTCGCGAAACTACGGACGATCCTAGATACACACTAAGTTGATCAATATCTAGTTCGAGACATTCTATGTTACTAAGCCATTTCATGATGTCCTAGTGTGCCATTTGTATCTTTAAAATCATTTTACAAGGTTGGAATTTAAATCGGGGTTCAAAACAGTGAAAACAGGTGAAAAATCACAAAATTTCCCATGCCCAGCGGGCTTGCCGAACTCCCTGCTTCAGCCTGCCGAATTGTGCAGTTCGGCCTGTCGGAAACCAGGTCCAGTCGGCCGGACATTCCTAGGTTCGGCCTACCGGACAGATGAACACCGGCCTGCCGACCCTTTGATCCGGCCTGCCGAACTAGGAAAACCCAGAAATCCCAGCCATGGGTTTTCAATCTCCCAAAATCCAAATCTTGATTTTAACCTACTTTTCTCAAATCTCAGGCATGGAAAACAATCATAGATGATAGAAAAACATGCTAGAACACTTTTGAACTCATTTAAACAAGATTTAAACTCAAAAATCTCAAAAATCCAAAAATAGAGAAAAATGAAGAAAAATGAAAAATCTTGAATCCAATCTATTTTTCTTCAATCTAAGCTTAGATTTTAGTTGTTCTAAGTTCATTTAACTCAAATCAAAGGTTTTCTAAGCTCAAGCAAACCTAGATTTCAAAAATGCACAAAATTGAAAATTTTGGAAAAAGTTTAGAAATTTCAAAACTAACCTTGAATCGAAGCTTTAAATCCATGTTTTTGATAGCCAAATCTTGTTCCTGAGCTTCCTCCTTGCTAACCCGAAGCTTGGATCGAATTTTGATTCAAAAATTCAAGGAGAAATTGAGAGAGAGAGGGGAAACCGAGAGAGAAAATTAGAGAGGGTGAGAGGGTCTCGAGAGAGAGGAGAGAGAGAGTGAGAGCTGAGAGAGTGAGAGGATGAGAGTGAAAGAGTGAATAAATAGAGGAAAACGGTGGGCGATTTTACTGTACGAAAACCAAATGTCACCCACGGTTTTGTAAAACGGAATATTTTTAACATTTTACAAATTGTTATGTTTTAAAACTCAAAACATCATTTTGAAACAATAAGAAATCATTTGAATTCATCAAATTAACAAAGCAACCAAAATTTCAAAATTCAACCAAATAATCAAATTAATGTTGAAACATTTATTATAGCACACTAATTCATCACTTTACATTACAATAACATTAAATGAATTTCAGGGCATTACAACTCTCCACCCCTAAAAGAAATTTCGCCCTCGAAATTTACATCTCATTTCAGAAACAAAAAAAATGCGGATACAATTCCCACATACTCGACTCCAGTTCCCAGGTGGCTTCATCAACCCCGTGATGCTGCCACACGACCTTTACCAATGGTATCTCATGACGACACAAACTAATTACTTTCCAGTTGATGATCTGAATCGGCACTTCTTTGTACGTCGTATCCTCCTGAACCTACACATCGTGAAATAAAACTACCTTACCCTGCTCAGGCGGACACTTCCTAAGCATCGATATATGAAACACATCGTGAACATGAGAAAGCTCGGGCGGAAGATCAAGCCGATAAGCAACCACACCAACACTCTGAGTGATCTCGAACGGCCCAATATACCTCGGCACGAGCTTCCCACTCACTCCAAACCGCAGAGTTCCCTTACGAGGCGATACCTTCAAGAGAACGAAATCTCCAACCGCAAAACCTAAGGGTCTACGTCTCCTATCCACGTAACTCTTCTGTCGACTTTGAGCTGCCCTCGATCGATCTCGAATCACCGCAACTCTCTCGTTGCTATCATGAATCTCATCCGGCCCAAGAATAACCCTATCTTCTGGCTCGGCCCAACCACAGGTGACCGACACAGTCGCCCATACAACGCCTCAAACGGTGCCATACCAATACTCGCCTAATAGCTATTGTTGTATGCGAACTCCGCCAGATGCAAATATCGCTTCCAATTCCTGCCGAAGTCCAATGCACAGGCACTCAACATATCCTCGAGAATCTGAATAACCATTTCAGACTGCCCATCAGTCTGAGGATGAAACGCCGAACTGAAGTTCAAATCCGTACTTAAAGCCTCTTGAAAACTCCTCAGTACTTAGCATTAAACCTGATGTCTCGATCAGAAGTGATGGACAACGGAACTCCATGCAATCTCACAACGTTCTGCATATACAAATCCCTGAGAATCCTTCTCGAACATGTCGACCTAAATGGAATGAAATGCGCCAATTTCATCAACATGTCGACCACTACCCAAACTGCATCATGCCGCTGCTCCATCCTCGGCAAACCTGTGAGAAAATCCATCGTCACATGCTCCCATTTTCACCTTGGAATAGGAAGCGACTGAAGCTAACCTGCAGGCTTCTGATGCTCGGCTTTCACCTGAAGACACGTCGTACACTTGGCCACGTACTCTTGAACATCTTTCTTCATGCCTCTCCACCAATACTACCTCTTCAAATCGCGATACATCTTTGTGCTTCCCAGATGAATAGCAAACTGAGACCTATGAGTTTCATCCAAAACGGCTTTCGTCACCTCGGCGATAGCTGGAACTGCAAGACGCCCCTGGAAATACAACGATCCATCTGCATGCACGCTCCATTCTTCAAACTGCTCCCCGTTCTGAATTTGAGACCAAATCCCTTGCAAATGCCGATCCTGCCACTGACTTTGCTTCACCATCTGAACAAGAGCTGGGGTCCCCTCCACATGATATACCAAAACTCGATCATAGTCTTCACGATACCGTAACCCATACTCACTCACTGTCGCATCCTTGCTCCAGTCCTCAAAAGCCAAACAAGCGAGAATCCCTGAAGACTTCCTACTAAGTTGCATCCGCAACCACATTAGCTTTCCCGGGATGATACTACAACGCAAAATCATAATCCTCCATATACTCTATCCATCTACACTGCCTCAAATTAAGATCCCTCTGAGTGAACAGATACCTCAAACTCTTGTGATCGGAGAAGACCTGAAACGATGCTCTATACAAATAACACCTCCAAATCTTCAGCGCGTGAATCACCGCCGCGAGCTCTAAGTCACTAGTAGGATAATTCCGCTCGTGAGGTCGTAGCTGTCTCGATCCGTACGCAACCACACGCCCATGCTGCATCAACGCGCATCCAAGTCCGCGCCCTAAAGCATCTGCATAAACCTCATACGGCTCGTCACTGCTAAGAATAACCAACACTGGAGCGAAAGTCAACCGGTTCTTCAATTCCTAAAAAGCAAGCTCACAATTTTCATCCCACTCAAACCTGACATTTTCTTGATCAATCTCGTCAACGGAGCTGCAATCTTCAAAAAATCCTTTACAAATTTCCTATAATAACCAGCAAGACCTAAGAAGTTGCGAATCTCTGCTACATTCCTCGGTCGTTCCCACTCCACTATGGCTTCAATCTTGGATGGATCCACAGAAATACCATGCTCCAAGATGACATGACCTAGAAACTTGACCTCAGTCAACTAAAACTCACACTTTTCCCTCTTAGCATACAACTGGTGCTCCTGTAGAATCTGAAGCACGATCTGGAGATGCTGCTCATGCTCCTCCCAAGTCTTAGAATACACAAGAATGTCATCGATGAACACGATCACAAACTGATCCAAATACGGCCTAAATATCCTGTTCATCAAATCCATGAAAGCTACCAGAGCATTCGTCAACCCAAACGACACAACCAAAAACTCAAAGTGCCCATACCGAGTCCTAAAAGCTGTCTTGGGAATATCCTCTTCCTTAATCCTGAGCTGATGATACCCTGAATGCAAATCAATCTTTGAGAAATACCCTAAACCTCCCAACTGATCAAACAACTCGTCGATCCTAGGCAAGGGATACTTGTTCTTCACCGTAACACGATTCGGCTGCCGATAATCCACACACAACCTGAGAGTCCCATCATGTTTCTTAGCAAACAAAACCGGTGCTCCCCAAGGAGATGTGCTATTTCGAATTTACCCTTTATCAGCAAGCTCCTGAAGTTGCTTCCTCAATTCTTTCATTTCTGTCGGCGCCATCCGATAAGGTGCCATAGAAATCGGTGCTGTCCCCGAAAACAACTTGATACCAAACTCGATTTCCCCATGCGGTGGTAATCCTGGCAACTCATCGGGGTAGACATCCTCGAACTCATCAACCACCAGAATCGCTACACTTCCTCTCAAAGCATAGGGCTCGCAATCTAGGTTCGCAAGAAAAGCACAACAACCCAGATTCCTTCGCCCTTCTAGACACGACTTCATGAGACGCTCACTCATTAACCAATCACCACCATCCTGGTAAGTGATCATCGTCCCCCTATCAGACACTAGGGTTACCTTTCTAAGTTGGCAGTCCACAACTGCATTATACCTGGACAACTAGTCCATCTCTAGAATTACATCATATGAGCTCATGGGGAGTATATTCAAATCACTTTTCAAAATTTCATCCCCAATCTTTATTTTACAAGATTTACATATACAATTTACACACACCCGTCCCAAGGGAGAAGTTATGACTAGGAGTTCATTAAACTCTTTTATCTCTAATCCCAAGGCATGTACAAAGGAACTCAAAATGAGAGAATGAGAGGAACCGGTATCAAATAAAACACGAGCTAAAGATCTAGAAACTAAGATCGTACCATCGACAACCGCATTGCCAGTTTGAGAATCTGAACCACCCGATGCCATTGCATGAACCTGCACTGGAGCCTTTCCTTTTCCTCTACCAACATTGCTGGGTCCGGGATTATTCTGCCGATGCTGCTGAGATGGAGACGACTGCACACTTGTTGTACTCGACGCTCGATACTGAGGGACACTGCGCTGGAAATGCTGCGGCTGTTGCCCTCGTGCCAGATATGAGAACTGCTGAGGAGAGAACTAGGGATACTACAACTGCGGGTACTGCTGAGGCAGAGGTAGGGTCTGAGGCTGAGACTGATGACTGGCATCCTCCTCGGTCTAAGATCCAAGATGGGCACTCCTGATCGGGCAATTCCTCTTGATGTGTCCGGGATGCTGACAGAAACAACAATGGAAGCTGTAGGGATTGCTGCGCCCGCTACCAGACGAACTGCTGCTACCACTATTCGCGCCACCTTGCTTGCTCTTCCCCGGAGTCGGACGGCTACTGGTGCTCTTCCTACCGCTCCTCTACGATCCTCCTAAAGCCTTTGCTCGATCCTCACAATACTGCACATAATCATTTTCCACTGATATTGCTGACGACATAAGCTCTCCAAAACTCCTAAGTCGCAGAGCAACCAACTGTTGCCGAATAGGAGCCTTGAGCCCTTCCTAAAACTTAATGCACTTCTCACGCTCCGATGACACAGCTGATGAAGCAAACCTAGCCAACTCATTAAATCTTGCCTCATATTCCTGAACTGACAAATCATTCTGCTGCAACCTGTAGAACTCAGCTGCCTTTTGATCTCTATACCCCTGCGAAAAATATCGATCATAGAACAGCTCCTTGAACCTGTCCCAACTGATATCACCACCGCGCTCCAAACGCTTAGCTTGTTTCCACCAAGTGTTAGCACCACCCTCGAGCTTATATGCAGCAAACTCTACACGATACTCATCAGGCACACCAAGGGTATCCAAATGCTTCACGATCGAGTCCAACCAATATTCTGCCAACTACGGGTCCCCATTACCATCAAAAGTCTATTTAGACGCACGCCGAAATTCCTTAAAGTACGTATGCCGACGACCAACATCAAAATCCTCCGGTCTAGCCCTGGCTGCCATCTGTCGGAAAGCCGCAAACATAGACCTCATCACGCCGTCATCATTTTCAAACTCGACGTCAGCTGTCGAATGACGTCTAGGTGCCATTCTCTCACTTCTGAAAATAAAATTTGGACTGTTAGAGGTATTTCATTGTCAAACCTATGTGTGCACAATTCCCAAGGTTCATAACCTTGGGCTCTGATACCATTCTGTCACGCCCCGGAGTACGGGAAGTGACGTGGTGGGTTAATTAAATTAATTAAAAGAGAATTTAATTAAAAATCACGAGTTTAGGGGTTGAATTAAATAATAAAAATGTAAAAGTTCCAAGAAAACCATTACATGAGAATAAATAATAAATATTAAATATAGCGAGTATGGGTCCCACAGACCCACAACTTGTGCACACATATGGTACTGACAATATAATAATACAACTATAGTCCAAACACAAAGAAAGTTAAAAACATTACATGCCTTGATTAAATAATAGAAAAGATATACTAATTCTTCTATTGCTCCTGAGTTCGGTCTGTCAAATCCTCTCCGAACCTAAATGGGAAACCACCTAGAAGGGGGGAAATTTAAGAAAACAGAGAAAATGTGAGCGAAAGGCTTAGTAGGACTGTATTTTATAAAATAATTTAATTTAAAGAAACATTTCATTATTCAGGAATTATTTAAAAGAAACCTTGAATAAATAAATAAATTTAAATAAAACCGTTCTTACCCAGAACAGTTTACTCGAACAACCAGAAATATCATTTTCTTTTCCTAGGCAAACCATAAGAATATCACCGCCGTAGTGGCCCAGTTGGGTTTCGGGACCTGCCCCCAAGGTCGATCGCTACACGACCCGATCTCTGATATGGCATCATGCCTATGTGTTTATTTTCATCATCATTTAAAACCCATTTACCGAGTATTCTAATTTACATTCATTATGAAGTTCATTTCAGTTCACGGTATATTAAAATATAACCGATAAATTCATTTTCAAATAACCGTTGAAAACATTTTAATAGAAATCCTTTTCAAAGCCAAATCATTTTGAAACTAGGCTACCAAGGAATGGGGTAGAAGTCCTACCTCGATACTCGTACAGGTGCCCCACACCGTAATCCCAGTCCGCTATACGTTAGCTCCGCGGAACCACGAACTATCCTAGATACACACTAAGTCGATCAATATCTAGTTCGAGACATTCTATGTTACTAAACCATTTCATGATATCCTAGTGTGCCATTTGTATCTTTAAAATCATTTTACAAGGTTAGAATTTAAATCGGGGTTCAAAACAGTGAAAACGGGTGAAAAATCACAAAATTTTTCATGCCCGGCCGGCCTGCCGAACTCCCTGCTTCGGCTGGCCGAACTGTGCAGTTCAGCCTGCCGGAAACCAGGTCCGGTCGGCCGGACATTCCCAGGTTCAGCCTGCCAGACAGATGAACATCGGTTTGTCGACCCTTTGATTCGGCCTACTGAACACATAGTTTGGCCTGCCGAACACGTAGTTCGGCCTGCCGAACTGGAAAAACCCAAAAATCCCAGCCATTGGTTTTCAATCTCCCAAAATCTAAATCTTGATTTTAACCTGCTTTTCTCAAATCTCAGGCATGGAAAACAATCATAGATGATAGAAAAACATGCTAGAACACTTTTGAACTCATTTAAACAAGATTTAAACTCAAAAATCTCAAAAATCCAAAAATGGAGAAAAATGAGGAAAAATGAAAAATCTTGAATCTAATCTGTTTTTCTTCAATCCAAGCTTAGATTCTAGTTGTTCTAAGTTCATTTAACTCAAATCAAAGGTTTTCTAAGCTCAAGCAAACCTAGGTTTCAAAAATGCACAAAATTGAAAATTTTGGAAAAAGTTTAGAATTTTCAAAACTAACCTTGAATCGAAGCTTTAAATCCACGTTTTTGATAGCCAAATCTTGTTCCTGAGCTTCCTCCTTGCTAACCCAAAGCTTGGATCGAATTTTGATTCAAAAATTCAATGAGAAATTGACAGAGAGAGGGGAAACCAAGAGAGAAAATTAGAGAGGGTGAGAGGATCTCGGGAGAGAGGAGAGTGAGAGTGAGAGCTGAGAGAGTGAGAGGATGAGAGTGAAAAAGTGAATAAATAGAGGGAAACAGTGAGTGGTTTTACTGTGCAAAAACCAAATGCCACCCACAGTTTTGTAAAACGGAATATTTTTAACATTTTACAAATTGTTATGTTTTAAAACTCAAAACATCATTTTGAAACAATAAGAAATCATTTGAATTCATCAAATTAACAAAACAACCAAAATTTCAAAATTCAACTAAATAATCAAATTAATGTTGAAACATTAATTATGGCACACTAATTCATCACTTTACATTACAATAACATTATATGAATTTCGGGGCGTTATATGAATATAAGTGAAGTGCTAGAAGTCACCCTCCAAAGTAGCCATATTAAACTTAAGAACAATACCAACCCCTCTAGCAAATTCGATCTTCATTATCCACTTATCTATAGAGTGCTAAATACAGACTTTAATTCAAATGCTAACCTTCTACTTTTGACATGCGTCATTTTTAACTATTTAAAAAAAAAACAAGGTTTATTTTTTTTTCAAACATATTTACAGGAGTATAACATATCTTTAAATGACATCTCTCACTCCCAATTTTATACGACTGTTGCATTCTTTTTTTTTTTGGTCTATATTTACTAGATTGCTACTTTCAAGTTCAAAAGTCCATTAAAAGCGTCCAAGTTCATAAGAAAACAACAAGGTATTGGAACAAAATAAACATTTATTTTCCTCACAAATTAAGCGTCTCTTACGCACCTCTGTTTATAAAGCAAACTATTTATTACGTTTTTTAGAGTCAGAAAAAAAATTATCATTTCAAAATTTCATGCAATTATTTTTGAACCATCGATCTCTTGATAGCAAAACTCCATTTACAAAAGTTTAATTTGCAACATTAATAGTTGAAAAGCATACATGTACACAATATTTGGTTTTTACTAATTTTCCAAAAAAGAAATATATTTAAATAAAGTAAAAATAAAATCAAAAGAAAAAGTTAGTGCTTTATAAACCTCTGCCCCCGTTAATATTCTCAAGAGAATTGCTTCACAAAAGCTAGTGTTCAGGAAACAAAGGGAAAACAATTTCAGTAGAAGTCGGCAGGCTTATAAATTTTGGTTGATATATATAATGAGGGCAAGTCTTTAAGTCCGGATAGTTCCATACATTTAACTTTCTTTGTCGAAAAAGTAACTTTGTTTATTCTTTATGTAGCTTTTAATTTGTTAAAATGTAACTTTTAATATTATATTTTTTGGACTGCATTTATTTATTAAATGTTACATATACCACAAACAAAGTTAAATTTTTGAATGAAGACAGGCATAATTGCTGAACTAGTCCAGCACCGGATTGGAGACAAACCTTTTTCTAATGAATGTAGAACGTGAGCGTGAAGTCTTCAATCAGAAAAAGAAAAAAGAAACAAAAAAGTGGATTGTAAATTGAAAGATAGAGATTGTCACTCACGTAAATATGTTGAAAGGAATGACTTTTTTAAGTGTGTCTATCTGGAAAAAGAAAAATCAAGGAGAGACATGTCAAAAGTAGAAGGTAGCTTCTCAAAAAGAGTTTGAAATAGAGTATGCATTTTGTATTCCTCTAAGTTATAAATAATAAGTGAAGACTTAAAATTTGAAACAAAAAATAAATTAAACACAAATTGTTAGAGTGTGTTTAACAAGTCATTATAACTTATTAGTTCCAACCATTATAGTGTAATGTTTTTACATGCTATAGTATAAAGTAAAAATATAATAAAGTATTATAAAGTTCTTATGTACTGTAATATTTGTAATATTTGGGTTCTACTTTATAGATCCAACTACCCTCAAGCACACTCTTAGTGTTTTTTTTTTTTTAATTAATTCTTATGATGTGTAAACTTTGTACGACATACGAACGTTTAAGTTTTGACATGAAAGCACTCATATATTCAAAATAATGATTTGTTTATATCCAATTGCTGTTTGAAAAAGTTGAAAGGCAACCTCAAGAACCCCAAAGATTAAGCCTCTGTCTCCTTCTTATCAACAGATATATATACACACACACAATAGATAAATATACTTCAATCGATAACAAAAAGAAAGGTAACTAATATATGCATATATCTACACGGCACTATATTCATATATACGCTCTGTAATATTCTCTTCATACACGGAGCCATACACGGTGCCAGTGAAGACCCAACCAGTACTCAAATTTTTTGTGTTCGAAAATCTTATATGCATAAATGTGCAATATATTATATTAACGCGCAATAACCCCATTGAAAATTGACAATTTAATCTTATAGTCCCATTAGCAAAATTTTATGGTTCCGTTATTGATTGTTTAGTACAGGTCATGCAATTATATGATCATAATATAATTTCCCTTAGATGAAACTAAAAGATTTCCTCAATACTTTTTTTTTAACAAACTAGAAAAAAGAGGTAAGTATCTAATTTTCAAAAATAAATAAAAATCCAATTCTTTTCCCTTTTAATTGGTAATGTTGAAGAAATTTGAGTATAAATCTGAAAATAGAAGTGAGAAAATTTAGAAACAAGAGTTGGGTTTGAGGCATATAGGAATACATTTCATAAGGCTTTATTTGCCCTCACTATGAAAGTTTGCTAAAAGGATTTTGTGGCAAATTACCCCAAGATACAGCAGACCCTGAACACTATATTTCATAATAGTATGATGTTTCAAAACAAGATTATAAAACTTGAAATTCTAGAGCATTAACAAAGACAAAAGGGTGTCTTTTTATGCATAGACACAAATATTGTAACTCATACAGTCTTTCACGTAAAGGTGTCCTTTTGTGAAACAATATATTTATTACAATAAATATGGCTGTTAATAATTAGTATTCAGTTTTGTACGAAAACACACAACAAATCAACACAATGGTTCGAAACAATTCAACATTACGTTGACACAAAATCAACACTTTTTGGGTTGGCGTCGTGGGCCATCTTTCTTGTGCTGTGGTGCCGAGTGCAATAGCTAGCGTTGTGCCACTACCACTGGGCGCCATGGTGCCAACGTGAAATCTTTCCAACACCGAGGCGTTAGGTCTTCTGTTCTAAGCGTATTTTGCAAGAGATTTTCAACATTACGACTTCAAATTTCAATGTCGCGACGTTAAATGCTGATTCCAAACACTTAGAAAATGCATTTTTTTTTAATTTTCATGTGTGACTCTTGACTTTAAATATTTGAGAAATATATTACAATCTTTCTTCAATGTAAGGATCGGAGATTATATATACACAAACGTACATACATTCACACTTATATTCATACATATATAGATATATATGTACATGTGTGTGCATGGTAGAAGTGAGTGATATTGGTGAGTACATTCCTGCTTTTTTTTTTTTTTTCAATTAGGGTATTGATATTTCTTTCACGTTGTAACTATGATCACAACAACCACGTTGGAAGTTTTAAGTTTCCCATTATTTTATAGGCAACATATAAAAATGACAATTATCTTAAGGCTATTTAATTATAACAGGTTCCTTATTAAGTGATCTAATTAGGAAAGCCCATAGACTTTTAACTAGGTACGAGCTTAATGAGTGGACACCTAATATTGATCTAACTAGGTTTAATAAGATTCTAGCAGAAAAGTATACAAAAGCATTAAGAGGTTATGGTCTCCGAGATATGAAATCATTCTACAGCTTTCTCTTCTCCCCGTCAAGAAGAGAAGAATCCATTGAAGAACTAAAGTGATTTGATTGAGAAAGATAATACCTCATTCATCTATCATCATAGTAATTCCATAAAAGAACTGATAGTTGCTTCCATGGATAGAAGTATTTATTCCTTAATTCAGTTTCTTGATAATTTGGCATAATATGATCCTAAGATAGTAATATTGTTATTCCAGGGTTCTATAAAATTATGAATATCTAGAATTGAAGATTCTAACAAGCCAAACTTTGTGCATATATGAGCTTTTCATATGGTTGACCCCTCATTAGTCAAGCTCCAATAATATCAAAGGATTAATCGAGCCATATATATATGTATATATATAATATACATACATGTGTATATTATATACATATATAAATAAAGTCTCAAACCCGACAGCCTAATCAATCCAAAATTTGTAACATGGTTTTGTTCATCTTTGTAATATTTATTGTATGTTCCTTTGTATGAGCCTCATTGCTCTTCTTCATGCTATCCTCCCCCTACATCAGGTCATCTCTCTCCTTATCCACATCTAGCTTTTTCCCATGCTTCGATTTGTGCAATTTGATTAGTTCATCTAGGGTTTGGGTTCCAGCTTTACTTTTTTCAAATGTGACATCATTTTACTAGAATTCATTGAGCTTCGACTCAAAACCATTGCATTAGACTTCTGTAACGCCCCAAGAAAGGGGCTAAAAGTTACAACACCATTAAAATAATTTAAATAAATCATTTAACTTAGATGAAATTCCTTTACCTTCATGGGGCATGCTGTAGTGCCGTGGACAGACTGTGTTGTGATTATCACAGTGCTGCGACACCCATGGAGTGTGTTGTAGTGCTGTGGACAAAAGTTCGTAGCACCGCGGTGTCAGCCGAACGATGTCGCGGCATTGCTGTAGGGTTGTACATTATAATAAAAAATTGGAATTTTAAAACAATCATTTTAATTATTATTAAGGATTATAATTTGCACAGCTTATGTCTTATCAGGATGTTTTAATGTTTGTTAGTTATATGAGTTATGACTGGCCCAAAGAAATGTTACTAATTTAGCCAAATAGCAGACACACTTGTGGTAATCAATATGTGACAGTTATACATTAGCTTTCCATGTGAAGAAGTTGGCCCAAAGAAAGGTTATTGTTTGACAGAATTTATTGTCAATATTTGATTACTGTGTTGAGAGTACCACTTAAAATTGATGTCTTTGTCTAAAGACTGAACATCAATGTTGTGCTAGATATCTTGAGATAGGTCCCCTGATATTGTTTTTTGATTATGTCATGTTTATTTTATTGTGACATGTTTTTATTATGAGTATGTTATTTTATTTTGTTTTGTATTCAGTTTCTATTGCTAAGGCTATATATGTTTCTGTTCAAGTCAATAATATCCTAATCTTGAAAGGGACAGATTTTAAGGTCTAGAAAAAGAATGTGGAAATCGTTCTTCGATGTATAGATTTAGTATTTGCGTTATAGGCAGAGTAACCACTTCCACTACTGAAAACCCAAATAAAACTGAAATTGAGAAGTAGGATCCCTTTAATCACATGTGTCTAATGATTATGAAACATTCTATTCTAGAAGTGTTTTGGAATTCTACTACTAAGAGCAATAATTCTAAAAAAATTCCTTGAGGAAATTAAGTAATATTTTGCTAAAAATGAAAAGTCGAAGACAAGTAACCTTTTGGTTAAACTTGTTTCCATGAAGTATAAAGAAAAAGGGAACACAAGGGAGTACATCATGGAGATGTCTTATCTCGCTTCAAAAATAAAGTCACTAAAGTTAGAGCTGTCTAAGGACTCACTCATGCACTTAGTTTTGATTTCTCTTCCTACACAATACGGACAATTCGAATTAAGCTATAACACCTAAAAGGACAAATGGACTCTTAACAAGCTCATATCTCATTGTGTGCAAGAAGAAGAAAGGATTCAACGAGATAAAACTGAAAGTGATCACTTAGCATCAATATCTTAGAACAAGAAAAAGAAGAAAGCTAAGGATGAGGAATTTACCTGGTATTTGCACAAGAAGAAAGGACACATGAAAAAAGAGTGCTCCAAATACGTTGCTTGGCATACAAAGAAAGGTAAGCTTCTTGCTTTAATTTGTTCAGAAGTTAATTTAGCTTCTATACCTTAAGATATTTGATGGTAGATTCAGGTACTACTACTCACATAAGTATGTCTATACAGGGTGCCTGTAGAGCTGATCACTAAGTGATGTTGAAAGATTTATCTTTGCGGGTGATAGCAATAAAGTTCTAGTTGATGCTATAGGAAGCATTAAATTATTATTTAAGATTGGAGTTTATTTAGATTTGAATGAGACTTATGTTGCATAATCTTTTAGGCAGAATTTGATTTCTATTTTTAGTCTGGACAAATCTAATTATTCTTGTTCTTTTGGAAATAATAAAGTGTCTTTTTCAAAATTCAAATCTTGATATCAGTTCTTTAATTGATCATCTTTATATGCTTAATAATATTAATTCCTATGATGAAATTCTGTATGCTAGTACACATGGAACAAAGCAAAAATTAAATGAGGATTCTGCCACCTTATGGCACAAGTCTTTAGGTCATGTCTCTAAATAGAGAATTCAAAGACTTGCTGTTTGAAGAAATTCTTGGCCCCTAGATTTGACTGACTTTCAAATATGTCTTGATTGCATCAATGGGAAATAGACAAACAAAAGGAAATTAGGTGCCAATAGATGTAATGATGCCTTAGAGCTTATACATGCTGATATTTATGGTCTATTTTCTACTTCTTCTTGGAACGGCCAAAGTATTTCATTACATCTGTAGACGACTACTCAAGATATGGTTACCTATATTTAATACAACAGAAGTTTCAATCCTTAGATGTTTTAAAGTCTTCAAAGCTAAAGTTGAACTTCAACTTGGCAAAAAAATTAAAGCTGTTAAATCTGACTGTGGTGGTGAATATACTATGATAGATATGACAGATCAGGAGAACAACATCCAGGACCCTTCTACCTCTTCCTAAAAGATTGTGGAATCATCCTGTAATACACGATACCAGGCAAACCCAACATAATTGCTGAGAGACAAAATAGAACACTTAAGGACATAGTGAGAAGCATAATTAATCACTCTTCTTTACCTAAATTGCTTTCGAGAGAAGTACTAAAAATTGCAGTATATTTCCTTAATAGGGTTCCAAACAAAGTGGTACCTCAAATCCCTTATAAACTACAGACAGGCAAAAAGGCTAGCATAAGGCATCTACACATCTAACGTTGTCAAGCTGAGGCAAGGCCTTACAGGTCAAATGAAAAGAAACTAGAGTCAAGAACAATTTGCTCCTACTTTGTTGAATGCACTGAACAATTAGCTATCACTTTAAGTTTATGTTTTCACCACTAGGTCCTTCTTTGAGATGAGAAATGTGAGATTCCTTGAGGATGTTGAGTTTGAAAGGGAAGATAAAGTAAGAAATGTTGTTTTGGAAGAAGAAATTGAAATTGACAATGATTAGGTTCTCATTCCTAACATTATTCAAGATGTAACTCCATTAGAAGACAACAATGATCAGGCTCTTATTCTTGATATTGTTTAATAACAAGATAACAATGAAGATGTTCCTTTAGCACCAATAGAACAAACTTAATGACCATAAAAAATTCCATTAAGGAGGTCCACTAGAGATAAAAGAAGTGTTGATGTCAGATGATTATATCATCTGTTTTCCAAGACCATGACATTGATGTAGGCCTAGTGAAAGATGATCCAATCAATTTTCAACAAGCTATGCAAAGTTTGAAGTCTTAAAAGTGGACTGATGCTATGCAAGATGAGATGAAATCGATAAAAGACAATGACGTTTTGGATCTTATTGAGTTGCCTAAAGGAGCGAAGCCCACTAGTTGCAAATAGATATTTAAAACCAAGAGGTATTCGAAAGGCAATGTTGAAAGATATAAGACTCGTCTAGTTGTAAATGGATATTTAAAACCAAAAGAGACTCGAAAGGCAATGTTGAAAGATACGAGGCTTGTTTAGTTGCCAAGGGTTTTACTCAATGGAAGGCATCAATTATAACGAGACTTTCTCTCTGGTTTCATCAAAGGACTATTTTAGGATGATAATGGTACTTATGACTCATTTTGATGAAACAATTTATATGGTCTTGCTAGAAAACTATGTATCTTGAGATTCAAAGTCAATGATTTGTAAGTTTAAAAAATCCATTTATGGTCTCAAATAGGCTTCCCGTCGATGGTATCATAAGTTCTATCAAGTAATTATCTCTTATGGTTTTGAGGTAATATGGTTGATAACTATGTATATCACAAGTTTAGTGGGAGTAGATATATCTTCTTGATTTATATGTCAATAACATTTTACTTTCAAGTAGCGATATAGGCGTATTGCAAAAAACCAAGAGATTTTTTACAAAGAATTTTGAGATAAAAGATCTTGGAGATGCCTCTTTTATATTAGATATGTAGATACTACGTGATTGCTCTCAAGGTATACTTGGGTTATCACAAAAGGGCTATATCAAAACGATTTTAAGTATATTCAGCATGATGGGTTGTTTATTAAGAGATACACTCACAGCTAAAGGAGATGAGTTTAGTCTCCTTCAATGCCCCAAGAATGACCTTGAAAGGAAAGAATGTAAAAGATTCCTTATGCTTTAGCTACTAGAAGTCTAATGTATGCTCCAATTTGTACATGTAGATATAGCTTTTATAGTGGGAGTATTGGGCATATATTTAAGTAAGCCAAGAATAGAATATTGGAAAGCAGCCAAATAGGTTATGCATTACTTGCAAAGAACAAAAGACCTCGTACTCACTTATCAAAAATCAGACAGCTTGGAAATCATCGTGTATTCTAATTTTGATTTTGCTAGGGTGCTAAGACAATAAGCGTTTCATATCAAACTATATTTATTTGCTGACTGGAGGAGCTATATCATGGAAGAGTGCTAAGCAGACACTCATAGCTTCTGCAACCATGGCTGCAGAGTTCATAGCCTGTTACGAGACATCTAATTATGGGATATGGTTGCAAAACTTTGTCACTGGGCTGGATATAGCAGATGGTATTGAAAGGCTATTAAAGATATACTGTGACAATAAATCACCAATGTTATATTCTAACAACAATAGAAGACATTAAGTTTTGGTTATTAAGGAAAGAGTTTAGAGCGATCAGATTTCATTAGAACATATAGGGACAAACTCCATGCTTGTGGATCTACTAATTAAGGGTTTACCACTCAAGGTCCTTCATAAGCACACTGCTCATTCGGGCGTTGGTTTATTTAATGATACTTTGGTTTGGTGGGAGTTAACTTTGGATGCTTTATGTTTTACCTAAACATTTATATGTTTAGATTTTCTATAGAATAAAGTAGATAGTCTATGGTTTATCCGTGAATTTATTAATTTTCTATTTGTGGTTTTTTTTAATTGTTTTCAAGATTTTAGATTGATCACAAAATCACAAAGTAGGACTAGTTAGAAATAGGCATGTTTGAGATCACATTGCACATAATTTCCATGCTAATTATCCATACTTGATCTATGTCATCGAATATGTTGGTATGGAGACTATTGAAGGTTTAGTTATGATTATGCGTAATGAAAGCCGCTTTGATCTGATACTAATAAAGGAAATGGACTATATTGAAACTAAAGTGATGTCTAAAGATAAATAGTATAAAGTTGCGCACCTAAGGAACATGTGATATCATTGTTTCAGGAATTATATGTAACTTAAGTAGGATATTGTTGAGAAATTTAAGTTTCCCATTATTTTACAGGCAGCAAATAAAAATAACAATTATATGAAGGCTATTTAATTATGACGGTGGTTTTTTTTATTAAGTGGTCTAATTAAGAAAGCCCATAGACTTCTAACTGGGTATGAGTTTAATGAGTGAATACTTAATATTGACCCAACTAGGTTTAATGGGACCCTAGTAGAAAAGTATATAAAAGTATTAAGAGGTTATGATTGCCAAGACATCAAATCATTTTTCAACTTTCTCCTCTCCCCATCAAGAAGAGAGAGAACCCATTGAAGACTAAGGTAAGTTGATTGAGGAAGATAATAACCCATTTGACTATCATCATAGTAATTCCGCAAAAGAACCGATAGTTGCTTCTACGGATACAATTATTTATTCCTTAATTGTGTTTCTTGATAATCTAGCACAATATATGATGAACATATGAAAATATGCATTTTCTATAGCTAAAATCATTCGTTTTGCATTATTATTTGTCATTAAATCCCTTAATTACAACATTTTTATGTTTTATAGTATTTTTGTGTTTTAGAGTAAAAATGTGTTTAAATATGTCTTTTTGAGATGTTTTTATATTAAAGTATATTTTTGGAAATTTTTAGAGTTGTTTATATGTGTAAAATTTGTTTTGTGTCTAATTGGCAAACTGTTAATTTTCATATTGTAATTTTATTCTCAATCTTAATGAGTTTTATAGTATGTTTTGAGTTTATAAATATGTTGTAATATATTTTTTTAATAATTTCTAAAAATATTTTTATATCTTAAATAGTGTTTTCGGTATAGCCGAATTAACTCTATACCATATTTTTATAGTAGCAAATTTGTACATATTTTTAGTTTATTTCTATGAATATTTTTATAATTATTGTAAATATTATGTTTGTAAAATAATTAATTTTTTTCAATCAGTTGTTTTAAATTTAAATTATGGAGTAAAAACATAGCAAAATAGCACTAACATGGGCAAAATCGGACAACAAATGCATAAAAAATTAAAAGAAATTAGATTTTAAAATTACACAGACATATGGCATCCTCTAAATGGTGAAGCATCGATACCTCCAGCCATCACGAAGAATTGAATCGAGTCCTTCAACTTGCATGCCAAAGAAAACCGAAACAGAAAGAAAAAAAGAAAAAATAACATTAAAAAAACAGACAAATCTCACCTGCTTCAGCACTATTTTCTTCTTGCATTGACAAATCTTTTAGCCTCTTTTGTTTGAACACTCAAAAGCTTGCCTATAAACAACAACCTCCCTCAGTTGTAAATCTTCGTCCAACATTTCCTCTAAGGCTCTGCCTTAAGAAATTTTCTGTGACCAGTCTAAGTCTGGAGAACTTCTATGGAAGTTTGGATCTCTCTTGGACTATGTTTGTATTTATGTTGTGTAAGATTTAAATAAATAAAAATAATGTTTGTTTTAAAAATATTTTCTTGTTTTAATTTTGCTTTTATTGTGGTGAAAAGGTGAAACTCTAGAAAAATTAATTAAGTTAATTTTAACTCACTTAGTGAAAATAATGAAAACTATGGTTAATACTTATTTTAACTATTTTTCTTGGTAAAAGATGAATTTGATTTATGGTAAATGTAGACTGGCATGGATAATGTTTATGAAGACTTTAATTGTCATCGATAGAGAATGGCATGATAAATGCTTAGGATTCGTAAATAAAAATTTTAAAATAAATATAAGCCGATATCATTTGCAATAATGAGTTTTTGTTACATTGACATAGGCTGGCACAGTGAATATTTTATAATTCTTGATTTATTATAGACAGAAGATGACACAGTGTATTCTTAGACCTTATTATAAATAATTAACGGAGGGTAAAAATAAATCTTAATAAATTAGCTAGGGTGAATACTCTAACCACAACACCTTTATTATTATTTCGTTTAGTATACTTATTTCTTTTGTTTTGTTTTTGCAGCTATAAATGTCGCTGAACTCCTGCCATAAAATTGTAAAATAATAAATAAAATTTGTAACTATTTATTTTTATGTTAGATATTTATAAAATTAATTATTTAAGGTGAAAGTCTTCCCTACAGATTCGATCTCAGACTCACCGAGACTTTATTACTTGAGACAACCTGCACTTAGGTTTACAGTGGACCACATCTTGGACCCGAATAATTTTTTGGTGCCATACCAAGGACTAAAAGTTGAGGGCATAATTTTGGTTACATCAAGTTTTTGGCGCTATTATTGGGGAAAGTAAAGTTTAAATATTAAGTTTATAAATATTGTTATTTTCTCTTTATTTTTTATTTATTTTAGTTTAATTTCATTTTCTTGCAAAAAAAAATAATAATAATAAAAGATTATATGCTTTTCACTCAATACTTTATTCATTCCAGATAAAGAAAAGCTTAGCATCTTCTCCTTTGTTTTGCAAGTTTGGGTAATTACAAAGTTACTAGATTTTGTCAAAAAGGCCACTGTGGAATTCAAGCCCACGACCACAAGGTTAAAACCCTTGCCTAAGAAAGTGGGGAATTTTGAGCGCGTTCGATGTGGCCCCCAATGATCTGGGAATCTGACAAATCTAATATTTTCAACTTGAAAATTTTCTTTAATTAATTAAAAAAAATAAAAAAAATGTTTTGGAAAACGCATAGAGAAATCATTGTAAACATTTCCCAACATGACTTAGAACCACTTCATAGTGTTTGGTGGAGATTTAAGGAATTGCTAGATAGGTTTTCTTCCTATGGATTTTCTTAGAATTGTCTTTTAGGAATTCTTTATGATAGGTTTTTGAAACTAGAAATTGGGTAGAAAAAGGAAATGGTACCACCCTCTTTTACGAACAATTCATAGACAAAACCTATTATATGTTGGAAGACATGGCCAAGTATGATTATTGAAAATTGAATAGTTTTGAAACTGACCTACATTAGGAGAATAATTCAAATTTTTTGGAACATTGGCCTAATACTTTACTTGAAATTTTGGAGTCAACATTTTAACCAAAAAATTCAATGGATGCTTCAAATAAGGAGAGTTTAGAAACCCTAAAAAAATATTTGGAATCCATGAAGGGTCTTTAGAAAGTGAAGAAGAATATTTAGAATCTACCCACCTTGAGGAGCTTAGTTTAGTATAGGAGTCTTTGTGTCAATTAGTGTCAAAAGAAGAGCAAAAAGAAATTATTCTTGTCAAAGATACCTTAGCACAAAATTGTCACTTAGAAAAACCGACTGAAGCAGTTCAGGAGATCCTAGGGTTGTTTGAAGAAGATTCTCTAGGTGAGAAAGAGACAAAAGGCTTAACCATAGAAAATGAATAATCAATACCTTTAGTCTTAAGTTCTCGATCTCAGTTGCTACTAAATTTCACCAAGGACCATTCTTACCAAGATCCTTTGTGGTCACCACCTCCTCTGCCACTACTAGCATTGTTTTTATGGTCCTACTAAGGCTACGAAATGAGTTCAAGTCAAATGACTTTAATTTTTCAAATTTTACTAATGCTGAGGGCACACAAGGCCCATATGTGGCGTCCTTCGACACTTGCTATGGAGGAAGTTGATATTTGATGACCGTCCACCAGGAGTAAAGATGGTAGAGAGATTTGCTGAATTTAGAGTATCAAGTGATGGGAAAACATTTTTAAATTAATATATTTACCTTTTCTCTTTTGTAATATATTTATGTGTGTTGTGTACTATTTTGATTTCCTTACAAAACTAAAAAGTTGAAATTTATTTAAAAATTTAAAATGAAAGGTTAAAATTTAAATTTATTCAAAATGGCTGAGTAATGGAGGTTATAGTCAATTTTGATTAGCTAGTACTTAGCACTAGTAGGCTCTTGAGACACATTCTAATGAGTTTAATTTTATAAATGCAGTTTATTTTTATTTTCAAATAAATTTTAAACAAAAAATGTGTGTTTTGTTTGTGTGTTTTATTTTAGTTTGTTAAGTCTGCCATATAGATAATCTCTATAGCTACACTAGTTTAGGGAATATTATTCTTGCACTTACTATTCTCCTTCTACATCATGTCATCTCCTTTCTCATCCATATCTATTTTTCACATGCTTCGATTTGTGCAATTTGATTAGTTCATCTAGGGTTTAGGTTTTGGCTCTACTTTTTCAAATATGACATCATTTCTACAAAAGTCGTCATGATTTTACTCAAAATGATTGTCGCTGGACTTCTGTAACGCCCCAAGAAGGGGGCTAAAAGTTAAAAGACCATTAAAATACATTGAACAAACCATTAAACTTAAATGCAATTTATTTAGCTTAAAACAAAAAATTTGAGTTTAAACCAAAATAAATATCTCAAATAAAACTTTAGAGTTTTCAAGAGTTTAAATCTCTTAACTGTCCATAAATTCGCAACCTTTGTCAAAAATTAGAATTCGAAGACAGTATTAGGCTATACAGTCTTTGCACATATACTATTAAATTAAGACAATAAAACAACATAATTACATTTAACACAAACCGTTCTAGAAATTTGGCCCATGCCACAAGCTCAATTGGAAGCGCCACGAAATATATACCGGTAACTTGTCATCATTATCTTGGTGCTAAGTTAGTACCACTCCTTACATTGCTTGGAGAAGTAAGTAAAAACACAAAAATAATGAGCAAAAAGCCCAACATCATTTTATAAAACTTTTTGAAATTTTAAAAATAATTAAATAGACAGAAATGATTATCCTCGCTTGGAATTGGCGAGGTCTGGCCTCTTGCTCCGCAATTCTTGACCTCAAGGCCATGTGTAACTTCGTTAATCCCGACCTCGTCGTTCTCTCTGAAACAAAAATTCCTACTCCCTACCTTAATCATCTCCACTTCTTCAACTATGTGCATGTTCCCCCGATTGGCTTATCTGGGGATTTTTATATGGCTTGGAAAAACGGTGTCGGGTTTAATCTGAACGTTGGCAATATGAACGTCATCTCTGCTTTAATAGCATCATACACCGGGTAATCCGTGGCTGCTTTCGGCGATTTATGGCCCTCTTAATGTGGGAGACCATGCTGAGTTCTGGCACAATCTTTATAATGTTCGAATGGCATTTTCGGGCCTTAGCCTATTCTTGCAAATCTTAATAGCTTGGTTTCGTCAAAAGAGAGGAATGGAGGTGACCCTGGTAAATCTGGCTCCTCAGCCTTTTGCCGGAACATCACCTGCCTTGGCCTTATTCCATTGGAACATCATGGTGCTAGTTTTACTTAGCAAAACCGTAGGATAAGGGCCGCATCAAAGCGCTGTTGGATGAGGGATGGGCTAATATTGAATGGCGAGAAAAGTTCCCCAATGCACTATTTCAAACTTGCTCTACTGCTACGTCGGACCATTGCCCTATCATCTCAAACACTTTAGGGGATGGCTTGAGACTAAGTCGTCCTCTCCAGTTTGAAGCTATGTGGACGAGGGACCTTCGGGGTGCTTGGATAGTTAATAGTGTGTGGTGTTCCACCAATCACTATAAACCTGCTGCCAGATTGATTAAGAGAATTACGGCCACTGGGGTGGCCCTATTTCATTGGAATCGGCATTAATTCGGTAAGTTAGTATACAATTTGGATGCTCTTTATCAAGTTATAGAGCATGTTCAAAGAGCACTAAAGGGCCAGTTCAGAGAGGAGGTTGAGCAGGGCATCAAACTGGATATTGAAGAATAATTCAAGCGTGAAGAACTGCATTTGTTCCAGAAGTCCTGACTAAAATAGGCCCTCGAGGGTAATCATTGCACAAATTTCTTTTTTTCCTCTTCTATTGTTCAAAGGAGAAGAAATGCTATTCATTACATTAAAAATGATCAGGGGATCTGGCTTAAGTCTTGAGAGGATATAGGGGTTGCCTTTCTTAAGAAATTTAAAGACATATTCACATCGGGGACAGGTTGTTATACCCTAGATTTCTCTGAGCTGATTAGCCAGTCGGCCTTTCTCCAAGAAAATGACCAACTCTGTCAAATCCCGGACCTTCGAGGAAATTTTAAATGTAGTCTTCAGCATGAGGTCTTTCAAGGCCCCTGGGCCCAATGGCATGTTAGTTATCTTCTGCAAGCGCTACTGGGATATCTGGGGCTCCAATCTTGCACAACTGGTTCGTGGCTTCTTCATAACAGGGGAGATGTACAAGTCTATTCATTCAGCTAATCGGATTCTTATCCTGAAATGAGATTGTCCCTTATCCATTAATCAATTCCAGCCAATTTTATCGTGTAATGTGTCTTACAAGTTAATCTTGAACATTTTGGCCGATAGAATTAAACCCCTCCTTCCAGGTCTTATTTGCCCATCTCAAGTGGCGTTCATAGTAAGGAGATCCATCAATGACAATAGTGCTATCATCCATAAAGTCATGCACAGTTTGAAAAGGAAGAAATGTAAAAATGGAATTATGGCTATCAAGATGGATTTGGAGAAAACATATGTTGAACTCAACTGGGATTTTATTGTTCAGATCCTTAAGCACTTTGGTTTCCATCCAAGATGGGTAAATTGCATGAAAACAATGTATCTCATGCCCCAAATTCACTCTTCTTCTAAATAGAGCTCTATTTGGTTTGTTCACTCCCTCTGGGGGCCTCAGACAGGGTGACCTATTATCCCTATATATCTTCATTTTGTGTGGAGGTTCTATCCCACTTGTTAATGCCGCTTCGGAGGCCAAAGTCATATCTGGAGTAAACTTCACACATAGTGGTCCAGACATAAACCATATGGTTTTTCACGGATGGTCTTTTCCTATTTGGCAATACTTTAGAGCAGGAAGCTATGAATCTCATGGAAGTCCTTTCCAAGTTCTATGATTGGTTGGGTCAGTCCATTAGTCGTAGTAAGTCCTCCAATTCTTTTTCCAGCAATAATATTAATTGGGGAACTCAAGACTGTATCACCATTGTCCCAGGAGTGCAAGGGCCCTCATGAGACCAAAAACAACTTGGTCTGCCTCATGATACTACTTGACAGAAGAGAGAGGCATTTCGATGTCTTATTGACCGAGTACAAGCCAAACTTAGTGAATGGAAGGCAAAACTCTAATCCAAAGTGGGCAGGTTGCAACTCATCAAATCAATGTGTCAATCCACAGCATGTATGCAACGCAAAAGGTGGCCCTTCCTAAAGAGATTTGCATGAAAATGGATGCTTTGATGAGAGATTTTTGATGGGGTCCTGAAATGGGGAAGCAGGCCTTTTCTGCCTCAAAGCCTAGGATCAAATTTGCTCTTCCAAGAGCTGTGGAGGACTAGGATTAAGACAACATCATGACGTGAATCGGGCTCTATTAGGAAAATAGGGCTGGGGTGTTTTAACTAACGAGGTTTCCTTGTGTTTGTGTGTTTTTCAGGCTAAATACCTTCAGAATAGTTGATTCATGTCCCACTCTGTGCCCTTACACGTATCCAATTTACGGCAGAATATTTGTTCAACAAGAGACATGCTCTCGAAAGGCGCCTGCCATGTTATAGGGAATGGGAAACATACTGTGGGACCACCCCTGGATCCCAGGATTGCAAGGTTTCAAACCACCAACCCAGAGATTGCTGATGGGATTCCTAGACCTCCAATTCGAGTCACTTATGTGAGAAGAAGGCAAAACAAAATTCAGGGAAGGAAGCTGGAATACAAGGGCTGTCAAGAGAGGAAAATAAGCAATGTGCTGAGGTGGAAGCAACGGCCTGTGGGGTAGCAAGTAATCACGTTTAAAAAATTGATCTCCGGATATTGTGGGATTTAGGAAACCATGTGGAGAGGGTCGGGTAGTCAGTTAGCTTGGGAAAGGGGAAATGCTGTTAGTAAGTGGGGAATAAATGAGGGGAAAAAGGGGGGGAGGAAATTCATTCGGATTAGTCATTACAAGAAGCTTAGGCTGTGGAGTGCAGAAGGTCACTCGAATACCTTCTTATTTCTGCTATTGTACTGGTCCATGAACCAAATTCCAGAAAAAGAATAAGAAGTACTGCTATTAAGTGTGTTAAATTTGCATCTTAATCTTCTTAATTGCTTACCTGCATCAGGAAGCTAGTGATTCCATCAATTGCCTCGTGTGGGGAACACAGTCTCTGTGATATCATACTTAGATCAGGAGACTAGAATCTTACTAAGCTCACTTACTCTTTCCAATACAATGTGGTCACAAAAATTATGTGCATAACTCCCAATTTAAACTTGTGTGATTGATGGGGCTGGTTCCCTTCAAAGTCAAGAAAATTCTTGACGAAATCAGCTTGTCTTACTGGCTAAGCCAACCGGTTCCATAATACTTCTACCCTCACCAGTATAATGTGGAATAAGCTTTGGAATACCAAAGTTCATGAACGACACAAAATCTTATGGTGGCAAGCTATTTGGAACATACTTTCTACTCGTTGTAAACTCAACTTGCTGTTCCAAATCGAGGACCAATGTTGTCTCCTCTAGGAAACTCAGGATGAAACAGTAGAACATACGTTCTTGGATTGCGAAACAGCTAGACAGATTGAATTCATGTCGTCCTAGTCCCTCTGAGTGAGCTCCTCTCGTTGGCCTTCAATGGCGGACTGGTTCAAGTTTATTGTCTAACTCGGTGCAAGTTCCCTAAAGTTTCCTATTTTTGCCTCCATTACCATGAATGCAATTTCGAAATGTAGGAACGAGGTCGTCCTTGGTAGGAGTCCATTGAACTTTGAGTCTTTACCCCGCTCTATTAAGAGCACTTTCTTGTTCTTTAGAGAGGTGTTGCTCTCCTGCCCTAACAAAGTTTTCAGAAAATGGCCCTGACAAAGTCTTTACCCACCCCCCCCCCGGATGATTGGATCTAGTGGAATACTGATGCAACATTCTCCACATTTTCATCTATCCTAGCGGTAGTGGCGAGGAACTCAGTAGGATAATTGATCTCACGTCTATTTACGCATTCTAAACTAACCCCAAGTATAAGGTTGTCTCAAGTAATATTTACTCGGTGAATCCGAGGTCGAACCCACAGGGAAGGATTTATTCAGTTCCAGTACATATATTATAGACGCATTCTAAACTAACCCCAAGTATAAGGTTGTCTGAAGTAATATTTACTCAGTGAATTCGAGGTCGAACCCACAGGGAAGGATTATTCAGTTCCAGTACATATATTATATTAACTTTTTCTTTTTATTTAAGCTGAAAATTTTGAGGATTAATATTTATTATTCACAGAGTGTATTTACAATATTTACACATTTTTTTACAACGTTTTTTTCTTTAAATTTTGATTATTTCCAATTTTAATAACAAGAAATGCAAATAATAACCTAAGCAGAGTAGCAACAATAATAACGACAATTTAAAGAGGTAAAACAACAATAATAACAGGACTGATGTTTAAAGGTTCTATTCTAGTAATTATTTTAAATATATTTTAGTTTCTCTTTTTATATATTAATTGGTCTAGGTATACACTATGTCATCCTATGTTGACAATAAATCAAGAGTTACCAAGCATTTACTGTGTCATTCCATGTCTATAATGTAGCAAAAACACAACTTAATAAATAAGCAGCATTTCAACATAACTTAACTAAAATAATAACCAAGATAGTAAGTTAAGCATTTACCAAGTCATTCTCTGTCTACGAGTAATCAAGGTCCTCCCAAGCATTATCCGTGCCAGTCTATGTCGTTGATAAATCAAAACCGTAATTTTGGCAGAGTTCTAGCTAAGAAAATATTGAAATCCTAAGTTTTCTAAAAAAATATTTTGGCATTACAACTGCTTAGAAAACTAAGAAAAAAAAATATTTAAGATAATTTTGCTAGAATTTACCCCTCTCCCCTCAGCTAAAAAGAAATTTAGAAAGACACAATTAATAAAGTACTACTGATTTTATTGAACATAATTTTTACAACATAAACTAGAAAATATTTTACAAGAAACTAGACTGAAAACTAAAATAAAAACTAGACTATAACTATTACAGCAGCATTCTCATACTACAAGAAGGGATGCTGAGACCCGAAGGATAGCTCGGTATTTATAGGCATGAAAGAGTTACTATTCTTCAATTATTTTTACTATTCAAGCGTTGATTTTCCTCTCTTTTTCTTCACGCTAGGCTTCCATAAGAGTGTGAGAATCTCGCTGAGATTCTCTATGGCGCAACGGGTGGAAGTATTAAAACAGGTTGATCGTGGCAGTTAAAGACGCAATCCAACGGCTTCTAGATGAAGACGAAATGGGCCCAGGTGGGGCTGCGCGGCCCAAAAACAGAGATCGTAGGTTGGTTTTGATCATCACATCGAACGGCTGGAAGAACGTCTGTACGTGGAGACGACTGCACGCGAGCAGACACAGCCCGAGATGCTCTCTGACTAGCCTGTATCTTTGTCGGCGCGTGTGACGCACTCGCCAATCGCAAAACGACAAGTGGAATGCACTATGCGACTCCGTTGACGCAAGGGATGACGCAACGACACGCGAACCTCGGTTGGACGGTTGAGATCAATTTGGTAGTGAATCCGACGGCTCTCGTGACGCCACGTGTCTCCTTTACATAAATCAGAATTTTTTAAGGATTATTGATACATTTGATGTCCGATTTTGCTCCTTTTTACACCGTTTTGTTCTATTTTTCCTCCAGATTTCAAATCTAAAAATTACAAACACACTAAAATTAATTATTTTACAAACATAATATTTACAAAAATATTAAAAATATTTATTTTACATTAAAACACATAAAAATAAATAAAAACTCTTAAAATTTTCAGTCTCTTACGGTTTGACACAGATATGATTTTTATGACTTGAAAATATTTTTAGAAATTACTAAAAATATAATAAGACATATTTACAAACTTAAAACACACTATTAAACACACTAAAACTCAAAATAAAATAACCACATTACTTTTACAGTTTTAACTATTTACAAACTAAACACACATTTAACACACCGAAATGACTCTAAAAATTACTAAAAATATTATTAAATATAAAAAACGTTCTAAGAATACATTTTTAAACACATTTGCATACTAAGACATTAAAACACTGTTTATCACTGAATTGTTATAATTGAAAAGTTTTATGAAAAATATTAATACAAAATGCTTGATTTTATCGTTAAAAAAAATACATTTTTTAACTCTCATCAATAAGTCATCAAGGTTTCGATGGATTGTAGCACTGCTCCTTCCCCATTGATGTCAGAAGCTTTGGCTCTGACCTTTGCTGCCTGTCAAGCACTGCATTTGAAGAAAGATTACATAATATTCGAGAATGACTTAACTACTGTAGTAGATATTGTAGCTTTGCCCTTGAAGATAGACCTTGGGAAATAGCTGGCTGAATAGAGGAGTTCCTTCTTTTGTCTCCAAGGTCAAAGCCTGGCAATTGTATAAGATAGCTAGGGTGGCTAATTTTGTAGCCTATAAGTTGGCTCAATGGGCAAAATGTTCTTTTCTTTCAGTAAACATTAATTTACAGAATATTCCACCTAACGTACTTGTAGATCATGTCCCTTGGGCCCCTCCAGGAGTTAATTAGGGGTGCTGTTCGGTTGTTCTTTTCCTCGTTGTTATGTATCTATATTTTCATAAAAAATGATTAAACAGACAGATAAGTAATTAAATAAATAATAAAAACATAGACATGTAAATTAACAAGAAAAAAAAAAGTGAGATAAGACTGCTCGATTGAATTCTTAATTCACAAATCATTGATATATTATATATCAAATTACTTATAGTGCTCTAGTCGATTACCACACTGCAGAGAGCCTAGATTAAGGTTTAAGAACCTGCCCATAAGGTTACACTTTACGTAACTTGATCTTTGTGGCTATGTAAAACCAACCACATCAGGAGCCATTGGGTGGTGTTTGAAAACCTTTTGTGTTTAAATATCTTATTCTAAATCTAAAACACATTTTCAAACCCATTCACCAAAATATGAAAATATTCATATTTACATATATATATACATATATATATATACTTTTCGCAAAACACAACAGTATGGAAAAAACACATTTTATAAATAACTTGCTTGAAACATACTCATCTCAAAATAATTTAACTTGGTCAAACAATAAAATTCAAAACATTGCAGCCAAAAAGCATCTTTGGCAAATAATTCTACGGATACCTTCTAAGTCTCACAAGCCTAATCTCTAATGACATAGGCTCCTAATTTTACCCAAACTTTAATTGTTTTGCAATAGCATTAGCGAATAACCAATAAGAACATAATCAAAACCACAAGTCCATATTATATATAAACCAACTATTAGTGTGCCTTTTGTGCAAGAGTAATTGTGGGATGCAAATAAGTTTTCTAAGGCTTTAAAATATATTAATGGAGGTTTTAGAAGCATTTTTACATCTTGAAACATTAAGGAACCGAACAGGTGCATGTCGAGAGGCCCAAGGGGCTCGGAGGGAGCAACAGCTACATGGCCGCCACCAGCCCGTCAACCTCCCTCCAAAGGGGTAGTCGACTGCCCCCATCAGAATTGGGCAAAGCCCAAGTTATTTCTTGTAGGTAGATTTGACTCTAACTCAATTTTTTCACTTCAAATCAGTTTTTAACACATAAAACTTATCCAAAATACTTTATTAAACATGTTAAGGCATAAATAAGCAAACTCCCGTTAATTTTTATAATAAATTTGGAGTTCGTGTAAAACAAAAACAAAAACATGCACATATCAGATTTTTAAGCTTTAAATTATAAAAACTTTGAACATGCAACCAAGGAATCTGAGTTTAAATAGCTAAAACATGTTTCCAAAAATATTATTGAATCAGAGTGACAATTTATTCTTTGTTTACAACATATAGACTCAAATTTTGTTCATCAATATTCAAAGCATATGCACGTTCAAGAACCAAAGGTTTAGGAGAAAAAATAAAATGAAATTAAAACTTAAAGTTGGATTAAATAAACACCCAAGAGGTAGGTTTGTTTTCTTGAAATTTACCTCAAACTTTTCTTGAAAATTTGAGGATTTAGGTCACCAGATCATGGGCTTGTGCTTTGTTTAAGTTTGGGCTATGGAACTCCTACTTCTGTTGATTTTCTATGGCTATAGCTGTTTGAAGCAAAAAGTTGAAGAGTGAAAGAAAGAGAGAGAGAGACATGTTAAAGAAGGGAAGAAAGAAAGAGGAATGCATGGGAGTTGGTCTGATGGTATCTTTAAGAAAGAATAGGCCTATGAATGTGAGCCTTTGTTTGATAAAGTCATATGTGGATTAACATGAAAGAGTGGAGGAATATGGTGGTGGCAGTTTAATAAATGTTGCAAGGTGTGAAGATGTGTGAGGAAAAATAGTTAAATATTAAGAAATTGTTTGAAATTCAATTTGTTACCAGAATTTATTTAAATGGTTTAAAAATTAAAGTTATACAATGCAAATTTAAATTAAACACTAATGATAATTAATTAGGTTTGGAACGATAATTAATCAAATTTATATATAATTAAACTAATTTAAAATTATGGTTGTTACAACTTCAATCTACACTATCGCCACCAATGCTTTATTTTCCACGAGATCTTGCTATCTCTAGCTCCAATAACTTAGTTGTGGCCTTCAAGATTAGTCTTCTTTGGCTAGTCAACTTTTCCTTTTTGAGACTCACCACCTCTTCACTTTCAACTCCAACAAAATGCAAAAGAAATAAATATGGCTAGAGCCCAAAATGCAATCACAATTCCTTAGATTTGTAAAAACATTAGATCTCCATCAAAAAAGGGGCGGGACGATTGACATGTTGCAGCAGTAGGACCTCATGCATTGGAGCTCATCCACACAAATCCGCTTGAGATGATCGACCATGGCAGAGGAGTAGGGGCAGATCTACACATTGACGAGGATGGGCAATCACCTCTTGCAACTTTTTTCTTTCATATTGTATGTTGACAGGCAAAACTCGTCAAACAAGATTCTCTCAATTCCTCACCAAAATAATCACTTACAAATGAAGTAAATAAAGCAGTAAGGAAAATAAATAGCAAGAGCACAAAGATTTATAGTGGTTCACCTTAATTGAATGCTACATCTATTTTTCATTTTCTTATGTGATAAGGTTTCACTATGAGAAAATAAGAATACATAAGGTTTGTGCCAAAAATCGAACTTAGGCTGCTCTCTAAAGCTGGCCCCTATTTGTAATTCTTAGGGGTTGGCCATAGCCTTACGCTTTAAGCAATATTCAAATTTGAATACATGAAATTCTTTTTTCCTATTGCCTAAATGACATCACTGTGATCTCTTATAGGACTTATTCCTTCTAAGTATCATAGATTCGATAGATCTAGATTAGCTTGTGCACTTATCTCCATCTTTTAGATCTTCTAATTTGAATACATATATGAACTACTATTTTACCCTTTTTGGGTATCATTTGGCAAAGAAGATTCTGGGACACACCAAGGCTATACTGTCTCAAGCCTTCCTAGGGCCAATACCTGGCTTGGGCTCAACTCGTTGACCTAACAACATTTGCCTCCCAGCTCAGGGGCACTTCTTTGATCGGTAGCCAAAGTGCCTCGAGGTCATCAAAAGGTCATCCTGGTCAATGTCTTGCTGAGGAATTCTTTAGGGCTTTTGATAGTTAATGATGATCTCAGAGCTGAGGAGTCACCTCGATTATCGGGCTATCAAATCGTGGATGTCAATTCTTAAATCATGTGTCAGGGAAATAGATTTAAACTGTCCATTTGAAGAGGTGTTTGCCGGCACAAATCTCAACTGTTGGTTGGGAATCTTTGTCCTTACCATTGGATCGGTTTCCCTATAGATCACATGGCTGATATTCGAGATGCCTTTTTTTTATAATAGCCTATAATTGATTCATCTCTTTCATATTTTTTTATTTTTAAAGCCAAAAATCTGCCAAATTTTCTCTTGCTTATTTTAATCACAACTTTCTTGTAAATATTCTCTAAAGGAGTTACTTCAAGTTCTTAAAAGTCTATCTACAGTATTTGCTAGATAGGCTTTAAGAAATCAGACCTAAAAAGGTAACCTCTCGCTCGTATAATTTTGGTTTAAGGGTTTCCATTCATTTTCTGCTTTTCTTGGTTTTAAATCTTTTCTTATAAGTTCGTCGATGTTGTTTAAGGATGTATGGAGTATAGTTTTTCCCGTTTGGCAGCATTTTAAGTTGTTTTGATCTGGTGAATCCTTTTGACTATTTGGGTTTAGGATGAAATTGATATCTGTGCTCATAGTTAGAATTCTTTTGGTCTATTAACCCATAGTCTTCTAACCTTCATAGATTGGGGCTTCTTGGCTATTAGGACTTAAGCATTTGTCTTTTAAAGCATTATTCAAATTCGAATACATGATAATATGTTCTTCTATTAGCTAAATCACATCACTATGATCTCTTATAGGATGTATCCCTTCTAAGTATCATAGATTCAATAGATCTTGATCAACTTGAGTGCTTATTGCCATCTTGGAGAACTTTTAATTTGAATACGAATATGAACTGTCTATTTTACCCTTCTTGGGTATCATCTAGTAAAGTGCTTCTGGGACACACCGAATCTATATAGGCTGAGATTCATCTTAGGCCTTCCTAGGTCCAATATTCGGCCTAGCCCAACTAGGTGACCCGACAATATTGTATATAAAATTTTATAAAAATTATATTTCGCCCCTTAAAATTATACTTTGCCCCTCTGAAATTGTGTTCCACCCCTCCTAAAATTTTACATCTCCCTTTATTTAATTCTTTTTTGACAATATTAGTATACGTCTTTGCCTTTTCTGACTAATTTTTTCAGCTTCGCTGTTGTAGAGGAGGATTACTTGTCATCGTCGTTTTAATGAAGCAATTATAGTTACATTTAAAAAAAAAAGTTACATCGCTGAATTCTTTTTTTAACCATTTTTAGTCCAAGAATGTGTCTAACACTAACTATGGGTAAAAAAAAATTTTAGGTTACCTTCCATTAAATCTCACCCGTGACTTCTAATCCAACGGTTGAAATTGTTGTCTGGTAGAGAAATGATGTTGGATTGGAGACATCCTCTCTATTTATAATATGTATGAAGCGGCTGGAAGCATGCTTAAGAGTTTAGGAATATGTCAAACTATCACATGCTTTAAACTAGTCATATAAATATAGAGATGCTAAAAACAAGATTATTGAAGGAAAAGTGTTTACTACAAGGGTATAATCAAAAATTTGTGGATTATATACGACTATACAAATATCCAAGTATATGTTGAATTTACTTAAAAATATTAAGGGGACTTCTTGTTAGGATAGATAACCTTAAAGCATATAATGTTGTGTAAAGAAAATAAGTAGAAATAAAAAAGTGAATTTCTCATTATATTTACGTGTATGTAGTATTGAAAACTTTATGAATATCATTAAAATTCAATAATTATCTATGTGACATTAAATATTATATGTAAGTGTTATATACAAGATGATAATATCTAAGGATGATAGTTAAAATAGTCAGTAACATATAATTAATTATTCAATTAAAGTATGCAATATTTAATTAAGTGTTATTAGTGTATATTGTTTTCATTAAGAATAAAACGGTCTTATTTGAACCGTTAAATGTAGTAAGGCATTAAATGAGTGCACCGTGTATAACGAGATTATGTAAAACTAAGACATGATGTGATATAAATAGCCAAATAATTTTTGTTAAAATATAGTAAGTTCTAATCACATCGACTAATGGTCATATATAAGATGACCCTATTCCTGAGTTATTAGCAGACTCTTATTTATGAAATCATGTGTTTTGATTTACTCTGTATGGATTCAAGAATCTAATCCTATCTCTTGTATTTTGGAGACATAATGAAATAAGTGGCTGGGAATATTAATGTTATAAAATGGAATCCATTCTTTCTCTAACGAGAAGTAGATAAATAATTCTCTTAAGTATTGATTCGGGTCTTGAATAATAAAAACGCTCATTTCGTGATTAAGTTCATGAATTTATTATTCATTAAGGAATCAATGACACTCAAAGATAAAGGAGTAATTGAAAAGGTTAATGGATTTTACCTAACACTAATTATGAATTATTTATAGATAATCAATTTATATGTAATGATTATATCAATGGACGATTCAATTTTTTTAATAAATTATATTTACAATTTTTAACTATGCAATTCCAATTTTTTAATGGAGTAACTTTGGAATTAATAAAATTGGTAAATTAATTAAGTTGTTAGATAATTATTAATTTTATTGGAGCTTGAAATTATAAGTCCATAGTTCTCTACATCATCTCCATAAATTATTTAAACTTGTAGGTAATGAATTATTAATTTATTTTTGAATTAATACACACTCTATAAATTAAATAATGTAATTGTTTAATTGATTAACTCAATGTTGGTGGGACCTATAATATAGGTATGTGATACAAGGATTTGTCTGTGTGCTAGGCTTATTATTCTCCAAATTTTTTTATTTAAAAATAAAAAAATCAAAATAAGTGAATTAAAATTTGTCTTTGTTTTACAAGTATTACTTATATGTCCTTTTTTTGAATTACATATATTGAAAATCCAAAAATATCCTCTAAGTAGGCTTTTTCGTATATTTATTTTTTTAACAAAACTCCTTATTTTTCTTATAACTGAGTTATTGAAAAAAAATGAAAGTACAAATATATATATATATATATATATATGCTTGATTAATTATAATATAACTTAAAATTCGCGTCATTAAATTTCTTACATTATAATTTCAAAAAAATACAAGAAGCAATAAAAAATGAATATCATTAACTTAATGTAATATTATTTGTATTACCAATCCATAATATTAGCACAACCTAAATAGGAAATATTGTCACTTGAAGTCTTAAAAAATTAATGTCATTAAATATTATTATCATTGCGTGTCATATATTTAATGATATAACCTATATGACACATACAAAGACTTAACAAATACTATATCATTAATTTAATTATATATCACTAAAAATGAAAATATCATTATTACTAGTCTTAAAAAATGAATTTCATTATGAATCGTTATTATTACGTATCATTAACTTAATGATATATCAATTTTATAATTCATAAGACACACAAAAAGACTCAATAAACACTATATTATTAATTCAATTACAACTTCTTAAGTCCAATTTATCAGTAAAATCATAATTCAAATTTTTTGGTCGAAAAAATCCCTCTTTTTGATGATGGAATTTTAAAATCATTATTTTGGATATCAATTTGAATTTAAGTTACAAACACCTTAATTTCAGGGATTTTTTTTAAAATGTAATATATCATAATCTATTTAAATTCTTATATATTTATATTATTATTATTATTATTTTAAAAAATAAATTAAAACTAACAATATCATTATTAAGGTTATTAATGTCTTTATATATATGTATTGGAACATATAAAGAATATTTATAAACTGAAAACATATTTTAACTTTACAAACAAAAAAAGGTCTCATGTCTCATTAACCCTTTTTATTGGACGTATGTGGCCCATTACACATAAAAAGTGCATCATGCGCTTTAGCTAATTCGTGCATATGATGGACAAAATAGTGGCGTTTTTTAATAAAAAAAAATTAATTAAACATGTTTCTTTTCTTTTTTAATGAAATTAAAAAAGGTGGAGATAAGAAAAGATAGAGATAAACTTTAGCTTTATTTTAAATAAATCTGAATCAGAATAGATCTCCTCTGATGCATCTACGCATAGGTGTATGAGGAGAGCTTTTGATTGATTCCAATTTGAATTGTCCTTCTCAGTTTTAGAGAAAGAAAGCCTAGAGAGAAGTGTTCTCATAGCCACCCCTTGATTTCTCATGTGTTATGTATAAATCAGGGACCTAAATTAGAGAGTGTGTGATTCCTTTCTATAAACCTTATACACCCACACGGCTGTTCAAAAAGTTTAAGTTATTATACCTGATGGCTTTAAGAGGTATGTTATTTATTTACATTTATATGTTAATTGCATGACCAAAAGTTTATGAAGATTTTTGTTATACACGGTTCTATTGCTTCCACTATTTTCACTGTTTCTGATTCGAAATCTAACAATTTGTATCAAAACCGGCTGTAGTCTATATTAATTAGTATATAATTATGAGATGATAGAATGAATATATAAATTTAGCAATGGACACTATGCATATGATGTATTATTTTTGTATGGATGTTTATATTTTTATTCATATGATGAATGTATGGATAACGGGTTTGGTCGTTAATTATATGATTTGTTGGATCCTATTATTCCTATTTAAATTTTATTTGATTAGATTAATTGTAATTAATTAGGAATTATTTGTAAATTATTTATTATTGTAATTTTATGCTGGAGAATTGAAGATATGAAGTTATAGAAGACTACGCACATTTATGTGGATTTGATTCACGACTGAATCAAGGTGACCATGTAAAGTATGCAATTAATCAGGTAGCAGATAGTTCGCTTACTTTGCTGCACATGGGATTTAATTAAAAAAACATGAATATTATTCACGGCAAACATCAGTTGATGATTCATATGATGAATCGCTTGTTATGTTTTGGGCTTACAATAATTTTTGCAAGCAGGCCCATGTAATTGTATCTCACTTTTTCACGATAGCATAATAAAGCTTTATAGTATAATAAACAAAATTTTTTGTTAGAATTAATTTTATCAAATACCTTTTTAGAGTTTATTTAGAAATTTGGTTTGAGCTAATTTTTTTTTATTCAAATTAAACTAAATATTGCTACACTATTTTTTATAAAATTTAAATTACTTTATTATTTAGGATCAAATTATTCTATCATTAGAGTCTGCTTGGGAATATAATAGTGACTTTTTATTCATTCACAAAAGTTCATGTAAGAACATGTGAAAGTATATATAGGATCACCTTTTAGTTTGATTATATTGATGTATGTGTATAGCACTCATGCAAATGTGAGAAGAAATATATAAACAACAAATATATATATATAAAATATATATATATATATATATTGACACTTGACACGCTTGACTTTAACTGATAATCAAGTTGAAACAATATTTTCCAAAACCACCGTATATTGGCGACCCTCTAACCCCCTTGAAGAATACGCAAATATCAAATAAAGAAACTAATCAAAAGTTGACCACCTAGCCGACCATATTTAAACAAAAAAGAAAGAGAAATGCAAGTCGGCTATAATTATTTGATTGGTATTCAAACACTAGAATTCACATATTCTCTTTCTTATTTTTTTCTTCAACAAGACAGATTTTAAAACGCATCTTACAGACGTTTTTCTTTTTCTTTTTAAGGCATTTCATTAAAGCTTTTAAAAAAAAAAAAGAAAAAGCAAGAAAGAGAGAGAATTTATTAGAACAACCATCTAGCCAGCATCTATCCTCGTTATAATTGGACAAAATAGAGTTAGCTAATGAAAGGCCAGCTTCATTATCTTGTCAACGAATAAAGCTAACAGAAAGAAAAAGAAAAAAGTGTGTAAGATGCTTAACATGAAATGTTTAATCATGTATAATCTGAGCTCTTATAGATCTGGAATTAGTGGAGTACCTTTAACGATTAAGAAGACTATGACGATAAAACAAAAGCTCTCCCCATTAAAAAAATTGTCACATGAAAGAGTCTTCTACTCTGTACAAAACAGTTTCTCTAAAAAAACACATAAAAACCAAGCTAAAGGTAGTTAAAGAGGCCAAACTGGCCTTTGGTCAAAAACTAATGACCAGCGCAAGAGAATTGTTTCTTTAGAAATATTACCGGAATAGGCTACAATCATTTCTCTTAATGTAATTATTCCATAACAATGTAATTCGTATGTGAATCCATGATACTTTAGGAGTGCCCAAAATTCAGTTGGGTTCGGTCCTGCATCGCCCATTGTCTCAAATCGAACCAGTTTTCTATTGAACATTCCAATCTAAAAATCTTTTTAATTTGATGGTTTTCGTAAACTTCAGTAGTGAATCAAATTACAAGAAAGTATAGGTTTACATAGGTGATCGAAAAGTCCTTTTTTTTTTCCCTAACACATGGAAGAACTTAGTAAGGTAAAGTATGGAAGATTTTTGTGTAAGAGATTACTGTAAAACGAAACAATGTTCATAAATCATACTCTTTATAAAAGCACATAATTATAGCTACAATAAATCGTATCTTTTTCTGAATATTGTTGGGTAATGTGTGTAAAAACATGCTTCTCGATAAAATGGACCAACCATCTGTAACACCCCTAAGTGGGATTAACAATTTTTATTAAATTAAAAAAAGATCAGAAAAATAAAAATAAAGCTTCAAAACAAATTTGCCCGAGACTTAAATGAAAACTCTCAAATCAAAATAAAAATATAATCAACAAATAAACCATAGTTTAATGTAGTACTTTTAATTTAATAATATAAAACTTCATCATCATCATTTCAACCCTCAATACAACTTAATACAATCACGGATAATAGCATACGATCTTATATTATCATGAAGAAAATTTTTAATAAACGAAGAGATTCCAACTGAATATAGTTACATAGCTTTCTCAACTATGTTTCTTATCACCACATCACACTTTGTGAGTCCTGAAAAGATGAAAACCTTTTCAGTGGGGAATGAGCAACAACATACTCAATAGGGAAAACCATTACTCACCTTTAGGTTTTTGTCATGTCACATTAAAACATGCATAGTTAGTTAGTTCTCAGCATTATTAATCGATATTATCATGTTCATTTCCGATGGACACCCTATGATTATATCTTGAAGTAATATATATATACACACACACATATTACTTCAAGATTTAATAAAGCTCATTTGTATCCATCGTGCAATAAAGTATCATATCACTCAACTCAACGAAACCCAAATGGGCGCTTGTTGACCACTCTACAATCATTCCAAGAGTGTTCAGTAGGGGACATCAAGCCTTAGATCCTTACCAACTCGATTCCTGTACAGTGTGTTCTAGGACTTTCAACTCAAGAGAGCGTCACCATCTCCCCCTTATTTTACCTTTTAGGGTATTTGTGTCCAAGGATGTAATCGCCACCTTCTTCACGTCTTACCATTTCTCTCATAACCACTACTATTATGTATAAAGTATATTTCCTAACCATGCTTCTCAATTTATTCAAAACATGTCAAGTCAATTTATCCTCGTTGTACATTAAAGGATGAGTTTATGTTATTGTCTTATAAGTGATATTTATATAATAACAGTTCAACATGTATATATATACCTTGCAATGTAAAAAATCAATTTTAATTCCACAAAACCTCACAAAAGATGAGTAATAGATTCCCTACCTTTTGGCAAATACAATGCTGATAACTTCTAGCTTACTATACCAAGTTCACCACATAAACTTTGAGTACTTCGTTATCTTACGATGTATAAAGTAACCATACTTTAACTTAAATCCTACTCTATAATCATGCTAATTTACTATCTATTTTTATTAGTGCACCATAATGTTCAAAATATACATATAAAATTAAACACATAATTTAATTTTAATAGCAACAAAGATTGACCCATATTCCAATCCAAAATGTTCTGAAAATAGTTTAAAACAAAAATAACATGAGATTAAAATATTTTAGAATAAAACATTTGAATAAAAATTTGTATTAGGATCAGGTCAATCCGACCTATAATATATCAAACAGCAAAAAAATTGACAAAGGAATAGAATCAATAAATGGTAGAAGGCGTCCTAAGGCATTAGGAGATTGTAGACTCGAGTCTTGAGGAGAGCAAGTTTCTAGTTATATTTTCTGTTTAACAAGAACGACATGTAGTTTTTGGGAAAATGACTTGTAGTGTAGTTTTTGTGAAAAACGAATTCACCTAGAAAAATTCTCCCAAAGAATCCTAAAATCTAAATTTTTGAGTTTTTTCTTCAAATCTTGGTTTTCTAACAGCTTTCTAAGCATAAAAACAATGTATAAATGATATATAATAATTTCTATACAATATAAGCTTATTTCTATAGATTTCTATACTCAAAACATAATCAAAATCTAAGTTTTGAGTTTGAAAAGCTTACCTCAAATTCAAGCCAAATATGTTGTTTTGATCATCAAAATCCCCTTGTTCCCAAGCTCTATGAGTTGCTAGGCTAAAGTTTATGTGATTTATGTTGAAAAATGGGTGGAATTTTGAGGTTTGGCCTCTTGGGATTCTCTTGGTGTGGTGGCTACCGTGGGACAAAATGAAAGCAGAGAAGAGAAAGAAGCAGAAGGAAAAGAAGAAAATGAAGAGGGAGATAGAGGAAGGAGGGATTAAAAAGTGGAAAAGAAGAAAAAGAAAGAAAAAATCAGCATCCCGTTGAATGCGGGATTCTTGTCTAAGAGTTGGTAAGAAGCAACAAGAGAAAGGTCTTCATAGGAGGATTTTGAAAGAAAATGCCAAAATGGCTTTTTTGAAATTAACTAATGATTCCAAGGGAATTTTAGTAAACATGCTAAATAGGAGTAGGAAAAATTTTAGAAAATTTAAAAATAGGTAAAAATAAATAACAGGAAATAGATTTTAGATGAAACAAAATTTTAATTGGCACACTAATAATTAATTTAATTATAATGATACCCGTAAGAAAAATAACGGGTGTCACACTAGCTAAGTCGTAACACTATTAATTATATCTTGTTAGTGCCCTTTTCTGAAAGACTTGCGAACGTGGACGGTGTAGGCTTTATGGGCTCTTTTGATTGGGCCTATTAAGCTAGTTGTTAGATGTTGGGTGCAGTATTTCAAGTGTTAGAGACTGGAAAGTCCATAGCAGATGATTTTGGTGTTAGGAGCAACCAGAATGAGTGTCTTGGCAAAGGTTGATGGTGGCCTAGGCTGGGTAGGGCTAGGCTCAAGGTGGCCCAAAAGACGTAATGTTAAAGCATGAAACTCGTTGCGATTTTGGCTCCGCTTTGTTGAAGATGACCAAAAGAGGATCTCTAGTAGAGCCAATGATCTGGGAGAGGAACGTGAATAGTCTATGATGGACTCCCTAAGTCATCGATCAGGATATGTGTGTTGAGTTCATTTACACAACTAAGTGAGTTAGTGGCTTTCTAACAATGCTTCAGCTAATGTAGTTCAAGTTTCTAATCCTTTCAAGTGGAATAGTCTTCGAAGTTTGAATATGGACTATGAGTTAGTTGAGAAAAAGTGAAAATGATACTCTAGAGTTGGAAGGCCTGTTTTGGTTATGGTGGATTGGCCTATTTTGAGGTATTTGCCTTGGTTCCTGAATGGATTTTTTAGCCGATATTTATGGATGTTGGCCTTTTTGCTATGTGAATTCGATGGTTGTTGGTCATTGTTGGCTTGGTGGGATTCCTTCATGGTGGTGATTCCTCCTAAGGAAACTAAGTAAAAACCTTGTAGTTGCTGTTATAAGCAGTTCTAGTATTTTAGTGAGAGAAGATTGTGTTAATGGTGAGAGATGGTGGAGGAGAGTTAATGGCTGAGTTGTTGTGTTTACCAATGCTTTAGGTGGGGTAGCTTCTTGAGAAAGAAAGTGAACTTCCAATCCTTTTAGGTGCTGTTGATGCTTACCAGTGGGTGGCGGCAAATCAACACCATGTACGGCTGAGCATGATGGCCAGATGGCTCTTCTTTGCTCGCCTCTGCCTGCTCGAAAATACCTGCAATAAGAGGAGGAACGCTTTGGAGGTAAGAGGGGAACATCGATGGGGTACCGACAAGGGCTCTCCGACGCTCAAGGCAAGTGCTGCTTGGTAAAGAATGGGAGCTAGCTACTTAGTTGGGAAGGAGCATCCTTCAAGAACTGCAGTAAATGTGCTCTATTTATAGGTTGTCACTTGGATCAGGTGTTAGGTGGGTTCTATCCATAACCTATGTGTCATATTAGGGCCTGTCAGATAGCAGAGGGCAAGTGTCATAGCCCCTGTCGGTGGATTAGTCTCCATCCAGTGGTGGGAAAATAGCCACCTGGCAGCTCCTTGTGGCAAGTGGAAGCCTACTTGTAGGTCATTACAATCTGACCCGAGGAGGCGATTACTAAGGTCGCGGCTCGAAGGGCCCTAAAGAGCACCTCGAATAGATGGACCAAGCTTGAAGGGTTCAAGATTGTGCTCCCAATGAGTTCTGTCGAGCTTATTTGTCGACCACTAGGAACAGGGTCCTCGTCGGCAGGCGGCAAACTCACATCTAACAGTAGCTCCCAATTCGCCTAGTCGGTACTCGATCGGGTGGACTATGCTGAGAGGGTGAGGTTGGCTGAGATTGGTGCCCAAGGGCGACGGGAGGTGAAAGGTCATGCGATGAAGCTCAGAGAGACACATGTCAACATGCAATTGGCTTTCCCCTTACGAGTATAATTATTGCGCCTCTTTGTTTTTTGTGCTCGAGTTTCGTGCCAGAGACGCCTATAAATAGCGATGGATTTTTCGTAAGTCGGTGTGTAAGCATGACTAACATTACGCCTTTCAAGTTTTAACTACCGAGATAGAGTTAACAACCTGAGGACTTAGACTTCGTCCCGAGCTTCAACTAACCTGAGCAGGTAATTTCCCGATAAGGACATTTGGAAATGAGTAACCTTAGTGATTTATAGAACGTGGATATATCCTGGTCGGACAGTGGTATGGATACCGACAAGTCTATGACCGAGGCCGTAGACATCGAGGGGGTATCCCTAGTCATGACGAAATGGCCTGGTTGGCAGAAATATTGCACCTTGGCACGAGGACAGTGCCAAAGTAGGAATTTTTGGACCTAATCAAAACGAGACGCCCAGTTAGATCCTATAGGGGCAAGAATCCTTATATTGGAGCTGTCGTCACTGGCACATCCTGGGTTACAACCCAAGAATGTGATAGTTTAGTGGCAGTTCCAGATGTGCCGAACACTTCGGGCCAAAATGCCAAGGCTTTTGCTTCTGTTGTGGGTCGTATGATCGTGGATGTCTCTGACAATGAAGAGCCAACAGGCGAAGTGGAACCTAAGGATGTTGCTGAAGTGAACATCGAGGTGAGATCTGTCACCACAAGAGTCTGGGGCGTGGTCACTTACAGAAGTTCCTGGCCTGACGAGACCTCTGTCGCTAGTTACATGTGCACCATGACGTAGGCTCGACTGGACGCACTTCATTAAGAGTATCGTATTCTAGAAGATGTGCATCTTGTTTTGCCCAAGGAAGGCGACTCGCTTTTGAAGCCGCCCCCAGCCACATTACCTTATATACGAAGTTCTTTAGGGCCGAGCTTTGTCTACCTTTCCACCCATTCCTCTGCCAAGCAATGAATGACCTCAATGTTTACCCCACTTAGTTGAACCCGAACAGTTATCGATGCATGGTCAGGATGTACATACTGTGGAGTTACTACCAGACTATGAAGATGCTATGGGAAGCATTTAAGCAAGTGTACAAGATGAAGAGGCTCTGACGGTAGTCCAGATGGTACTATTTTACCAGCTTCAAGAAGGATTTCATCTTGGGCTCGACTTGGACAAGCTATGGAAGTTCGAGTAGTTCTTCACCGGGGGGAATTATCTAGCCCAAACTGGTGAACTGGTGCTCAAAGACCAAGAGATCCTGACCAAGTTCGAGCAGGGGGCACAGTTTGGTTAAAGAAACCATGGGCACCGAGGGAGGTCGTCGAAGTAGTGGATGAGCTATACAACAAGCCCATGTCTTCTCGATAGCAGTCATTCCTGCTTTGGAAGACCAACCTCCAACACTACAGCTGGTTTAAGGGATCCAGCTAAATAAACCCTTACACAAACACCCGGGGACGAGCACCAGTTGATCCGGGTGGCCAACTAGGGAGCCATCATCGTCTAGTTCCGAGGATTCTTCAAGTGGCCCCTTTGACCTAGGGCCACTTGTAGCAAAGGAGGACCTCAAAGACATGATCAAGCTCCTCTATTCGTTGCGCCAACACCGAATTGACGGTAAGCTCCATTTTTTTTTTTTTGCATGCGCCCTCCAAGCTTCTTCTCACTTTTGAGGAATTATTTCTTGTAAATATGTCTTCCCAACAGGTATCGAGAGTGGAACGGTAGAAGATGATGGAGAATTTTCGCCGATCAAAGGGCAAGGGCATGCCCGAGGCAAAGAGGAAGAGGACGCCGAGGCCGGAGTAGCCAGTTCCCCCACTGCCATGGTCAACCAAGGAGGGGGCCTCGTCAAGCTAGAGTCAACCACCGGTCATCACGACCATCGTGCCTCCATCATCAACGGATCTGCCAAGGAGGCGAAGGAACACCCGTCCGCTGGTGATTGAGACTATGAGGGAGGCGATACCCAAAGAGTCCTTTTTTGATAGCATCCGAGAAGAGTCCTTCGAGAGTCTTTTCTGAGCTGCTTCCGTTCCTCTGCCAAGGTAAGTCAAGTTAATTATCCAAGCTCCTTTGAAGTTTGATTTTCTTTGCTCTTACCTACCTTTTCCCCCTTAGGCGTGCATACTCTTGGAGCTGGCCAACATGGCTAGGATAAAAGAGCTCAACTTCAAGAAGTAGAGGTCTGAGAAAGCTACCATAGAGAAGGGCATGGTCGAGAAGGCCCTCGAGCTGAAGGTCATCGAGCCCGACAAATTGAAGGCCAACCTTGACCAAACCGAAGAACAGGCAATACTTGCCCGAGAGGCGGTGCATAGGGCAAGGTTTGACACTGACCAAGCTCGAATCGACCTTCAGGCTACCCAAGAAGAACACAGCCATTTTTTGAGGGAGGAACTGCCCAGCAGGCTTGCTCAAGCGGTTGAAGAATTCAAGGCCTCTATAGAATATGCGAATAACTATTACCTCGAGATGACTGACGTAAAGGACCACATTTTGGAAAGGCATCCCGAGGCGACTGACTTTGATTGGTCCATCATTATTGAGCCTGATGCAGATGAGGAGGCCAGACAGACCAATCAAGAGGTCATGGTGGATATGGATGAAGACAACGGGGATAACGAAGGCAACAATGCCGGTGACAGGCCCTAGGCATAATTTTAGTTTTTAGTTTTTTGTAATTCTCCATCCGAGCTTAGGAGGTGCCCGGTTATTTGTACCTCCGAGACAATTTAATTAATTTTATTTTCAATGAAATTTTCTTTCATTCCAAGTTTATTGTTCCTCGAAAACGTAAGTTTGTAGTTTTATTTCTAAGTTCAATGTTTCTCGGCTATGAAATGTTGATTCCATTTAATTCGAATGTTTCTCGGGAGAGAAATAATAATTTCATCTTCCTCAAGTTAAAAGCTTCTCAAAAATGATGCAGGGGCTTCAATTTTTTCCAAGTTAAACATTTCTTGGGAATGAAATGTTGGCTTCATTCTTCCAAGTTGGATGTTCCTCCAGAACAACTATCCCAGAAGTAAAACTCAGTCTGATTTCATGTTCACCGAATTTAGTCGAGCAAGGAAGGCCCATTTCTCGACAAGGATAGCCACAACGGCGTGTTGTACCCTGTAGCCCCTTTTAGACTTGTTTAAGTTCATTTGAACTTTTACAAGTCTAATTATCGGTTAGGAGTTATATTCCCAGGATCGTCACCATGTCAGGGCGATTCTTGGCCAGGGTGTCCGTATAGCAGCGGACCATCAGTCAGTGTCATGTCGACCAACCCCCTAGTTCAGTTAGTCGGGATGATTCTCCCTCTATGAGAGTTTTAGTCGAATACCTCAAACTGGGTTTAGGGCTCCCCTTTTCGGGAATTATGCCTTTCTTAACACAAATTGCTCAAAGGGATTGTGTAGAATAGATTTTTCATCAATATTTCTTTTTACATTCTAGTCCTACTTAACAGGCCTAGTTACAAAGAATGTAGCCAGAGGTCAAAAAAGGTGTTCGGCTTTGTTAACAAAAGAATTTCTTCAAGTGTTCGACGTTGCAAGGATGACCAAGCACGTTTCCCTCCATGTCGGATAACTTGTAGGTACCAGGTTGCAAGATCCTAACCACTTTGTACAGTCCATCCCACTTCGGCCCAAACAACCCTAGCCCATGCTACTGAATGGTGACCTTCTTTAGCACCAAGTCATCAACTTTAAAGCTCCTTGGTTGCACCCGCTTGTTGTAATACCAAGCAACCACCTAATTCCTCATTGCAGTGCCAATTACTGCCCGGTCTCTTCTCTTCTCGAGCAAGTCGAGCTCAGACATCATGACTTTAGCATTCTAGAGCTCGTCGTATCGCTGTACCCTGAAGCTCGGCAGGCCGACCTCAGCCGGGATGACTACTTTGGTACCATAGATGAGGGAGAATAGAGTCTCCTCGGTGGCGTTCTGGGCTGTTGTTCGGTACGCCTAAAGCACCTTCGGAAGCTCATCAATCCATGCGTCTTTAAGGTTCTCGAGTTTTTTCTTCAGGTTGTCCTTGATAGTTTTGTTGACAGCTTTGACTAGACCATTGTTCTGAGGGTAGCAAGGGGAAGAGAAGACCTTCTTGATACCAAGTTGCTCGCATAAGTAGAGTAGACTTAAAGATTCAAATTGCTTGGCATTGTCGGTCACAGTGGTGTATGGGATTTCAAACCGACAGGTGATGTTCTTCTAGATAAAGTTGGTGCACTTTGCCTCGGTCATATCGGTGCACGGCTCAACCTCCACCCACTTTATGAGGTAGTCGATGACCACGATGCAATACTTGAATTAACTAGGCTCGTGGTAGTGGTCTGATCAGGTCAATCGCCCATTTGGCAAAAGGCCAAGAGGAGGTCATTGAGGTAAGGGGCTCGGTATGGTGGTCGATCACCCTAGCAAACTACTAGCACTTAAGGCATTTCTATGCAAAGTCCTTACAGTCTTATTCGATGGTCGGCCAATAGCAACCTTGGCGAAGACACTTTTGGGCTCGAGATTGCCTCCCTGCATGGTTGCCGCATAGTCCTTCATGGATTTCATTCATTAAATAACGAGCTTCCTTAGGTCCAATACACCTTAGGCACGTGGTAGTATAGCCTCGTCGGTAAAGCTTTCCTCTAATTATCGAATACCAGGCCGAGCTGTTGCAAATCTGGCATGCATGTTCCTGGTCGTTAGGCAATTTGGCTATGGTTAAGTATCGGATGATCGAGTCCATCCAAGTGGATTCTTGCTCTTTGGTTACACTAGCCACCTCCTTGGTGATGCTTGACTCTGCTAATCTCTTGATAGGGACCGATGTAAGTTTGTTGTCGCCTAAACTCGAGGCCAGCCAAGCAAGGGCGTTAGCCGCGGAGTTTTCAGATCAAGGAATTTGATCGAAAGAATAAGCTTTGAATTGCCCTAAAAAAGGTTTGACTTCTCGCAGATATACGGTCATGGATTCTGTTCGGGTTTGGAATCCCCCGGTAACTTGTTGAATGACGAGCATGGAGTTACTGTAAATGGATATGCGGTCCACTCCGAGGTCCCTTACAATTCTGAGCCTGGCCAGGAGTGCTTCATATTTGGCCTCATTGTTGGACACCTTGAAGTCGAAGCAAAAGGGGTAGATAGCTTTATAACTATCCGGCTGGTGAGGACCGACCTGGCGCCTGACCTGTCAGTGTAAGATGATCCGTCCACGAAGAGCTTCCACTCAGGCTCCAGCTCAAAGACACCACCGTCTCTGCTAGTGGTGGGAAAGTTTGGATTCTTTACTAGGGCCTTCTCAATAGCTGGAATGCTCTATGCAGTGTTAGTGAATTCAGCAATAAAGTCAGCCAGGGCTTGGGCTTTGATGGTTGTCCTAGGAATGAAATGAATGTCGTATTGCTCAAGCTCTATCGAAAACTTAGCCATCCTCCCAGATATCTCCGGGCTTTAAAGGACTTGCTGCAATGGATACTTGGTCGAAACTCAAACAGTGTGGCCTTGGAAGTATGGTCAGAGCTTTCAGATCGAGGTGATGAGGGCAAACGTGAGTTTTTCAAGCAGTGGGTACCTCTCCTCGACACCTTGGAATGCATGGCTTGTATAATAGACAGGCTTCTAGGTTCTATCTTCCTCTCTGATAAGGACTAAACTCACGGCCTTTTCGGACACAGGCTAGGTAGGCATATAGTACCTCTCCCGGCAAAGGTTTGGATAGGAGAGGGAGTGGCCAAGTATCTTTTGAGATTCTAAAAAGCTTCCTCACACTCCTTGCTCCACTCAAACCTCCCCTGAAGTGCCTAAAAAAAGGATGATATTTGTCAATAGACTAGGAGATGAACCTAGATAAGGCTGTTACCATGTTGGTCAGTTTCTGCACCTCTTTGACTGTGCGAGGTGAGTGCATGTCAATCACTGCTTGGGCCTTGGCTGGGTTGACTTCGATCCCCTTTTGGTTTACCATGAAACCAAAAAACTTGCTCGAGCTAACCCTAAACGCACACTTAGCCGGGTTAAGTTTCATCCATATTCCTAGAGTATGTTGAAGCTTGCTCGAAAGTCGGCAATGTGGTCCATAGCTTGGATAGATTTGACAAGCATGTTGTCCACGTATACATTCATAGTTTTGCTGATCAAACGAGCAAACATTTTGTTGATGAGGCGCTGATAAGTTGCCCCAGCATTCTTCAGTCCGAAGGGCATAACCATATAGCAGAAGAGCCCTTGGTCGGTGGTGAAAGCCGTCTTAATCTAGACTCCCTCAGCCATCTTGATCTGATTGTAGCTGGAGTAGGCATCCATGAAGCTCAACAGTTCATGTCTACCGGTCACCTGCATGAGCTGATCTATCTGGGGCAATAGGAAATAGTCCTTAGGGCAGGTCTTGTTGAGGTAGGTGCAGTCAATACAGACACGCCACTTCCCATTGGCCTTTTTGATGGGGACTACATTCATTAACCACTCTAGGTATGAGACTTCTCAGATAAACCCGGCCTTTAGGAGCTTCTGTACTTCCTTGTTGATAGCAGTGTACCTCTTCGGGTTGAAAGCTCGTCGCTTTTGGATGATCGGTTTGTAGTCAGGTTGGACGTTGAGGTGATGGCAGATGACACTGGGAACAATACCAGGCATGTCTTCATGGGACCATACAAACACATCCTAATATTCCATTAGGAATTTTTCTAGGTCAGCCCAGACCTTAGGTCTAAGTAGAGAACGTAGTTGGACCATCTGGTTTGGATGTTTGGGGCCCAAGTTATACGGTACCAAATCCTCCACGGGTGTGGCTCTTACCTCTTCATAAGGAAGTTAGGGATCCAGGTCAGACAACATCTTCAGTTCTTGCTCAACGGGAAGCGGTATCTCATCCATTTTGTAGATAGCCGAGACACTCAAATGTTAAGTCGAGGTCACTTTCACAGCATTCGCATAACAGGTCCTGGAATCCCCTTGGCATGACTTGATTACCTCGACCCCACTCTCCGTCAGGGAACTTCATGGCTAGATGATAGGTGGAGACCACTGCCTTCAATGCATTCAAGGTCCGTCAACCTATGATGATATTGTACTGGGAGGGTTTGTCGATGACAAGGAAGTCGACGATGCGTGTTAGCCGAGCTGTCCCCTCTCCAAAGGTGACTAGTAGGCTGACCTTTTTGACAGCTTGGATGCATTCTCTAATGAAGCCATATAGAGGTGTCTAGACCAGGGATGAGAGTGGCGTTGCTGATCTTCAACTTGTCATAGGCATGTTTAAAAAGGCCAAACTACCGTTGTCGATCAGTACCTGCCAGACAATATTGTTGGCAATTTGCAATTCGTAGACGAAGGCGTCGTTGTGCAGGTGAACGAGTTTGTCTACCTCTTTGTCAGTAAAAGTAATGGAAACATCTTACTACCTACAAATTTTATTGATGTGCTCGAACATGTTCATGAGGTTGCCCCTCTCAACCAGTCGAACCTCCCAAGCATAAGCACGCCGTCCACTCAAAGTGTCCCCAGTAACTGGCCCTTCAAAAATTGTATGTACAATATTCGGGGGTTCTGAGGCGTTCCCACTTTCATTACGTGGGCGGCTTTGAGTATCTTGTGCTAACTGGTCATTTCCCCTGGCTATGGAGCTAAAAGCTAGGACTCACTTAACAAACTCCAACAAATGCCCGTCTCGAACCAGTCTTTTGATATGGTCTTTGAGCTGAATGCAATCACGAGTGTTGTGTCCTACATCCTTATGAAAGTTATAGTACTTGTTCAGATCCTTCTTAGTCTTGCTTCCCTTCAACTTGGGTGGATTGACTAGCAAATTTCTACCACTTACCTAATCAAGCACCTCATCAATGCTGGCTATCAAGAGTGTGTAGCTCTGAAACTTCCCGGTTGGCACCTTAGACTTCTCGGCCTTCTTTTCCTTCTTATACTTCTTGTTCTACTTGGCACTTTGGTGCTCAGGTGTCGACTTCTACTTCTTCTCCTTCTTGTTGCCGCTGCTGCCACCTTCTTTTCGATGACTTTTCATGTATTCAGCTGCGTCAGCGTACCTCTGTACGTAGCTGAGCATCTGGGAAAATGTGCTCGGCTGCTCAAAGGCAAGCAACCAGGTTAGTTTTCGTCTCTAATACCCCCTACGAAGGCGTGCTTTAGGGTCTCGTCTTCGATGTGTCTGACCTTCAATGCGGCTCAGGTAAACTGGTTTATGTAATCCCTAACATTCCCATCCCCTGCTTGACAGCATAGAGGTGAGTTATTTCTTTCCTTCTCGTCTTGGTCGTGGAAAAGGTAGCGAAGGAGGCCTCAGATAGCTGGCAGAAAGAAGTAATAGTAGCCAGTTCAATCCACCTGAACCATTGCCGAGTAGGCCCGGTCAAGGTCAAGGAAAAGGCCTTGCACTATGGCTGCGTCGCTAGCATTCTGCAAGAGCACGTGTCTTCAATAAAGCTCCACATGCTCATCGTCATCGGTAGTCCCATCTACGCTTTAATCTATGGGACCTTAAATTTTGGCAGGTATAGGAGCCCGCATAATGGCCTCCATGAATGGCGGGTCCAGCGCGCCGCCATCGTCGAGCCTAAATCTATTGTTTCAGATCTGATCGATCTAGCGTCGCAGCTCCTGGAGTTCATGATTATTGGTATCTTCGAGTAGTTCTACCCTATAGGGGGCTCTGCCCTCAACCCTGTCGTTATTTCCAGGTTGTTAGTCCTGTTGTACTTTGCCTTGATGGCCGAGCCTATCAAATACTGATAATCGAAAAACCCTACGGTGATTGTCCTCAACCACCTTAAGGCCAAGTTGACCTTCTCGAACAAGCCTATTGTTTGTTGAGACTCCCTTATGGATCGTCTAGAGTGCTCGAAATTGGCTTCGTTTGTTCTTTCATATGCCAATCCTGCTCGACCTCTGACCTAGTCTGCCTGGACTGAAGGAAGGAGGATAAGGGCCTATTGGCGCTCTACTTATTGTGTGAGCTGCTGTGTAAGTATCTGGACAACATTGGTGAGTTCTCGAACATGATCTTGGGTGACTGGGTGATTTGCCTGTTCTGCCTTGGCCAGACTATGTTCTCCCCCGGATCGGGACCTGGTAGCCCAAGGATGACCTCTAGGTCAGGCCGGATTTTGGTTTCGGTTTTGGGCTTCTCTCGACCCCTCCTTCGGGCACCATCATCCCGGGTATTACCTCATGTTACCATGCTGAGATTCGGCTGGTAATTTTAAGTGAAGTCATCGGTGCCCTCCTTTTAGCGCCAAAATGTTGATGCTTACCAGTGGGTGGTGACGAATCAACACCACATACAGCTACACATGGTGGCCGGATGACTTTTTCCTGCTCACCTTGGCCTGCTCGAAAATACCTACAACAAGAGCAGGGATGCTTCAGAGGTAAGAGGGGAACACCGGTGGGGGTACCAGACAAGGGACTCTCTGACGCTCGAGGCAGGTGCTGCTCAGCAAAGAACAGGAGCTAGCTAGTTAGTTAGGAAGGAGCCTCCTCCCAGAGCTGTAGTAAATGCGCTCTATTTATAGGTTGCCACTTGGGACCGAGTGTTAGGTGAGTTCTGCCCATGACCCGTGTGTCACTTCAAGGCCTGTCAGATGGCAGTGGACAAGTGTCATAGCCCCTGTAGATAGATTAGTTTCCATCTGATGGTGGGAAAATAGCCACCTGTCAACTCCTTGTGGAGAGTGGAAGCCTACTTGCAAGTCATTACAATCTGACCCGAGCTGGTGTATGACCCAAAGAGGCGATTAGTAAGGTCGCGACCCAAAGGGCCCTGAAGAGCACCTCGGATAGATGGGCCGAGCTTGAGAGGTCCACGATTGTGCTCCCAATGAGTTTTGCCAAGCTTATTTGTCAATCACTAGGAACAAGGTCCTTGGCGGCTGGCGCCGAACTCACCCCTAACAGGTGGGGTAAACTTTAGAGAGAGAATTTGGTCTTCAAGCTGGCTTCGATGGGGTGGTCTTGAGAGAGAGAGTGGTTGTTTGGGCTATGGTAGGAAGTGTTTCTTCATGGCCCTTTTAGGTGTTAAGATTTTCTAAGAAGGAATGGCTACGAAAACCAGCTCTTGAACTAGTTTAAATGGATTCTACAGAATTTGGTGTTTTTTTGGTGAGTAAATCTAGTCGCTATGGGGCTGTGGGATTCCCTCTCGGTGGATAATTATAGTTGAGATTTGAAATACAGGCCGTAGTTGTGGTAATAGTGTCAATTTTAATGGTTGTTAATGTGTAAAAACCATAGAAAAATAGTGAAGAATTGTAACATGGTGATTTTGTGGCTAATGAGGGATGTGTTTTGGGGCTGAAAGAAAGCGTATTTATAGGTAAGAGGTCCAATAATTCAAGGTCTTTCTAGTTTGGTTGAAGACTTTTCCATTTGTGGTTCTCGGTTAACGAGCATTTTAGGTTGATTTTCTAGTGGAGGCCTGAAACGGCAATTCCATGGGAAGGAAAACTCCTTCTAAAAGTTCAAATCAGGTCAGATATTGAGACATGTTGACAGCTCCTTTTGATCTCTAACCACCCTAAAATTCCATTTTAGGTGGTTTGTAAGGAGAGCAATCAAAGTTGCAACCAATGTTTTGCCTTTTTTTTTGCATTAGGTTAAGACCTTGGGAAAAATGCCTCAGGTTTAACCTAGTGAGGAAAAAAGAGAGATTTTTGCTTTTATAGGGGAGGCATGCAGATCAGGTCGGGTGAGCTGGCTAGTCTAGGTGGACTAATTAGTCCAAGTGGGTTAATTACTACAGGTAGACTAATTGGGTTCAGAGTGATGATTGGGTCAGATGGGCCCTTCTTTTGGATTGGGTTAAGGTATTCTAATTGGACATTTGGTCATACTCTGATATTATTTTCTCTACACTTATTTTACCCTAATTCTTCGTGGATCCAAAACCTCCCAAATGGGTCAATAGTCTAATCGGATCGGATAAATTAAGCCTATCGACGTTCCTTGGCCTTACAAAATATGAACTACTTAAAGATCCACATAATGTGGCTTAAGTCCATGTACCATACCTCGAATCATATTGCAATATATGGACTAGCCTTGAGCCTTGGGAAAAACCATGTATCAACATATATAAATAGTTAAAAAGAAAAAAAGGGATTTCTCTTACTTTATTCCTTAGACTTTAAAAACTCATCATACTAAAATTTCTTTTTACATAAATTGACAAAGCCTACGTGACTACACTTACCTTTGTTCTCTTCCAATTTGTAACAAAAGTTCTAATATAAGTGGTTAAATGAGACTAATTCAAAATTCAGCAGCAACGTGGGAGCTTTTGAAAAGTAGTATGTGTGTGGGCTTCCCTTTTAGAAAGAAATAAGAAACTTGACTCTTTTAACACATCTCTTACAATTATAATCCCAAACTTCCTATGTTGATATATATTATGACAGTAGTTAAGTGTACACCGGAGCTTCTTCCCTCATTTAATTAATGTTATTGTTAACTCGTACAGTTAACACTCTTTGGCTCTACCCATAATTATCCAGTAATAGGTCTTTCACAACGGGACGCACCTATGCGGTAACGGTATTTAATTATGAAGATTAGCTGAGTAGCTGACCCTGTTAGTCCGTTCTTGCAAGAGTCAAGAGTAAGGGCATAATCTTTCTGCTCTTTAAATAGGATTTCCCTGCTTCCCTGCTTAATGAATACCATTTGCTATTTTCTGTATACTTTCCCCGATTCTATTGCTCCCGCAGGGCTTTACGTAATCGATCGAATCATATCGGATCATATAGATATCCCTTCAACACAACATAGGTCTCGAAAGGATCTCGAAGACCCACCAAAGCACAAAAGCCAGGATCTTTCAGAAAATAGATTCCTATTCGAAGAGTGCATAACCACATGGATAAGCTCACACTAACTCGTCAATTTGGGATCCGATTAGAGATTTTCCTTGGGAGGTATTGGGAAGGAATTGCGGGCTCGTACATGTTCTGCAGTACCCCCTATGAATACTCCGCCGGTGTGAAAAGTTCTTAATGTGTGGAGAACTGAACCAAGAATTCTCTTTCTTTATCATCAACCGAATCACTGTTCGAGACCCAGGATTCTATTTTATCATCAATCCAATCACCGTTCACCTTTTTTCTTTTTCTTATCAATGAATAGGTCTCTTTATTGGAAAGAATCACATACTCTCAAATTTAGATCTTGATTTGTACTAACACATGAGAAACCAATAGGTGGCAATATAGAACACTTCTCTTTAGGCTTTCTCTATTTAAAACTAAGAAGGAGAATTGAAATTAATAAAACAGCTCTCTAAACACCTATTTATAGATGCATAATAAGAGTCCTTTTCATGTTTATATTTATTCAAAGTAAAACTGAAACTTATCTGCATCTTTTCTTATCTCCATCTTTTTTATCTTATTTAAAAAATACATTTAATATTTTTTATTTAAAAACCATTGCCTTCTTTATTTTTTTTATTTAAAAAAGTGCCAACTTTTTGTGCATCATATGCATGAATATGCCAAGTGCATGATTATACACTTGGGCTTATTATAGATTTGCAATAAATTTAAGGGTTGGATTGATTTATGTCACCTCAAAAAATATTTGTAAAAAATGTCACTGTCATATAATCATACTAAATTTAAAATACTAAATATACCCTTAAGTCAATATCTTTCTTATCATCATATACTAAATTTGGAGAGAAGAGGTGATCTGGTGAGAAGGTTGTGCCATAGAAGGAAGAATATAGAGCTGGCAGGGGAAGTGGGCGAAGAAGCAGACGGGGAAGAGAAAGAGGGAAAGGAAAGAGAGGAGGAGAACGTGTTCTACTTTCAAGGGTAAAAAGGGGCGTCTTATTTTTTGCTCATTAATGGGCGTGTCATACATTGCAAAGTTTTTCGGTCAATGGCATAACTCAATCCACAATCCAAGACCGTGGCAATGATCCTAAATATCTCCACTTGTATATATAATGGCCCAACGGGTCATTCATGTTCAAATGAAAAAACTTTTTTTCCCTTTTCTTTAAATAAATAACAAACTTGGAGAATAAGTAACCCTAGCGCATAGATAAATTCATGTACTTATGGGGTCAAATCAATACGTTCTAAGAAGAAATATTTGAATATCAATCTCATCGATATCATCGATTTCATAAGTATCATACCAAATCCTATCAATCGAATCGCTTTTTCCAGAAATACGAGACATCTAAGTCATATAAGTAAAGAGACCTAGGAGATTGACAGCCCCTTGCCCATATGTGCCCTTTCGACGGCAGCACGAGCTTCCCTCCCATCAGCTTGGCCCCTGAGCTATTCGAATCTGCCCAACCTCGTGTAATCGTCGTCGACAGTCGCCACCCACCCACGTGAACATTGGAGTTTGTCGCACTTCCCTCCTGTTGAGCATGACCATTCCGCGAGATTCCCTTAGTGAGCTTCCCTTATTGTAGCTAGTCAGTATTGTTAGTCGTTAGTGTTGGGGTGGGTTGGTGCTAGTGGGATGTAGTGGGGGTTGCTCCGGTGAGGTTGGGTTCCAGTAAGTTGGCCTTCGGTGAAGCACTTGATTGGGGGTTAATAATGAAAACAAAATGTTTTGAGACTTTTTTAGGGCGTTTTCAAAAATATTTTTATTTTGTTTTGCCAAAATTTTAGGATTTGTTTGGTAAATAGATTTGAATTAGTGATTTAATTTGAGATAGTGTGATTTGAATTAGGATTTAAGTTAGTGATTTGAATTGCTATTCGAATTGTCGTTTGGATATGCATTGAAGTTTTAATTTGAGTATGGATAAAATTGAAATTTATGTTTGGAGAGGTAGTGAAGATAGTTTTTAATTTATTAATAAATCTAATAAAATCTTAATATTAATGGTCTTAAAAAATATGCAATATGGATCTTGATTTATTCATCTTTCATTAAAAATACAGTGAAAAAAGAATCATCTCAATTGGATATCAAATGAAAAAGTTATGATTTTTTCCTCAAATATAAGAGAGAAAATTTTAGTTTTTACTGTAGTAAAGATATCCGAGTATCAAAAGTTTATGGGGATGAGAACTCTGAAAATCTGGATTCTTGATCCTCAAATGATTCAGATTTTAGAGGAAACAAACACATATTCGAAGGATTCTTGATACTCGAATCTAAATTTGAGTCCATTAAGCTCAAAAAATACAGAAAACAAACATACCCTTAACTAAACATATTTTTAAAACTATTTTCATTTTGTATTTTTAAAAATCACAAAAAAAAAACTTTTCAAAAATAGAACCAAACGGCCCTTTATTTTTTTTCGTTTCTTTCTAGGGAAGAAAAACAGAACATTTGATCGTACATGTTTCATAAATTTTTAATTTCAATTTTTTTTGAAATGTTAAATGTTAAATTTTCAATATTGCGTGTCACATATTTCAACTTTTATTTTTTTTTAAAAGCACGTTCCAACTATCTTAAGAGTTAACCATATGACAAGTACGACTAAAATTTTGCAATTTGCAATGTGAAACGTGATAGGGTTCAGTGATGATTGACAGAGACGACACGTATATTAATTTCTATAAATAGAAATATTATTGAAAGCATAAAATAATATCAATTATGACGTATAATCAGGTCAATTTAGAGAACTAATGGATTGGACCTTTTAAGAGCTTGAAAATGACACGCAATCTCTAAAAACAAAACGTAGATGCTTGATTAATTGCACGGCATTTAATGGTGTAGGCTTTATATGAATCTCATTGGTTTATTTTGGCCAATACGACATTATAAGCCATAAAATACACTTAGAAGATCGTGATTAAGAAATCCATTTTCTAAGCCCCTAAAAAGCCATTTTCCAAGCATTGGACCTTTCAAAGTGCGTTCGATCAGATTATTAAAACAAAAATGGCAAGGACTCGTCAAAATACAGAAGAGAGGGTCCTTTTCAAAAATTAAGAAAAAATGCAGAAGAGACAAAAGGGTATTACAGTAATTTCGTGATAACTTAACGAGGAGGTTGGAATTACAACATCGTAACTAGACAAACGAGGCAGAACCGTGCCTAAATCAGAGAGAGAGAGAAAGTCCACAGTTTTTCTGGTTGTTTTTTTGGTGAAGTTGTTCAGAGACCAAACGTGTCTCCAACTCGTAGGTTTTGTTTTTTTTCATTTATTCATATCAGTTTGGGAGCTTATTCGTTATAATATCTGTGTTTCCCGAGGCAACAGCGCTTAGATTGTATCGCCAAAATCTGCCAATGTTTTTGCTTTCTTCTGCATGATATGAACTCGTGATTCTCTTTATTTCAAACAAGAAAGGAGAGAGAAAACAAAAACTCGGGATTCTATTGACATGTTCTTAATGATTTTGTCAGAAAAAAATTGAAAGAAAAAAAGGCATTTTGGGAGATTTTAGAACATGGGATTTGTTAGCAGCTTTTTGGGGATTCTTGGTTTTGGAATTGGACTTCCTCTTGGACTCTTGGTGGGGTTCTTCTTCTTCATATACTCCAAGCCCAATGAAGCTAAGGTATGATACTCTCTCTCTCTATGTATATATTTGTATGTGTGTATATATATGTCTATTGTGGTTATTTGGTTATTGTCTGATAAGCAATATGTTTTCAGTGATGAACCTGATATTTTATGTTTTAGTCATTGATCAGAATCTTAGATATTATGACTTTGGAGTATATCTGCATATCTTAAGGGTGTGACAATATATACACATAAATATATATATATATACACTGTAATGAGTTATGGGTCCATTTGTTTTCTTTTTTTATCTTTTTCCAATCGAGTTTTTGATGACTTGTTCGTTCCCTGCCCTTCTTTCGGTCATATTTTGTATCATGTTGTGTTGAGTTGACATATATAAATATATATAAATATTCACATCTTCCTTTCTTATAGGCTAGAGAATTATAATTATTAAAACAGAAAACAATCTCACTTGATTGCTCTTCAGCTTTAATTTTGACTATATTGGTCTAAACAATGTAGAGTTATTTCTGAGGATTCCATATCCCTCTTTGTTCACTCCCTAAAGAAATTTCAAATTTTTCTATTGGAACCTAGAAAAAAGATGAACACAGTTCAATATGTTATGTATATGTAGAAGAAAATTCTGTAGAAGTAGAGTAACTTGTTGTGAGTTTTCTTTTTCCCCTCTTTTTCTTACTGAGCTTAAAAAATAAAATAAAATAAAATAAAATAAAAAAACACTCTAATATTCTGCATGTTAACTCTCACTGATGTTAGTTTCATGACCAATATGTGTGTCCAAAAATTTAACAAACTCAGCCCACTTAATGCCGCAGGATCCGATTGTCAGGCCACTTGATGAGTTGGATACAAGTGCCTTGGAAGATCTTCTGCCCGAAATCCCATTGTGGGTGAAGAACCCCGATTTCGATCGAGTTAGTATCACCATCAATCATCTTGCAACATTATTTTTCCCACGATTGTTTTTAGTTTGAATGTTGATTATGTTTCCAATGGTGCAGGTGGACTGGCTAAACAAAGTTATCACAGAGATGTGGCCTTACCTTGCCAAGGTGATTTTGTAAGTTATAAGTTGTTCATCTATTTAGTTGAATTTGTGAGCTTGAGTTTATTTTATTTACAGGCAATTACTGGTATGATAAGAAGTACAGCACAACCTATATTTGCAGAGTACATTGGGAAGTTCCAGATCGAAACGATCGAGTTTGAGAGCCTTAATCTGGGAAATCTTCCACCATTACTATATGGTAAGAACGAAACTTGCACTGATCATAATTTTTTAGCAACTTTTGTTTAATACTATAGATATTCTGCTGAATAAACAACCATCTTAATTATAATTTCAGCCTTTACCTTTTTATTTGCATTAGTCCAAGCAAATCTGAATTTTATCTTTTTGAAATGTAAACAATCTGTATCCATGAAATTTTCAGGAAGGACAGAGTTTTGTTTGTTACTACTGTCTTTTCTGTTACTATCAGGAGATACTAATTCCCATATATTAGTACCTTCATGAAATTTTGGAGAAAAAAAAATAGCATAGCTAATGATTATAGTGACAATTATCAACATGTTACTTTATACAAGAAAACATTGCACCTTAGCGCTCATGTAGCTCAATCCTTAGCGCTCATGTAGTTCGATCTGTTTTTTGCAGGTCTCAAAGTCTTTGAGACAAATGAGAAGGAGTTAGTAATGGAAATGCCAGTTAGGTGGGCCGGCAATCCCAACATTACTTTAGTGATCAAGTTGTTGTCTCTAAGAGTTACAATTCAGGTTAGAATAGCCTAAAGATGACACATTAAGTCATTAATAAAAGAGTCACTATCTTTTTTTTTCTTTCTTTACTTTCCACAAGATGCACTCATTCCATTTGAAACATGGATCTGCTTTTTTACAGTTAGTAGATTTACAAATATTTTCGACTGCACGGATTGCTCTGAAACCTCTTGTGCCCTCCTTTCCATGCTTTTCAAACGTTGTGGTATCCTTGTTGGAAAAAGTGAGCATATCTTCTACATATTGCAGAGTATTTTATTTCTTTCCTTTTTAATCTAGAGTGTTATAAAATCGTGGCTTTTTTGTAATGATTTGTTTAATTTATTTGCAGCCACATGTAGATTTTGGAATGAAAATATTGGGAGGGGATGTTATGTCCATACCCGGCCTCTATCGATTTGTTCAGGTGCTGCACTGCTAGTACTTTTACAGTTAGGAGTTGGATTTTGAACAAAATGTTATAAACTAGAGTTTTATAATTGGGAATTGAATTACAGTTCTTCAAAGCTTGGTTGAATATGACTCACTTGGGAATTTAAATTTTGTACAGGAAACCATTAAAAAACAAATCTCAAGCCTCTACATTTGGCCCCGAACTCTTGAAATACCAATACTCGATGCTTCAACGTAAGTTTATCTGAGAGTTAATTCATTTAATCACTCTCTTGTAACATTTATATTTCTTTGGTTTTTAATGGACTTTGTTTCTATTTAGTATCTACTCAAAAGTTGGTGTTTTTTGTTTCCACATGTGAGTTCTGCACAGTTCATTTGGGAATTCAGTTTCCAATTATTTTTGTATTGTGCTTCTAAAATATGAAATGATCTGAAATTCATATTACTGTGTCAGATATGGAGAAAAAGGAATCAGAATAATCCCTCTGTTTCTTTTTGATAATTTCCTTTAATACTTTTACAGATTGGCAATAAAGAAGCCTGTGGGGATACTACATGTGAAAGTCGTTCGAGCACTTAAGCTCTTGAAGAAGGACCTCTTGGGAGCTTCAGATCCTTATGTCAAACTCAGCTTGACAGGTGAAAGCCTATCAGCAAAGAAAACCACTGTCAAGAAGAAGACCTTGAACCCTGAGTGGAACGAAAATTTCAAACTTGTCGTAAAGGATCCGCAGTCTCAAGTTCTTCGTTTACAAGTCTTTGACTGGGACAAGGTTCATTTATCTCTTTTCTTTCTACTCAAAAGTAGAAATTTAAAAGGGACAGAAGAAGAAACACTTGATTCTGACGTGTTTTGGAAAAAAAATTGAACTCTATTAAAGGCTACATTTTTTTGGGCTCTGGCTAGTCTAGTCTTGCATTTGCAATAAGTTTACAAACTTGTTGATTCTCATATATTTTTTCTCTTCGTAGGTTGGTGGTCATGATAGGCTGGGAGTACAGTTAATTCCCCTGAAACAGCTGACCCCTTATGAGACAAAGGAATTTATACTTGATTTGCTCAAGGACACAAATATTAGCGATTCGCATTACAAGAAGAGACGAGGACAAATCGAAGTTGAGTTGACTTTTGTCCCTTTTAAAGAAAACGGCCTCAAATGTAGTGGACCTTTGGACACATATTCAAGAAAGGAAAGCGCCAATGACAAGGCATCAGATGACGGAGCCCTCGGTGGAGCAGGCCTACTTTTGGTTATGGTCCAAGGAGCGGAGGAGGTTGAGGGGCAGAGTCACAACAATCCTTATGCATTGGTCCTATTTAGAGGAGAAAAGAAGAAAACAAAGGTAAAATTTTGGTTGTTTGGTTTAGTCAAGCTCTTTAGACTTGCTTATGAATCCCCCCTTTTTTGCCTTTTATTCTCCAATCACTTTCAAAAATAATTAAAATCCGACACATTTTGATTTTATCAGATGATCAAAAGAACTCGCAACCCGTTGTGGAACGAGGAATTCCAATTTATGCTTGAGGAACCTCCATTGAATGAGAAAATTTATGTTGAGGTTTTCACCAAGAGATCAGGCATTAGTTTCTTATCGAAGGTATTTTTTCTCTTTTCCGTCTTATTTAATTTCTTTTGTTGCTTGGACTACAAGTTTCTCCATACACCGTGGAATGCGTCATTGTCTTTGGTCATGTAGGAATCCTTGGGCCATGTGGAAATTAATCTTAAAGACGTCGTTAACAACGGGCGGATTAATGAGAAATACCATCTGATCAACTCCAAAAACGGAACAATACATGTCGAGATACGATGGACGACAGTTTGAGAAATTGGAATGTCCAATGCTTAGACTGGCCTTGGTGGTACACTAATATAAATGAACAGCATTCTGTAAGTAATGGCTACATAGGCTGCTAAGAAGGTCCTTCTCCTTTAGATGCATGAAATGAAAGAAAGGTTCATTCTTGTTTTTTTTTTTACCATCTTTCGGATACCAAACTCAACTTGTTGAGAAGAAAAGAAGGGAGGGAAGTAAATTGATGCCAAAGCTTGAATTGTTGCAAAAAGAGTGGTGTTTCTTGTATCTGCTGTAAATCTGAGTTTAAAAAAAGGGAATCATTCTTGTAATATTGGATTCACACTTATAAAGCAGTGAAAACTATACACACATACATTTTCTTTCAGAGTAAATTACACACATATTCATTTTCGATGCTGCAATGAGTTGAGATATTCTACAGAGCTTCCCCTTTTCTTTTCTTTTCTTTTCTTTTTTGCCCTTTTGTTTTTCCTTTTCTTTCTTTTCCTCTCTTTATCTCATAGTTTGTAATCTCCAATATATTAAGCTAATCTTAGCCACAAGTGGGCACAGCCGCACACAATCAACGGTTGGCGGCTGCCCCGACTAGATTTTTTTTTTTTTTCCTTTTAATTTTGCGTGTAAAGTTTGATTAAATTTGAAATTCGTCCTTCATGAAATTCTGAAATTTTATGTTTGCCAAACCTCATAATTTTTATTCATGGATTAGAAAAACTGACAGCAGCCCCATCCCTTCGGACTTATTTTTCTAGCTTACACGTTTACTTTATAAACCAAAGAAAATTAACGAGTTTACAAAAAAGATGTTTACATAATAATAATAATAATAAGGTCTTTTTGAATTATATGTTTCCATATTAAGATTCAAAAGAAATTTAAAAAACAATGTGAAAAACCAAGACATAACGTCATAGCATTTAACCCAGTAATTTATGAGGAACTCGTCTTTGCACACGTATAAAAGTCTAAAAGGTTTGTAAAATCATGCATATCCTGTAGACATGAAAAGGATTTGTTATATATAATATATGCATATACATTATACACACACGTGTATCTATACCTGTATTATAATGGGGAAAAGTCAATCTTTTTTTATGGGGTCTGCATGTGAAAAGGCCAGCTGGAATATTGCTATAGGGTGGAATTTGTACCAAGGAAAATGCTGATCATGCTAATGTTTGTATTAAAATATGAAACACAGCAGAAGAAATAGATCGATGACAAACAAAAATTTTTTGAAAACTTTGTTCATCGGGAATAGATATATAACTTTAATTAATATATAATTTTAATTAATAATAGAAAGCTTTAGGAATTTTACTAACCTTTCGAAGAGTATCAAGGCATCCTAGCTTTTCTCTTTGGCATCACGATCTTCCAATCTAGGCCCCCACACTAATAGAAAAACGAGTGGGCGTCAAACTACAAGAATGAATTTTCCTCACACTTTTCTAAATCTACTATGTACTCAGATAGCAGACTTTTTTTTCAGAGAAAAACTCTCTCAGTTTTTCTCTCTAGGTAATTTTACAAAAGTTACATGAATAAAAAATCTCTTGAGATAACTGTTATCTCCTTCATTTTGTATCTTTTTCCTTTCTTTTTTTTATTTATTAATATATATATATATATATGAATGAACATTTATGTTTCCGAATCTGGTTAGTTCCTTTTTTTTTTCTTTTTATTTCTTACCGAATCACGTTTGATTCTATATATATATATATATATGAATGAACATTTATGTTTCCGAATCTGGTTACTTCTCTTTTTTTTTCTTTTTCTTTCTTACCGAATCACGTTTGATTCGATATATATATATATATATATAAAAATAAAACGTCAACTTTTCTTTATTTTAATATATATATATATATATTAATATATTATAAATCTTATATATAAATAAGATTTGATTCAAAACTATTTATATATATATATCTAAATTTAAATTAAAAAATCACATTTATTTAAAAATAGATTTTAAAATTAATCAATTAATTAATTAACTAATGCTCAGTTAAATGTGACAACATTTATCACATTACAGTACGAGTCACAGAGAACATTTTTCTGTGTCACATTAATAATTCAAGTGTGAAATAATTAATTTAGAATTTAATAATTTTAAACTAAATATGTATAATTCATTCTATTTATAAATCCAATATAGTGTTACAGATGTGATATTGGGACCTATGGACCTATAAACCAAACTCCAATAAATTTGATAATTAATTAAACTCTTTGATTAATATGCCAAATTTATTAGTTTTAGTGTTATTCCACTAAAAACCTGAAATTAAACTCTTGAGATTATAGTAAAATTACTTAAAGAAAATTAGCGAGTAGTCCATTGATATAATCATTACATATAAGTCAGTCCTTCATAAATAGTTCATAATAAGAGCTAGGTTCAATATCCGTTCACCTCTCTTATTGCATCTTTATTCTTTAGTTTCAATAATTCTCTAATGAACAGTTAATTCATAATCTTATAATGAACGCGCGCTCTACTATTCAAACCTCGAATTATCACTCAAGAGAATTATTTTTCTAACTTTCATAAGGAAGAAATGGATTCCACATCTGTATAATATTATTCCCAGCCATTTATTACGTTATGTTTCCAAAATGCTAAGTTATGATCTGTGCTTAGACAAATCTTACCATGCAAGTCAAAAAACATAATATCATAAATGGGAGTCTAATAAATACTCAGGATTAAGACTGTCAAATATATGATCATCATAGTGATAAATTTGAATACTCTATTTGTAACGGATGATTATTAGATATTCATAATTTATCTGGTCCAGTCCTATATAATCTCATTATAAAAATTACCTCAAATCTAATATCTCCACATTAATAGCTCGGATAAGGACTATTTCATTCTAAATGAGATTGGACCGTACTTGTAATATTTAATTAAAGATCTCAAATTTTAATTAATTATTACGGACTATTTAGATTATTATCTATAAATTTTATCCTTAAACATATAACACTTATATGCTAAATTTATAGTGACATAAATAATCATGAAATTTTCTCGATGTTTATAAATATATTCATAACACATATAAGCAACCAAAATAATAATAAATGTCACTTTATTTATTTATTAATAATATGTACAATGTCACAGCTTTTAGGGCATCAAACCCAACAACTAACTGATTTTTTCCCCTTTTTTTTTCCTTTTCTTTATTCTTAACTTTTTTTTTATTAAATAACCAATCTATTATTGATAGTGGATCTTTTGGGCAAACATATGAAACAATTATGCTTTATAAAACATATCTGTCTAGGAATCCCAGTTGGCGGGTTGATCAGGTGACTTTTTTTTTTTTTCTTTTGATTCTGGTCAATTAATTAATCACAAAAAAAAAATGTAAGTTAATTGATATACATTAAAGGGACATTGATCAATTACATAATAAAAGACTAAAGTGTGAATTAGTTGGCTCTAGTTTTGAAAATCCCAACGATCCACATATTTACAAAATAAAAGATATAGCATAGATTTTATTCTCTTGGGTGAATATTAATTGTGGGCAATGTATACATTTTATATAAAGATTGGCCACGACATTTGCATTTTTTAAGATGCACGATCTGCAAAAAGAAGCACTTTTTCTTTTTTTATAAAGGAGAAAAAATTCTCTTAGTTGTTTTTAGAATCTACACATGTTTTGGGGAATTTTCACCAGAGGAATTGTGATTTTCCACTTGTATTGTTACTTTAGCTCTTGAAATCTATAATTTTTCAATGAGAACAATTCTATGTTGCGCTTTTTAATTTTTTAAAGTGGACACTTACGGATTTAATATTAAAAAATTAGTAGACTTTTTCAACGGGAATCTTCACCGGCGGTGCACGTATTTTTCACATTCCAAACAATCACACAAGCAGTTTAGTTGTGGGCCTGGTTGGTTGATGTTCTCGATGAATGTTCAGTTTACAATGAGAGGTCCTTTTTGTTGTTCATGAAATTTTAAAGAAGTGTTTCTTTTCCTCCATTGGCAAGCAAGCAAAAAAAAAAAAAAAAAACTAATTCAAACATAAAACTTTTTTGAGAAGAACTTGTACTCTTATCACTTGACATGTTTCTCATGAAGTCAATCACTCATATACCCTGCTCATCATAGTTAGACATAAAAATTGAGTACAGGCAATCACCCCACCAAATGACCTATGCAAGTAGTTCTTTTTTATTTTGTTTTTCTTTCTTATCTTTTTTTTATTGTTCTAATTTTAGGTTTGAGACTGGTCAATACAAAAATGTAGAAGTGTTATCTTTTAGCTCATATAGGACCTGTTTTTAGGATATTGGAATTTCAACTCCCATTATTTTAAAGTTCTATAAAAGTCAAATGACATTTATTAAACAATAAGATTTGAGCTTTTTCTTCTTTGACTGCTTTCACATTTCAAATTTCTGATATTTCAGGATCCTATTACCAGACCACTATATGAATTAGACAAAAGGACTTTGGAAGATATTTTACCAGAAATTCCAATGTGGGTGAAAAACCCTGATTATGATCGCATTAGTACTTCTTTTCATTCAAATTTTCAGATAGAATTTTTTTTATATATATATGAAGTATAATCTGTTAACTAAATGATCCAAATGCAGGTAGACTGGCTAAACAAGTTCATTCTGCAAGTGTGGCCTTATCTCAATAAGGTGATATTGAAACCATTTTTTTCATTAAAAAATAAGGAAAAATATTATAAATTTGAGATTGAGTTTGTTTAATTCCAGGCAGTTTGTCTTAGGATAAGAAGCACGTCACAACCTATATTTGAAGAGTATATTGGGAAGTTTCATATCGAAGCAATTGAATTTGACTGTCTAAGTCTTGGCACTCTTCCTCCTGCTATTTCTGATGAGTCTATTTTTTGTGTCTATGACACCCGTTATGTTTCTAACGAATATCATTATAATTAAATTAATTATTAGTGTAACAATTAAAATTTTTATTTCATCTAAAATCAATTTCATATTATTTATTTCTACCTATTTTCAAATTTTCTAAAACTTTTCTATACCTATTTAGTATATTTATCAAAATGCCCTTAAAACTTTTACCTAATTGCAAAAATGTCATTTGGCATTATTAGCCCCAAAAGTCTCGAGAGGAGACTTGATTACACCCACCCCTAATCCATTTGTCTCCTTGTTCTTTTCTTCTTCTTCTTCTCTCTCTCTCATGTTTCCTCTTTTTTCTTTATTCTTTTTGTTTGCTTCAAAATCGAAGATTAGCAAGCCCAATTTCTACAAATCAAGAGAAAGATCTAAAATTTATTCCTTGATCTTCTACAATCACAAAACAAGGATCAAGGATCTTGCAAGCAGGATCACTATTTTCTTTAGTCTTCAGGTTAAATTTTCTAAAACTAAAACTTTAATTTAAATTTGTGTTTTAGTATGAAATTAGTGAGAAATATGTTTTTGATGTTTATGGATGATTATATATTATTTATACATTGTCTTTTATGCTTAAAAGCTGTTAGAAAATCAAGATACTAAAGAAAAGCTCAAAATTCATATTTTTGGATTCTTTGTGTAAAATTATCGTTTTTCACAAACACTACATGTTATTTTTGTTAAACAGAAAATATAACTGGAAACTTGCTCTCCTTAGGATTCGAACCTATAACCTCCTACTATCTTAGGATTCCTTCCATTATTTCACTAATTCTATTTCTTTGTCAATTCTCTTGTTGTTTGGTATATTATAGGTTGAATTGACCCAAACCTAATACAAAATTTTTATTCAAATGTTTTATTCTAAAATATTTTAATCTCATATTATTTTTGTTTTAGACTATTTTCTAAACATTTTAGATTGGAATATGGGTCAATCTTTGTTGCTATTAAAATTAAATTATGTGTTTAATTTTATATGCATATTTTGAACATATTAATCATTATGGCATACTAACAAAAGTAGATAGAAAATTGGCATGATTATAGAGTAGGATTTAAGTTCAAATATGGTTATTTTATACGTCCTAAAATAACAACGTACTTAAAGCTTACGTGGTGAACATGTTGTCGTGAGCTGAAATTTATCAGCAGTATATTCGCCAAGAGGTAGGGAATCTATTACTCATCTTTTGTGAGGTTTTGTGGAATTAAAATTAGTTCTTTACATTACAAGATATATATATATATATATATATATATATGTTGAACAGTTATTATATGAATATTACTTATGAGACAATAACATGAACTCGTCCTGTAATATACAGCGAGGATAAATTGATTTGACATGTTTTGAATAAATTGAGAAGCATGGTTAGGAAATATACTCTACACATAGCAGTAGTGGCTATGAGAGGAATAGTAAGATGTGAAGAGGGCGGCGTTTAGGTCCTTAGGCACGAATACCCTAAAAGGTAAAATAAGGGGGGGTAAAAAGTTCCAGAATGCAGTGTGTAGAAATCAACTTGGTGAGGAACCCATGCTTGATGTCCCCCTCACTAGACACTCTTAGAATGATTGTAGAGTAGTCAAGCCCGCCCATTTGGGTTTCATTGAGTTAAGTGATGTAATACTTTATTACACGGTGGATACAGATGAACATTATTAAATCCTAAGCTAATATATATATATATATATATGTGTGTGTGTGTGTATGTATGGAGCCTGGTAAGAATGATCATAAGGTATCCACCGGAAATGAACATGATAATATTAATGAATAATGTTAAGAACTAACTAACCATGTAGGTTTAAATATGACAATCATAAAGAGCTAAAGATGAGTAATAGTTTTCCCTACTGAGCATTTGTCACTCATTCCTTTGTACTTTCATCTTTTCAAGACTCACTGAGTTTGTACTTAAGTCTCGATAAATTTTCTTGGAGTTCTATTTACTTCAAGAACATGAGATAAGTTAGGAATTGATGAGACTGTAAAAGTGTGTATTTTATAGGGCTTAATCACTTACTTATGCTTTATTTCTCATTAAATGCTCTAATTAATAGCATTTTGTGTTAATAAGTATTTTTGTGTCTTAGTGTGAAAATGTGTTTAAAAATACATTTTTAGTGTGTTTTTATGTTTAATAATATTTTCAGTAATTTTTAGAGTCATTTTGGTGTGTTAAATGTGTGTTTAGTTTATAAATAGTTAAAACCGTAAAATTAATGCGGTTATTTTATTTTGAGTTTTAGTGTGTTTGATAGTGTGTTTTAAGTTTATAAATATGTCTTATTATATTTTTAGTAATTTCTAAAAATATTTTCAAGTCATAAAAATTATATCTGTGTCAAACCGTAAGAGACTGTAAATTTTAGGAGTTTTTATTTATTTTTGTGTGTTTTAATGTAAAATAAATATTTTTAATATTTTTGTAAATACTATGTTTGTAAAATAATTAATATTAGTGTGTTTGTGATTTTTAGATTTGAAATATGGAGGAAAAATAGAGCAAAACGACACCAAAATGGATAAAATCGGACATCAAATGCATCAAAAAGATAAAAGAAATTTGAATTTAAATTAAATGGGACACGTGGTATCATGAGAGCCGTCGGATTCACTGCCAAATTGATCTCAGCCGTCCAACCGAGGTCCGCGTGTCGTTGTGTCATCCCTTGCGTCAGCCGAATCTCAGAGTGCGGTCCACGTGTCAATCTGTGATTGGCACGTGCATAACACGTGCCAACAAGTCTCACGTGCGTCAGAAGGAATCTCAGACAGCTTTGAATTTCATGCGGTTGACTCCACGTGCATCTGTCTTCCTAGCCGTTCGATCAGCTGACAAAGACCAATCTGACGGCCTCGAATCTCAGTCCCACCTAGGCCCATTCTCGAGCACATTTGGAGCCATTGGATATGGTGATCAACAGTCACGATGAGTCCGTTTTAGTACTGCTAGATGTTGCGTCACACGGGATTACGATGGAAAGTGTACACACTCAGGAACACAGATAAGCGTAGAAGAGGAAAAGGATCAATGATCCGAATTGGTCAACTTTCAACAAAAAAAAAATAATTACAAATGGCCAATAGTAATCTCAAGCCCCTATAAATACTGAGGCATTTGCCTCAGTTGAAGCACCCCTCTCACAGTATAGAAATACTATTGTATTAGTTATAGTTCAGTTTTTAGTCTAGTTTCTTGTAAAATATTTTCTAGTTTATATTGTAAAAATTATGCTCAATAATATTAGTAGTACTTTATTAATTATGTCTTTTTAAATTTCTTTTTAGCTGAGGGAAGAGGGGAAAATTCTGGCAAAATTATCTTCAATATTTTTGGTTTTTCTTAGTTTTCTAAGCTGTTGTAATGCCAAAATATTTTCTTAGAAAACTTAAAATTTCAATATTTTTTTAGCTCGAACTCTGCTAAAATTACGGTTCTGATTTATCAACAACATAGACTGGCACGGATAATGCTTGGGAGGACCTTGATTACTCGTAGATAGAGAATGGCTCGGTAAATGCTTAACTTACTATCTTGGTTGTTATTTTAGTTAAGTTATGTTGAAATGCTGCTTATTTATTAAGTTGTGTTTTTGCTACATTATAGACATGGAATGACACAGTAAATGCTTGGTAAATCTTGATTTATTGTCGACATAGGATGACATAGTGTACACTTAAATCAACTAATAAATAAAAAGAGAAACTAAAATATATTGAAGATAATTGTCAGAACAGAACCTTTGAACCTCAGTCCTATTATTATTGTTGTTTTACTTTTTTAAATTGTCGTTATTATTGTTGTCACTCTGCTTAAGTTATTATTTGCATTTCTTGTTATTAAAGTTTCAAATTATCAAAATTTAAAGATGAAAAAAATGTTGTAAAAATGTGTAAATATTGTAAATATAATCTGTGAATAATAAATATTAATCCTCAAATTTTTTAGCTTAAATAAAAAGAAAAAGTTAATATAATATATATGCTGGAACTGAATAAATCCTTCCTTGTGGGTTTGACCTCGGATTCGCCGAGTAAATATTACTTGAGATAACCTTATACTTGGGGTTAGTTTAAAATGCATAAATAGATGTGAGATCAAGTTTTTGACGCCGTTGTCAGGGACGGTATTGTTTTCAGTGTAGTATAATATTGTGTAATATATTTTCTTTTTCTTTTTATTTTTCTTTTATATATTACTAACTCTTCTTTTCTTTTGTTTTATTTCTTTTCTTTTGTTAATATCTTCTGTTTTGTAGGTATTAAGTACTGTTCACGTAGGAATCTGCATGCATTTTCTGTAAGTTACTATTTGTAGTAGTTACTATTCACATCACTATTTTAATATTCAAAAAAAATTAAAATATATATATAAATTAAAAATAATAATAAAAAAATTATTTTCTCTCGTTTCTTCTGTAAAATATTTATTTTGCTAGTTTTAGGTTTTTGCCTTAGAAATAAAACTTCATAAAATTATAGATTAGGTTTTCCATAATACTTAATAAATAAATTGTGTTTTTGTGAAAAGTATTTTTTGAGAAAGTTTTATTTGGGCACTAGTACTGGTTTGGAATTCTTTCCCATAGCTAGTTCATTTTTGGAGATTCTCCCAACACCAGTCATTCTTGGAACGTTGTTTTGTCAAGGAGATTGGTTCTTAAGGAGCCTTAGCACCACCAATCTTTCTTGGGGACATTCTTGAAAAATACAATTCGCAAACTTCACTAAATCAATAAGGCAGATACTTTTCATTCACTACTCTACTCTCCCTGAGTGGAGAAAAGCTTAGTATTTGTCTATAAAATTTTGTAAATATTTAAATAATTTGTATGCCAGTTTGGTTTCGTGAGTCTAATAGTCGTAGGTCAGTTAGGAAAAGTTTAGAACTACATTTCGTCTCTGTTGTGTCTTCAAATTCACCAAAAATGGCTAATGATGAAAGTTTTCATAATGAAAATATTGTTAATTAACAAATCATCAATCCTGTTGTTCGCTCAATGAGAGATTATTTGCAACCACCCCGTGAATCCACTCCGTCATGTTTGGTTTTTCCTCTCAATGCTCATCACTTTAGGTTTAAACCTGGGATGATCAACTTGCTTCCCAATTTTCATGGCTTAGAATCTGAAAATCCATATCTGCACCTTAGAGAGTTTGAAAATGTTTGTGTTACCTTCACTGACCAGGAAGTTTCAAATGAAATTGTTAAGCTTAAGCTTTTTCCTTTTTCTTTAAAAGACAAAGCTAAAACTTGGCTTACTTCTTTAAAACCTAGGTCAATAGGTACATGGCAAGAAATACAAACTGAGTTTCTGAAAAAATTCTTTCCAACACATAAGACTAATGCTTTGAAAAAACAAATTCAAAAATTTTCCCAAAATGCAAAAGAAGTTTATTTTCAATGCTGGGAACAATTTAAAGATTTGTTGAATTCTTGCCCACATCATGGTTTTGAAAAATGACATTACATTAGTTTTTTTTATGAAGGCTTAACTCCTGAAACCCGTCAATTAGTTGAAACAATGTGTAATGGAGAATTCCTTGATAAAGAACCTAATGAAGCGCTAGATTTCCTTGATAATTTGGCTGATAACTCTCAATACTGGCAACATAGTAATTCTGAAGGTTCAATTAGATCTAATCTTGCTAATGCTCAAAGAGGTGTCCATCAACTTAGTCAAGAAAATGATCTACGTCTTAGAATTGCATGTTTGACTAAAAAGATTGAACCCATGGAACAAAGGAATATCCAAGAACCTAAAATTAAAATTTTATGTAGTGTTTGGCAAACTCTAGGACACTCAACTTATGAATACCCAATTTTTAAGTAAGAGTCCCATGAACAGGTGAATTACACAAATCAATTGGACCCACCTAGAAATCATTTTCCATCCCCACATTCTGACACATACAATTCACAATGGAAAAACCATCCCAATTTCAGTTGGAGAAATAATCAACCACAATAGCAATATCAACCACCACCACCACTTCCACCCCAAAACTCTCAAGGCTGTCCACCATTTCCATTAAATTCTCAAACTTTTCAAAGGCCTCCACAAAAATTTTCTAAAAATCTCCAATCTCGAGTCAAAACTCTTGAAGACACTTTGCAAACTTTCATTCAAGCTCAAAAATCATTCATTCAAAAATAGGAAGTTGATAACACTCGCACTTTTCAAGACATTCATGAAATTAAAGAATCCATTTCTAAACTCACTTCTTCCCTTCGCATGCAAGAAAAGGGCAAATTTCTTGCTCAACCTATACATTATCCATCTGCAAATGAAATTGCCTCTTCTAGTTCACAGTCACAACAAGAAACTGTTAATTTTGTTACAACTCTTCGAAGTGGAAAAACTATTGATAAAACTAATCTTTTAAAAGATCAGAAATTCAACTTTGAAAAGTGGTGATCAAATTAATAGTGATAAGGAAAATTTTGAAAAAGAAAAGAGTGTTTTAAGAGATAAATTTGTTCCAAAGATTCCATTTCCTCAAGCTTTGCTTTCAAAAGAGAAGTTTGACAAAAACGCAGAAATTTTTGAACTGTTCAAACAAGTCAAAATTAACATTCCACTTTTAGATGCAATCAAACAAATCTCATCTTATGCTAAATTTTTGAAAGATTGTTGTACAATTAAAAGAAAGCATAATGTGACTAAAACTGCATTTTTAGCTGAGAATGTTAGTTCCATCATTCAACATGATTCATCATTGAAATACAAAGATCCTAGTTGTCCCACAATTTCTTGCATCATCGAAAATACTCAAATTGAACATGCTTTGTTAGACCTTGGTGCTAGTGTCAACCTCTTACCTTATTCTATTTATCAGCAATTAGGTCTAGGTAAACTAAAGCCAACTTCTATCACACTTCAACTAGCTGATCGATCTGTAAAAATTCCAAGAGGTGTTGTCGAGGATGTGTTAGTCCAAATTGATAAATTTTACTTCCCAGTAGATTTCATTGTTTTGGATACACAACCTGTCACAAATTTAAATGTTCAAATTCCTATCATTTTAGGTCGTTCATTTCTTGCAACTTCTAATGCTTTGATTAATTGTAGAAATGGAATCTTTTGAAAATATGACCTCAGAATTCAACGTTTTTAACATGGCACAATCACCCTCTGGAAAATGTGAAGTGAACTTTGTTGAGAGCAGTACTTTTGGAACGTTTGTTGATCCTTTGGCTGATTTGGCTAATTCTTTTGATTCGAATGTTCCACCCAAAATTGATAACCATCCTGTGAATGTTTTTGACCAATCTCCTAAAGCTAAAAATTCAAATTTTGAAGCTGAATGTGAAAATGAAGTTTTTGAAGAAGAACTTGAGGGTGAGGTGATGGGTGACACTATGGATGACCTCATGTATAATCTCATAGATGAAAAAGAATTTCAGCAAAGATTCTTTGCAGCAATTGGCAACTTAACTTTTTGGGAGTGCTATCTTTTGGGAAGGTTTAGAGCAACTCTTCCAACAATCATCAACATTGACGATTCTAACTCCAAACCAGAAACTGAAATCATAGTTATAGATTAATGTTTGTATTGTATTTATGTTTTTATATTTATTTGTTGTATCTTTATTTTCTTTGTTTTTCCTAAAAATCAAAAAAATAATTTCAAAAATTCATTAAAATGATAGAAATTATGGAGGTTATAATCAGCACGATTAGTTGGTATTTTTGTATCAACGGTCTCTAGAAACACATTTTAATATAATAATTTTCAATGAATTTTTTTGAATTTTAGATCTTTGTAAAAAAAATGAAAAGCACAAAAACACAAAAATATTTTCATTTCTGAGTAATCTGTTAGGTTACCTTTCTTTAGCCCATTTTAGTTCAGCTCATTATTCCCGCATGTGTCTGTATAGTCTTCTCCGTGTCTGAACAGAAATCTACCCCTTGTCTATAAAATCTGTTACTGTGCATCTAAGCTCAAAAATCTTTGTTCTTTCTGTTTCTAAATTTCTTGTTCTCTCTCTCGAATTCTCTTTGTCTTCTCGCTAAAATTCCAAGAAATTCTTCAAAACTCTTTCAAAGTTCTTCAATCTTTCAAACACTTTTTCCAGAAAATCTTCAATCTCCTTTTCTTCTGCTTCCACAAAAATCTTCACAATTCTCTCTCAAACTCTCTCTTAAAGCTTTCAATTCACTCTCAAGAATCTCAATTCCTCAATCATGGATCTAAAATATGAGCACTTAAAGAAATATTTCCCTTCACTTTCTCAAAGAGAAATTAGAAAGAAGTACAAAACTAGAGTCACTCGTCTTTGGGTACTTTCACGTTTTAAGCTTCCTACTGATATTAAGATGTACATAGAAGGTCTTGTTCATTCAAGTGATGTAAATAATGTAGGTTTGCCCGGTATGGGCACAAGTCTGTGTGCTAGAAAAAGAAAAGCTCGTCGTATGGAGTCAAAATGTCATAAATTTTCTCGTCAAACTTGTTTTGGAAAATGTCCCTTACATGGTTTCGTATCTAGAAATAGGGAAGATAAAATTCAATTCTGTAAAAATGGTGTTAGGAATGAAAACTTAAAAGATATTCGAGTTTCTCTCGAGTCCCATCCAAGTGGATACGTTTGAGGGGCTATGAAACAACTCTGGCCTCAATTTCATGTAGAAAAAGAACGTCTTGGGAATCTGATGCTAAAAGACCCAACTGTTCAGTTTGCGAGAATGTTAGATCGAAAACAGACTCAAGATCCTTCTATTTCAGAACAAGGTCTATAAAGTATTTTTCTTTGTTTCTTTATGTGTTTGTCTTTAAAAAAAATTTTGAAAATTTATTCGAGATATGATCATGGTTTTAATGAAAAATCATCAAAACGGCTGAGTAACAAAATTTTTGGAAACGCGTTTTGATGAACAAAAGCTTTCTTTAACTCATTCTCAAACAAAATTTCATCAACAAAAAGATTTTTATTTTTGTGATTTATACAGTTGTTGTTTAATAATTGTGATCGTACCATTTATCTTATAATAATAATATCTTGACTTTTCTTCTTTTGTCAGATGCATAATTTTCTTCGGTAGGTATCTTGTGTGACGTGTAAGATAAGCTTTGCTTCGAATTTTAAAATTTAGTCCCATTTATCAAAAGTTGTACAGTAAAGTCTAGTTTGTCAAAAGGTTAATAGTGTAGTCAAGTACAAATTGTCAAAAAAAAATCAGCAAGTGTGTCACATTTATCTGTCCTTGTCTGTCATCACAGCTGTCTTTATTTAATTTTACCCAACGTTCTCTTTAGGTGTCTATAAAATCCTTTTAGTTCTTAAGTTTTTCTCAGAGCGAATTTGTAAGATAGAGTCAGTCAAAAAGAAAAAAAGAAAAAAAGAAAAAAAAAGAGTCTTAGTCTTAGTAATTATCATGGATTCCTCGTCCCAGTCATCTTTAAAGTTCAACAATATATGTGTGTTTTATGGTTCTAAATCAGGAAAAAGCATTGATTACATAAAAACTGCATTTCATTTAGGCTATGTCTTGACTAAGAAAAAGATAAACCTTGTCTATGGAGGAGGTAGTATAGGTTTAATGGGTACTGTCTCTGCTAGAAGACGTTCTGGAGGTACTGGAGCTTTAGGTATTATTCCAGGTGTCCTCACTCAAAGTTGTTTATGTGGTCCTACCATTGGTGTTGAAAAAATAGTTGCAGGTATGCCCGAGCGAATAAGAGACATGGAGTTTGCTTCTGATGCTTTCATTGCTTTACCTGGAGGTTTAGGAACTCTAGAAGAACTTTTTGCCATTGCTAGTTGGAAATTGTTAGGACTACACTCTAAACCTGTTGGTTTGTTAAATATAAATGGTTACTTTAATAGTTTGCTTAGTTTTTTAGATCATGCTGTGGAACAAGAGTTTCTTGAGGAGTCAGGAAGAAAGATTTTTATCTCTGCCACTACTGTAGAGGAATTGCTCGAAAAAATGCATGCCATTGATCCTGAAACGGACACTGCAACATCAAAGTTCTGCGGAAAACGCAAACAAGATTGGGATCTTTCTCTCTAAACTCTACCTCTTTTAGTTTTACTTACAACATTATTGTTTTTGTCTTTGTTTATGCGTTTGTCTTTGAAAAACCGCCCTTGTAAGTATATGTTGTTAGTCTTCTTACTTAATCTTGTTAAACATTGGGAACAGTGTTCAATTTAGGTTGAGGGGAGAAGGTTGTGTCAATTTTTTTCTTTTGTGATTGAATCTGGGACTAGTTTTAAAAAGCAAGCGAAAAAAAAAGTGTGTTGTTTGTAAAACTTTAAGATTCATGTGTTCATAGGTCGAGATGGCTGAGTGAAGGTTTTGTCCTAAAACGCGTATCGATAATGGTTTGAAAATGAAGTCCTTTGTGTTTGTAAAACTATCATCTCTGCATCTTTCTTTTGTAGCATGCAAGTTTGAAGATGGCTGAGGTAAGGAGTATTTATTATTCTTGAAACGCATCTTCACCTTGGTAAAAATAGCTGAGTAATTAAAAAACTGTGTATTTGCATTGCATTTATTAATTAAAAAAATTTAAAAATCTAAAAATATTTTGGTGATTTGCCTCCTGTCCAATGACGATATCAAGATTATAGCATTTCCATGACTTAAGGTAAATTTTAAATATTATTTAAGTTTATGTTAGTTTCTTTAGTTTGCCATATGTTTAGAATGAAATTTTCCCAAAGTTTGAACACTTAATCTTGCACTATGATTTGTTATATTAATTTAGAGACTGTTTATGTTAGTATAATTTGGTTTATTTTTATAAAATCTTATAACTTGTTTAAATCACTCTTGAGGCAAAATCCTAGATAACACTAAGTTATAGATATAATTTAGGCCATCTTTGGATCGTTTGAGCCTTTGAAGCTAACCTGTTCACATTTTATATCCCCAGTTACCTCGTTGTGCTTAATGTTCTATTTTCTTTATTACCCATATATTTAGCCTAGCCTTTTTAATAAATTCATAATCCTTTTCTTGTACCTTTCACTCATAAGGCATTTGTTCTTTCAAGTGAATTCGGATTTATGGGTTAGGATGAGTTAGGAATATCTGCTACCTCTGTAAAACATGTACATTTATTGTAACTCTTCAGTTATTTTGTATTTTTTTAAAAAAAAACAACAACAAGAAGAAGAAAGTTAAATAAAAAGTGGTTGACAAAGGAAATTTCAAGTTCGGGATAGTAAACTTTGGGAATTTGATTGTACATTTTAAAGGTTCGGGATTTTTGTAAGTGTCTTATGGGCGAACTAAGCCTCAAATATATCTTCCATCATACCTTTAACCCAAGCCTTACATTACAAGCCGAATAAAGTCCTAAAAGGTCTTTAACAAGGTGTTATTCTACATTAGTGGAGAGAGGGATGAAAAACATATTTATAAGAATTTATTTAAATAAATTAAGATATATTAATATAAATTTATCTGGTTAATATGCATCGATTAGTAATAGAAATTCACACACACAGAGAGGAAAATTCATCTTAAATAATTGACGAATTCTAGAAATGAATCATAACTTAATTAGTGTTTACATCTTTACTTTGAGGCATGAATATGAGATAAACCCTAAGGAAAATCAGTGAGGAATCGCAAGTTAAAAAAAAATCTTTTGTCTTTTTTAAGTTTTATCGCTTTAGTTGCTAGAGACTAGCAATAAGTTGGTTGGGGGGTGTGATGAGACTGTAAAAGTGTGTATTTTACAGGGCTTAAATCATTTACTTATGCTTTTATTTCTCATTAAATCCTCTAATTAATAGCATTTTGTATTAATAAGTATTTTTGTGTCTTAGTGTGAAAATGTGTTTAAAAATAAGTTTCTAGTGTGTTTTTATATTTAATAATATTTTTAGTAATTTTTAGAGTCATTTCGGTGTGTTAAATGTGTGTTTAGTTTATAAATAGTTAAAACCGTAAAAGTAATGCGGTTATTTTATTTTGAGTTTTAGTGTGTTTTAAGTTTATAAATATGTCTTATTATATTTTTAGTAATTTCTAAAAATATTTCCAAGTCATAAAAATTATATTTGTGTCAAACCGTAAGAGACTGTAAATTTTAGGAGTTTTTATTTATTTTTGTGTGTTTTAATGTAAAATAAATATTTTTAATATTTTTGTAAATACTATGTTTGTAAAATAATTAATATTAGTGTATTTGTGATTTTTAGATTTATAATCTGGAGGAAAAACAGAGCAAAACGACACCAAAACAGATAAAATCAGACATCAAATGCATCAAAAAGATAAAAGAAATTTGAATTTAAATTAAATGAGACACGTGGTATCATGAGAGCCATCGGATCGTGTCTTTAAAGGCCCAGATCGCCCCATTGCCATGCCCCCAGCTGCCGAGAAGCACAGAATCTCAGTGAGATTCTCACGCATTGAAGAAGGGCCAGCGTGAAGAAGAAAAGGAGGAGAAAAAGGATCAATATGATCCAAATTTGTCAACTTTCAACAAGAAAAAAATAATAATTACATATGGCACACACTAACTTTTCAAGGCTATAAATAGCCCTTGAAGGAGGCGCTCCTCAACGGGCCTTTGGCCCTTTTTCCTCTTCTTTTCCTTTCTACTGAGTTAGACTCAGCAGTATTTTCTTAGGTAAAAAAAATAATAGAAAAATAATGCTTAAATTAGAGTAGAGTTCTGGTGAGGCAAAAAGATGATCTTGTATGCATAGTATTTTTGTATAGATTTAACTCTATATCGTGTGGTAATGCTTATATTTTTGGAATAAATTATATCTTTTTTTTGTTTTTAATAATTATTGTTGATGTTGTTATGCTGCTAATTCTTGCATAAATTCAGTCATGCTTTCTTTATGTAATTTAATTGTGTTGCATAGTTAATATTAATAATAATGAAATGATGCTTAATTTTATGGAATGTCTTTTACTGCAGTATGACTTATTATATTGTCGATTCTAGATATTTCATAAGACGAAGTGCTGCCGGAGTGAATGTAAAAATTTATTCCACTCAAATATATTAATTTTGATTTGTTATTATCTTTTCTATCCTATAATTATGTTAATTATAATTGAGTGATAGCTGTTATAATTTTCATAATTAGTGCATCAATAATTATTTCGCTAGTTTTTATAGGCAGACCCTTACTGCATTATGGCTTGCTATATTGTCAATTTAGGTTGTCCTATATAATTAGTAAAATGTGCTTGCAATTAATGAGATAAGATATAATAAATCAAATGTTTTAGATAATTATTAATTAGAGTTAAAATTTCACATCAGTTGCAAAACATACAAGGGATTCTCAAAGCTTCATCATTTTAATTTTACGCCTTAAATTTTGAATTAAATAAAATAAAAATCACAAAAATATTTATCTCATTTTACACTTTGATTTGAAAAAGTGCTTGCCTTTTTGAACGTTTATTTTTATCAATTTGCCAAGATACAAATTTTCATCTCCCTATGGATACGACAACTTTTCTATACTACAAACGTCCGCCGTTAAAGAAATACATTTTGGGCGTTACCAAGAATCCATGACATTGAACCTCAAGTGAGATAAATGTTAATCTTTTGGTCTATTGAGATTTTACAAAATCAAAGAATTTATGAATTTTGAGGTTGGAATATTTCTATTAAGTACATTGGTAACATTGGTCTTTACAAATAGATGTAACGTGAAAATGACCAATAAAAGTCTCCTAAAGTAAATTATAATACTTAAGGCACCTGTAATAATATTGGACCTTTACGATGAAAGGTCTAACTTTTAGATGTTTAAATGTGAATCTCTTGGTTATTTAAGGTTTTGTTATATAAAGAATTAAAGATTGTATATGTGAGATTGTAAGGATTATACACGTCCTTAAGTAGTAATATCAATGGTCTTTGCTTATTGATGTGGTTCATGTTGGAAGATAGAAAGTATACTGATTTCAAGGTTAGTCATGTTCAAAACACTTAGTAGTGTTAATGGTGAATATATTGACAGATGTTAAGTATTAAGAATAAGATAGAAGTACATTGTTCAACAAGGCTTTCATTAAAGTAAATTATTTGAATCATGAGAGGATTTTGTTGTTATGGAATGATTTGGATAACATTTAGAGGACCCTGATTATTATCAAATTGGGCTTGTTGTTTATCTCAGTTAAATTGGTTTTTAAGAATGGATTTGAATTGGGCTTAAGATCTATACAAGTTGGGCTTTAATTTCACGCTAATTGCTTTAACTTGTTCTAAATGTGTTAAGGCCTAAACAACCCAATCCACTTTAGCCCAAAACATTGGGCCTAGTCCAAATTCTAAATCAGTTTGATCCATTAAAAAAAAACACACTGTCTCTCGTACATGGTCTCTATACATGTCACCTACATGATTCAATCACTATCTACATATACGTTTACTATGCATATGAGCTTATTTATCTGAGCTCACTCTCTCTCTAAACTTGTCACTCTCTCTAAATCGCAAATCCTCTTTCTTCTCTCTAGAACTTCTTCTTTCTCACTCTAAAGGAAAAAAGATTTCTATAATTCTGTAACTTTTTGTCTCAATTTTGCTTTTCTATTTACTCTTTTTTCATCTCATCATGGATCCAAAATACCAACACCTAAGAAAATATTTTCCATCACTTTCCTAGAAGGTTCTTAGGAAGAAATACAAGACTAGGATCACTCGATTGTGGATTCTTATACGTTTTGGTATCCCTAGTGATGTGAGGATGCTGATAGAAGGGAAAATTCATCCGAATAACTTTAGTCAAAATGTCGGTTTACTAGGTATAGGCACGATTCATAGTGGATGGAGAAAAGGGTCGTACCATTGCGGTCACTTGTAACAAATGTAGACGACAAAATTGTAACGATAAATGTACTTCACCTAGGTTTGTATCTATAAATAGAGAGGATAAAATAAATTTTTGTAGGGATGGACTTTATAAGGAGCACTTGGATGATCTCCATGCTTCTCTTCAAGATCATCCTAATGAATATGTTTGAGGTGCCATCTCTAAACTCTAGCCTAAATTTCATGCAGAAAGACAACATCTCAGGAATATGGTATTTCAAGATCTTGTTTGCCAAATCATAAGAAAACTAGACAAGGAAAATGTCATTGCTCTATAAAGGTGGTTAAGTGTTGTTTGCTTAAAGTCGTTTTAGTTGGTGTTCAATAATCTATGTCTTTCTCTTTGGTAAAAACTATTTGTGTTTAGAATATTTGCTTTTGAGTTCAAAATAATTATGATTATTAAATTAACACAATAAGTGTTAGCATTTCATTTAATTTATGGCTGTCTTTTAAAAAAAATAATAAAAGATATTATCCTATCAGACACGTTACATGTTGTACTGTAGCATGTTTCAATTTTTGAAACTTGTCCAGATATTTCGAGACTTGTGTCCCAAATTTCAAAAATTCTACAAGTAGTTTGTCATTTATATTGATTTTCTAGATTTGGTGTATATTTGTTAAAAAGTCTACAGTTGTGTCAGAGTGTCTTTTGTCAAACTATTATCAATTATCAAAAGTTAAACAATTCGAGTCTAAATTTTTCACAAGTATATCAGGCTTTTCATAACTGTCAATAGCTTTTTCTCACTTTCTTACCTAGACAATATTTTGTTTAGATTTTTAGATTAACGGTTCGTTACCTACTCGTCTGCCTTATTAGTTCTTTTGCGTATTCATCATCTTTAAAATCTCATGTAGAACTCCAAGTCTAAATGGAGCATACATAAAGCAATCAGCTATACAAACCAAATATGTCTACCTCCTAATCAACCAAGAAAATAAAGAATGTCTATGTTTTTTGTGGTTTCAGCCTTAGAAAAGATAAAGTTTACCTAGAAGCCGTAAGACACTTAGGGAAAATCTTAGCATATAGAAATATTAACCTGACCTATGGGGGTGGTAGTTTAGGATTGATGAGAAACATGGCAACAACAGCTAAGTCTAGTGGTGCCGAAGTCCTGGGGATTATTCTTCGTCTCCTAGCTGAGAAGAACCTTTGTGGAAAAACAATAGGTAGGGAGAAAGAGTTTTGGATATCCTTGAACATCTTAAAACTATGATCAATAATTATGATACTTTTATAACATTACTTGGCAGTCTAGGTATCATTGAGGGAATATTCGTAGTTGCTAATAGGAATTTATTGGGCGTTCACTCCCAACCCTTGGAACTATTAAATGTAAATGGTTTTTATGATGGTCTTTTGAAATTTTTAGATTACATTATAGAACAAAATTTCATCATAAAGTCAAGGAGACAAATCTTTGTTACTACTTCAACGATCAAGGAATTGCTAGATGAGATGCAAATCATCCATCCAGAGTCCAACACTGCAACATCCAAGCTTGAACGGGAGAAGGAAAGCCAAAAGCGGCCATTTGATTTAAATCTCCACCTATAATCTTTTGGTTTTACCCATAGCATGTATGTCCGTATTTCATGTGTCACAAATAACTGTTTCCCCCCACACTATGTATTTCTTGTAGCATGCTGTTGTTAAAATTTTTAGTTTCATTGACCCTAATGTCAAGATTGTTGGTGATACGAAATAATTAATACTCTCGAAACACATCCCATTTAAGATCCAATCTTTTGTTTATTGATATTTTTGCATTCTCCAAGCATGCATGATATAGATAGCTAGTTATACGGAGTGCCCTGTACTTTGAAAATGTATCTATGTCATGTTTGTAATGTATGGCATTCTGTTAACGTTTTGTGGAAGTACCAAAGTTAATTGTGGGAATACTCTGTAGAAAAATATAAGTATATTATTATGAGTTGAATGTTTGTATCATGAGAGTAGCTGTTTATTGAAGAATCTATCCAGTTTGCTAACAACTACGGGATCATTCTAGTCTCTTTATGTATGATTCTAATGTATGATTTTAATAGAAGCACTTGTGTTACATATTTTATAATTATGTTTTAATTTATTAGTTGGAATTAGGGGTGGCAAAATTCGTGTTTGTGTTGTGTTCGTATCGACACGTTTACAACATGACACGTTTAAGCCGAACACAAACACGATAAGATTAATAAACGTGCTAGAATGCAAACATGAGCATAGCCTGCCTATGGCATGTGCAACACCACACGACACGATTAACACATTACTAAGAGAGCCGTGATGGGTTAACACGATAACAACACACATATGCCACGTTTATGACCCAGTTAACTAAAAATAAAAAAAATAAAAAAAAACCAATAAAGAAAATTAACAGAAACACAATATCTAATTAATACTAACCTACTATAAATATTTCAAATATTTTTATTTTTAAGTTTAAATGTGTTTTAAACAGGCAGGTCCTGTCATGCCGTGTTAACACATTTACGGCTCGTTTAATTAAAGGTGTTAAGGCGTGTTGACATATTAGCACAAATCCAGCTTGTTTATTTTCATGTTATTCGTGCTAACCTATTTATGGCTCAATTAATAAATGTGTGGTTCAAACCTGTTTATCTCATGTCGTTTTTGTATCATATCAACGTTCAGTGTCCAAAATTGTCGACCCTAGTTGGAATATGAAACCAATCATCCATGACTTTTCCTTACTTGAAAAAAAAAAAGGGAAACCCAAAGATAAAGTATACAAGAATTTCTTTGGCATTCTTCTTAATATAATTGTAAACCACGGTCCAAAGACAATGAATGACTAGAAAAATGGTATGATCAGATTGCTAAACCATAATACGGTGTTGTAAATTCAAAACTTGTTAGAAATGTTCTTGTTGAGGGATTTAGTATTTAGAGTAAGATTGATATTTTAAGTAAATGAATGGAGATATGGTAACCGATATTGGAGACAAATAACATTAAGGGTGTAAAATCAAAAGTGGAATCATAACGGATTTGTAATTTTTACTAGTATCATTAGATTTGAAATTTCGAAGAAGAAATTTCTTTAAGGAGGGTAGAGCTATGACGCACGTTCTTCTTCTAATGGGTATTATTATAATTAAATTAATTATTAGTGTGGTAATTGAAATTTTTGTTTCATCTAAAATCTATTTCACATTATTTATTTCTACATATCTTTAAATTTTTTAAATTTTTATATACCTATTTAGTATATTTACCTAAGTGCCTTTAAACTTTTACCTAATTGCAAAAATGCCATTTGGCATTATTAGCCCTAAAAGTCTCTAGAGGAGACTTAGGGTCTGTTTGGTTTATGTATTTTTTGGACTCAATAGACTCAAATTTGGATTTGAGTTTCAAGAATTCTTTAAATACATGTTTGTTTCCCCCAACATCCGAATTAAATGAGCATCAAGCATCCAAGTTTTCAGAGTTCACTCAGATATCTTTACTATTATAAAAGCTGAAATTCTCTCTCTTATATTTGAGAAAAAAATCATAACTTCTTCATTTAATATCCAATTGAGATGATTCTTTTTTCATCGTATTTCTAGTGAAGAGAGGAATAAATTAAGATCTATATTGTATATTTTTTAGGATCATTAACATTAAGATTTTATTAGATTTTTTAATAAATCTAAAAACTATTTTCACTACCTCACCAAACACAAATTCAAATTTTATTCTATATTCAAATTAAAACTTAAATATACATCTAAACATGATAACAATTCGAATCACTAATTCAAATCATATAACTTAAATCAAATCACTAATTCAAATCTATTTATCAAACGGATCTTTAATTACACTTGCCCCTAATCCTTTTGTCCCCTTATTCTTTTCTTCTTCTTCCTAATCTCTTTCTTCTTTTCTCTCTCACAGTTTCCCCTTTTTTCTTTCTTCTCTTTGTTTGTTTGAAAATCAAAGATTTGTGAACCCAGTTTCTACAAATCAAGAAAAAAGATCTAAAATTATATTCCTTGATCTTCTACAATCAAAAAACAAGGATCAAAGATCTTGCAAGTAGGATCACCATTTTTCTTTAATCTTGAGGTTAGATTTTCTAAACTAAAACTTTAATTTAAATTTGTGTTTTAGTATAAAATTTGTAAGAAATGTGTTTTTGATGTTTATGAATGATTATATATTGTTTATACATTGTTTTTATGTTTAAAAAGCTCTTAGAAAATCAAGATTTTGAAGAAAAGTTCAAAATTCAGATTTTTGGGTTTACTGTGTAAAATTTCTAGGTCGTTTTTCACAGAAACTGCATGTCATTTTTCTCAAAAACTACAAGTTGTTTTCCTAAAAACTACATGTCTTTTTTGTTAAACAAAAAATATAACTAAAAACTTGCTCTCTTTAAGACTCGAATCTACAACCTCCTAATACTCTAGGCTGCCTTCTATCATTTTACTGATTCTATTTCTTTGTCAATTCTCTTGTTGTTTGATATATTATAGGTCAGATTGACCCAACCCTAATACAAAATTTTTATTCAAATGTTTTATTCTAAAATATTTTAATCTCATATTATTTTTGTTTTAAACGATTTTCAGAACATTTTAGATTGGAATATGGGTCAATCTTTGTTGCTATTAAAATTAAATTATGTGTTTAATTTTACATGTATATTTTCAATGTGTTAATCATTACGGCAGACTAATAAAAATAGATAGTAAATTGGCGTGATTATAAAGTAGGATTTAAGTTAAAATATGGTTGTTTTATACGTCCTAGGATAACGACGTACTTGGAGCTTACGTGGTGAACTTGATTTTGTGAGCTAAAAGTTATCAGCAATATATTCATCAAGAGGTAGAGAATCTATTACTCATCTTTTGTGACATTTTGTGGAATTAAAATTAGTTCATTACATTACAAGATATATATATATATATATATATATATATATGTTGAACTGTTATTATATGATAATCACTTATGAGACAATAACATGAACTCGTCCTGTAATGCACAGCGAGGATAAATTGATTGACATGTTTTGAATAAATTGAGAAGCATGGTTAGGAAATATACTATATACATAACAATAGTGGTTATGAGAAAATTGGTAAGACATAAAGAGGGTGGCGGTTACGTTCTTGGGCATGAATACCCTAAAAGGTAAAATAATGGAGGTGATGACGATCCCTTGGGTCAAAAGATCCAGAACGCACTGTACAAAAATCGACCTAGTGAGGATCCAAGGTTTGATGTTCCCTCACCAGACACTCTTAAAAAAATTATAGAGTAGTCAAGTGCACCCATTTAGATTTCGTTGAGTTGAGTGATATGATACTCTATTGCATGGTAGATATAGATGACATTATTAAATCCTGAACTAATATGTGTGTACATATATATATGTATAGAACTTGGTAAGAATGATCATAGAGTATCCACCGGAAATGAACATGATAATATTGATGAATAATGTTGAGAACCAACTAACCATGTAGGTTTAAATGTGACAATGATAAAAACCTAAAGGTGAGTAATGGTTTTTCCTACTGGGCATGTTGTCTTTTATTCCTCCTATATTTTCATCTTTTCAGGACTCACAAATGTTAGGTGGCTATGAGAAATATAGTTGAGGAAGCTATGTATCTGTAAGTAGTTGGATTCTCTTCCTTTATTGAGAATTTTCTCCTTGATAACGTAAGCATCAGATGTTACCTTTTGTGACTATATTAACATATATTGAAGGTTGAAATGATGATGATGATGGTTTTATATTATTAAGTTAAAGGTGCTACATTAAACTATAGTTTATTTGTTTATATTTTATTTTGATTTGAGAGTTCTCATTCAAGTCTCGGGCAAATTTCTTTTGAAGTTTTATTTTTATATTTTGATCTTTATTTAATTTATTAAAAACTATTAACCTCCACTTAGGTGCGTTACAATGTCATTTATCTACTCCTTTGTAATAAAAAAGATTTAAGAGAACCGAAATATATTAGGAATATTTGAAGATAATTAATGGTGATAATGACTGTTAGAATATAAAATTATTGTTGCTCGACCTCCTGGTAGCTTAAACTTTTTGAAGATTTGATAAACTAACATGGTGTAAGAGCGGGGGTCATGAGTTTAATCTTTTATAATTGCACTCTTTATCCCCTTCATAATTTCTTGCGAAAGGAGAAATAGAAAGTACAGTGCTTCTTGGGTATATACATTTCATATCTTGTACTCAAATTGCTTTTTGGAACTTCCAAGGTATAGGGGTGTAGGAGACTAATGAGCAAGAGCTAGTCATGGAACCTGCATTTCGATGGGCTGGCAATCCCAACGTTACTTTGATAATGAAATTGTTGTCTTTAAGACTCACAATTCAGGTTAGAAGATCTTACATAGTCCTTAGAGAAGAGAAGAATGTGATTCTTTGCAGTCGTTTTCCTGAAATGTTGTTGGATTATCTTTAAAAGACTGTTTGTGATAATTTTCAGCTAGTAGATCTGCAAATATTTGCTACGCCGTGGATAACTTTAAAACCTCTGGTTCCCACCTTTCCTTGTTTCACAAGCATCGCGGTTTCTTTGATGGAGAAGGTAATACAATTTTCTAAACTTCAGAGATTATATTTTCTGCTCTTTTTGTCAATTTACCTAAATAAAGAAAAAAAAAAGAAAAAAAAAAAGAAGAAGCAACACCAATCATCCCTGACAGCACAACTCACAATCTCACATGTGGGCCTTGATGTCGAGCACCACTGATGCCAATAGCGCTGCTAATGAATAAAAACTACATAGCTTGTAAATTTTTGAAGAGATTCATATTGCCATGTACAATCTTCACTCTGATTGTTGCAGCCTCTTGTTGATTTTGGCATGAAAATAATGGGAGGGGACATCATGGCTATACCTGGTCTCTATAGGTGCTACACCAATAGTTTTCTTATGGATAGGATTGTTTATTTCAATCTGGTAATTGTTCAACAAATTCTGTTGACTAGATCCACTTCTTACTTGTTCATAGTCTTAGAGAAAACTATTCCTCTGGTCCCAAACTCTAGAATTACCTATTCTTGATGCTTCCATGTAAGTTTATAAGGCTACAATAAGCCTTGTATAGCATTATATCTCCTCTATTTGATGCAAACATATTCTTTGTAACAAAATTTTCCTAGTGATAATCATCCCTTTTGTATATTTCTCTGAAACGAAAGTCTAAAATGCAGTGACTGAAATGTTGTTATTGTTTGTCAATCTTTCAATAGGGTGGCTGTAAAGAAGCCGGTAGGAATACTACATGTCAAGGTTGCTCAGGCGGCAAGACTTCCGAAGAAGGACATTTTCGGAACTTCAGATCCTTTTGTCAAACTTGGCTTTAGTGGAGAGAGGCTGCCACCAAAGAAAACCAGCATCAAAATGAACAACTTGAACCCTGAGTGGAATGAGAAGTTCAAGCTCATTGTTACCGACCCGCAGCTTCAAGCTCTTGAGTTACAAGTCCATGATTGGGACAAGGCTTTCCTTCTTCTTTTACCAGTTCAAGTTCACTAATTGTTTAACAAAATTACTAGGTCTTGCTTCGGAACACTTACATTTGTTTGTATTAGTTTTGCAAGCGGACTAAAAAAAAGGGTGGAGGTTCTTTCAAACAACATGATGTTAACTTTATTGGTCCATCATTCTGCTAGTAGGTTCAAGCTTGAACTTGTTTACTTTTTCTCACTCGCAGGTTGGCGGACATGACAGAATAGGAATGCAGTTAGTTCCTCTAAAGCTTCTAACACCAAATGAGACGAAGCGATTCACATTGAATCTGGTCAAGAACACAAATATCAACGATCCTCAGAACAAGAAGTGGAGAGGAAAGCTTGTGGTGGAGCTGACTTATGTTCACTTCAAAACAGACAGCTTCAAGTTTAATGGAAATGGAAACGGCTGTGGAAGTAAGGTAACCGCAATCAGTAGGCTGTCGGCCTTGGGAGGATTTGGCTTACTCTTGGTAATGATACAGGCAGCCGAGGTTGTAGTAGGGGAGCATCACAACAATCCTTACGCTTTGATCCACTTTCGAGGAGAAAAAAGAAGAAGACAAACGTAGAATCATATTTTTTTTTCCCTAGTAATTGTTAGTATCAAATTTTCATTTGCTTTAAAATGTAGGCTTGCCAAAAATATGATTTGTTTTGAAAGATGTGATTTCAATGGACCTTAAACAAAGATGTCAATCAACTTGAGATTTCAATTAATTAACAAACATGATGTTCATTCTTTAAGTAATATATATATCAACAGGTTATAAACTATCAACTCCAAGATAGTTTTTCATTCTTTAAAATCCATGAATAACGTCTATGAGCATCCCACTAGCTGCAATCTATCCATAACTTAGTCTCGTCATGATGATGAAGAAACTCGTGGTCCGAGCATGAGGAGCCCCCTCTGCATGAGAAGATCCACATTGGGGTTAAAGCAAAAGGACAGGCATTAGTCTTAGATCAAAGGTACCATTTTGCAGGTTTTTTGCTTATTTTACATGATCACTTGCTACCTTAAAATTCTTTTGACATACTATCATTAATGTGTTAAAATTTTTATATTTTTCATGTAGGAATCATTGGGATTTGTCGAAATTAGTCTCGACTAGGGCCGGCAATACGGGTTGTGATACGACGACACGACACGACACGACACGAATCCGACACGTTTTTTTGCGGGCTAGTGTCGAAAAATTTGACCACGGATTATTTTAGTGTCGACCTGAAACTGACCCGTCAAAAAACGGGTTGTATTCGGGTAAACCCGTCTGACACTTAAATGATCCGTTTTCTGACCCGTATTTAATTAATTAACTTTAAAAAAATTAATATTATTTCATATATAATATAAGCTCTTAAAATATCAAACCATACCTCTCTTATCACTCATCTTCTTGTTGAAGTGGTATGAAACTCTTCTAATTTTATTTTTTTAATATTATATATATTAATGTGGGCGGGTTAGAGGCGGGTTGCAGGTCATAATCGGGTCACGGGTCAAAAAGGGTCACGGGTCATTATTTTTTGACACTGTGCATAAGAAACGGGTTGACACGGGTCATGTTTGTGTCAACCCGTGTCAAAACGGGTCGTGTCATGGGTCGGGTTAGTGTCGACCTAATTTTGTAAAAATTAACTTCAACCCGACACGAACCTGACCCGCCAACCCGTTTTGCCACCCCTAGTCTCGACGACGTTGTGCACAATGGACGCCTAAACCACAAATACCACTTAATCGATTCGAAAAATGGGAAAATACATGTGGAGCTTAGTTGGAAAATGGCTTAATCAATAGCAATGCAATGGATTTGGTAACTTCAACTAACAAAGGACCTCCTTAATCTCAGCTAATTTATCAACCACAAATACATAATGAGAAAAGGAAGAGGACCTTTTATAGGTTGTTCATATTGTTAATATATATTTTTTTTTGAGGAAGTTGTTCATATTGTTTCACTATTTTAACAAATGCATATATATATATATATATGTATGTATATGTATATCTCAATCTTACTTTAAAGTCACATCGTTGTGGTTCATTCGAATACGTAGTTTTTGGATTACGCGCACTTTTTTTTGAATGATTATAGTTTGTGACTATAATTAAGCTAAGCAAAACTTGGCGACTATGAAACATGTGCGTTGTGAACTTGGAGATGCATCAGTAGTCATTAGAGGAAGGAAAATTCCACAGGCCGCCACAAAGGCTTCGCCAAACTTAACTCGATGCGTCATACCGTCCAGCAAAGCGAGCCCATTTATGCTTAGCTTGGCCCATTGATCATCAAATTGGAAAAAGCTATACAACGTGACTTTTTTTAAAAGAATGAATTAAAATCTGTCTTTTTATTACTAAAATCTGTCTTTTTATTACAAATATCACTTATATATCTTTTTTTTTGAATTACAAGTATTGAAAATCTAGAAATATCTTTTAAATAGACTTTATCATATATTTATGTTTTAACAGATCTACTTATTTTTCTTATAGTTAAGTCGTTAAAAAATTGATATTAGAGAAATACAAACACACTTGATTAATTACAATATAAGTTAAACAAAAAAAAATCATTTGTGTTATTAATTTAATTTCAAAAAAATACAAGAAGCAATAAAAAATGAATATCATTAACTTAATGAAATATTGTTTCTATTACCAATCCATACTATGAGCATAACTTAAATAGAAAGTATTATCACTTGAAGTCTTAAAAAATTAATGTAATTAAATATCATTAATGATATATCGATTATATAGCCTATAAGTCACACAAAAAGACTTAATAAATACTATATCATTAATTTATTACATATCACTAAAAACAGAAATATCATTATCACTTAAAGTCTTAAAACATGAATGTCCTTATAAATCATTATCATTACGTATCATTAACTTAATGATATATCAATTATATAATCTATAAGACACACAAAAATACTTAATAAATACGATATCATTAATTTAATTACAACTCTAATTTCTAATTTTTAGTAAAATATTAATTCTGATTTGTCATTAAAAATCTATTTTTTAGTTGAGGAAATTTTAAAATTGTTATTTTGGATAGCAATTTAAATTTAAGCAACAAATGCCTTATTTCTAGGGATTTTTTTTAAATTATAACAATATCATAATCTATTTGAAATCTTATATTATTATTAAGGCCATTAATATCTTTGTACATATACATTGGGACATATAAAGAATATTTGTAAACCAAAGACATATTTTAACTCTATAAATAAAAAAAAGGCCACATGTCTCATTAACCTCATCAAGTAGAGGAGGGTAATTTTGAGTCTTTTTAACTTATGCAATGAGATATTATCTTTTAGAGAAAATTACACATAATGCCCCCTTAAGTAAGTGAGTTTTTGAAACTGTCCTTCTACTTTTGCATTTTCATGATTGCTTCTTTTGTATTTTTAAATAATAATTATGCATTTACTATTTTGTGTTTTATTCTCCTCTCTCCCCCTACCATCTAGTCTCTCTCTCTACACCCACTTTCTCTCCTCTATGCTCATCCCCTCTCTTCTCATCATTGCCTTTTCCTCCTCTCTTCTCCTGAACTCATGTCGTCAAACTCAAACGAAGTCACAACATTTTTTTTAGATCTCGATCTCCTCTTTAAGTGGATCTCATCATTGGCTCTGATGCTGTAGATCCAACAACATTGGTCAAATCTAGAAGACGTTGTCTTCGACTAGAACTGTTGCATAATAAAGACTTTCAACCAAAAACAACGTCGTCTCTATAATGATTGAGAAAATCTTTGAATGAAATATTATAATATAAAGTTAAGGATTTTCCTAAAAAAAATATCACGTTTAATTTTTGTTATTGAAGGATTTATGGAATTAAAATACAAATTGTAAAATTCTATAGTAAATATTAAAGTTAAATTTATTAATTTTTCGTAATTGAATAATTCGATTGATAATTTTCACCGCAATTTAAGCAAAGCAAAATTTCAATCCCTAAATAACTTGAGAACTTGATTTATAAGAATTCGAAGTATATGTCGAGCAACACTCTAACACACAATAGGTCTTTAATTGCCTATTAGCTAAAATCAAAAATACATGAGTAGCATTTTCAGTGAAAAATAATATCCGAGTTTAGAAATTAATACTGTTGAAAAACTATGTAGTAGCCGAAAAAGTGCAAAAAAAGTCAAGTGTAGGTTTTATTCAATCTAAAAATAGTTTCAAAATCAATAACAGTCTAATTTTATTACATGATTAAGTAGTGAAGCCAGTAGCGATTAATTCAGAGATCAGTTTAGGACTGTGATCTAAGCAGTACAAGAGGCTAGAATTGTATAAATTTTGACTGCATAGAGACATAAAGACACCTAGTGCCATGTAAGCTTCCATGAACATGGATCATGTCTTGTAAGGTAAGGCCATACCTCCACCATGCATTGCAAAGTAAGACAAGACTTGTTATTAATTAAAAAAAATCCTTTCTCTCCATTCCTTAAGGAGATTGCGCCAACCTTAAGCTTTTATTGATAAAGTTTTGATAAAATTAAGTCTTCTTGAAACTCACTTAATCTTCGTTAAGAAACTAAAAGCCAATTAATCCAAATTGCTGATAAATAGACCTCTTTAGTTCAAGAGTTCACATTTGCATTCCTCTCTCCTTTTTCTTAAGCTAAAACTATTTCCTTTGTTCCATGTTCTCTCAAATTTGTCATTCCCTTACTCAATAAAATTTGACTACAATTAAGAAGAGGAAGGGAGATTGGGAGGAGCATATTAAAGTTTGTTCTTCAAGGGTATATGATCTAACCTTTCTCGTCTTTTATTTTAAGTTTGGTTTAGCCTTATTGATGATTATGGCATGTAATTAAGTTTTTATTTATGGATTTAGTGTGGCATTATAAGTTTAAGTTATGCTGTTTAAGTTTATGGAAGTTAAAATATGTTCAAGTTAGGTTTAGTTTATAGTTTAAGCTCTAGAAATTTTTTGCCTACTTTAGGAGTAAAAATGGATCCTTTAAAGGTCAATTTCAGAATTTTGTTAAAAACAAAACCAAATTTTCGTGATAAAAATTTTCATCATTCGAACTCTAAAAGGGAGATCCAAACGATTTTCAAAAACAACTTAAAAAACTGCACACAAGTAGTGGATAGTCACTATTTTTGTTGAATACATGCCATTTTGAGACCGAATCATAATTGTTATAAAACATAAAAGTTTTAGATCTCAACAAAACAAAGAACTTTTATGAATAAATTTTTTTGAAATTCTGTCTCTAACACATTCTTATAGACAGTTAAAAAAACTGTGTAGTTTAACATTTCAAAACAATGTAGTTTGTGTTTTTGACAAAAACAACCCCCAAATATTTTGAATTTTTATTTTTGCAAAAGACGAAGTTTTAGATCTCGACGAGAAAAAAACCTTTGTGAAGAAATTTTTAAAAATTATGTCTCTAAAAAAGACTTTAACTTTTTATAGAAAACAGTTAATTATAAAGTACACAAAAATCGTTGAAAACAAATATGTTAAAGACAAGAAACAGAATTTTAAAAAACATAAAAGTTCAAGATTTCGTCAAAACAAGAAACTTCTATAAAGAAAACTAAAAACGTCTTTAATATACTTTTATATGGTAACTTTTTAAGCTAACAAAATAGTACCTTTATGTACTAGTTTTTTAACAAAACACATGTTTATCGGCAGAATCATAATTTATGATCAATAAAGGAATTGTAGTACTCGAAAAACTATACAAGTCGATATTATAGTTTTATCAAATTCCAACTCTATTGTAAAATATAATTTTTGGTAGAAAAGCTTTTACAAATATGAAATATGGATTTTCTTAACAAACTTCAATAGTTTTTTAAACAGAACTTAAATGTTGGAATTGTAGAAACCTAATAAGTTAAGCTCGTAATATTAGAACACTAAATATGGGCCCTATGCCTATACAAGTTCAAAAGCCATATTCAGATCAAAGTTTCGACAGTTTAACATTTAGAATACCTAGATTTAATGGGCCATATTGGGCTTATGAAAATGGCTAGTAACTAAGTGCGGGCTGTTATCTAAGTATGAGCCCAACAATGATAATAAAAAGATAAAAATAAGTAATTAATTATTAAATTGATTAATTAATGGTCCACCTTATCATGAATAAATAAAGTCAAATGAAGGAAAACTCAGTTATGAGGATTAGATCAATTAATCCTTGTATTAAATATAATGATTTTATGATCATTTAATAAAGAAAAATGTGTTATAAGAAAGGACTAAATTTCTTTATGATTATGCTAAATTAAATAGTCTCAGGTAAGTTAGCATTACACTCTCAATGAGTGTTCTTCTACAAAATTTAACAGTAATGGATTGGAAACTTTAGTGAGTTAACAAATCCTATCACTGGAAAACAGGTAAGTAGGAATCTCTCCTACAATATGAACAGTTTTCAACAGAAAATGTTTTACATGTTTTTACAAAAATTATAAATGAATGTTTATGCCTTATGTCATAATATCCCACATCATACTATACATCACATTCACTAATAAGTTCAATGAAACCTATAAGAACAAGTTAAGTTGATTGTTGTATAGCTTCTCGACCTATAGGGAGACTTAGTTTCAATATAATAATTTAGATCATTATGTCATTAGGGATCTTGTAAACTCTAGCTTCTCGATAATCATACGTAACTGTTATGAACACTCGAGCCTTCAGTTTAATAACGTATTATCACAAATAAGCAGAACTAGCACTTGCATATTGATAAGACTGTAAAAGTGTACATTTTATAAGGCTTAAATTATTTATTTATGCTTTTATTTCTCATTAAATCATTTAATTAATAGCAATTTTGTATTAAACAATGTTTTTATGTCTTAGTGTATAAACGTGTTTAAAAATGTATTTTTAGTATGTTTTTATGTTAAATAATATTTTTGGTAATTCTTAGAGTCGTTTCGGTGTGTTAAATATGTGTCTAGTTTATAAATAATTAAAACCGTAAAAATAATATTGTGTGATTTTATTTTAAGTCTTAATGTGTTTGATAGTGTGTTTTAAGTTTGTAAATATGTGCTACTATATTTTTAGTAATTTCTAAAAATATTTTCAAGTCGTAAAAATCATATCTGTGCTAAACCGAAAAATACTGTAAATTTTATAAGTTTTTATCTATTTTTAATTAATCTTATGTGTTTTAATGTAAAATAAATATTTTCAATATTTTTGTTAATATTATGTTTGTAAAATAATTAATTTTAGTATATTTGTGAATTTTAGATTTAAAATCTAGAGGAAAAATGGAGCAAAACGACACCAAAACGGACAAAATCAGACATCAAATGCATCAAAAAGATAAAGAAAATTCAAATTCATCTAGGCAGACACATGGCAGAATTGTAACCGTAGAATGCACTGTCGATTCAATCGTGACGGTTGGATGTCTGTGCACGTCACAGCACGCGTCAGCCGCGCAGCGTGTGTCAGCCTGACGGGTGTCAGTGGGGCCTGCGAATCTCAGGCTGTGTCAAATCCGATGTTCCAGTTCCACGTGTAACTGTTCTCTTGACCATTGGATTGGATTACCAAGACCGATCTGACGGTCTTGTCTCTTGGTCCCACTGGTCCCATCGGGACCCATTTTTGCGTGTGTCTTCAGACCGACGGATCGTATCTTCAACGGTCCAGATCATCCTATTGCCGTGCTCCCAGCTGCCAAGAAGTAGAGAATCTCAGTGAGATTCTCACACACTGATGAATGCCCAGCGCGAAGAAAAAGAGGAGAAAATTGGATCATTATGATCCGCCTTTTTCAACGCTCAAACAGCATAAATTATTGAAAGAATCTCTCAATAGTAATTTTTAAGGCCTATAAATACTGAGGCATTTGCCTCAGTTCGGGCATACCTTCGGGCCTTTGGCCCTCTTTCTCCTTCTTTTCCTTTCTGCTGAGTTAGACTCAGCAATAACTCTTTTAGGTAAAAAAATAATAAAATAATGTTTAAATTAGTATAAAGAGTCTGGTAAGGTAGAGAGATGATCTTATATGCATAGTATTTTGGTATAGATTTTGACTCTATATCTGTGTGGTAATGCTTATATTTTTATGGAATAAATTATATCTTTTTGTTTTTAATAATTATTATTAATATTGTTATGCTGTCCAATTCTTGCATAAATTCAGTCATGCTTTCTTTATGTAATTTAATTATGTTGCATAATTAATATTAATAATATTGAAGTCATGCTCATTTATTAAGTTAAGTTTCTGCTGCATTATAGACATAGACTGGTACAGTAAATGCTTAGTAATTCTTGATTTATTGTAGACAGAGGATGACATAGTGTATTCTTAAACTATTAATAAGTCGAGGTGCTGCCGCATTTAACGCAATAATTTATTCATAAAAATATATTAATTTTGATTTGTTGTTATCTTTTCTATCTTAAAATTATGTTAATTATAATTGAGTGACAGTGGTTATAATTTTCATAATTAGTGCACCAAATCATTAGTGAGAAATGATTATTTTGCTAGTTTTTATAGGAAAACCCTTACTGCATTATGGCTTGTTATATTGTCGCTCTCGGTTGACCTATATAATTAGTAAAAAGTGCTTGCAATTAATGAGAAAAGATATAATAAATCAAATGCTTTAGATAATTATTAATTAGAGTTAAAATTCTATATCAGTTGCAAAGCATACAAGGGATTCTCAAAACTTCACCATTTTAATTTTATGCTTTAAATTTTGAATAAAAAAAATCACAAAAATATTTCTTTCATTTTACACTTTGATTTGAAAAAGTGCTTGCCTTTTTGACTGTTTATATTTATCAATCTCTCGAGTTACAAATTTTCATCTCCCTGTGGATACGACAACTTTTCTATACTACAAACGTCTGCCGTTTAAAGAGAAACATTTTGGGGCGTTACCATTTTACTATTAGTCTTCTTGAATGTTTTGCAAGACGTAATTCCTATTTGCTAGGTCAAAGCTCATCTAAGAATCTTCATATTGTAGATAAGTAACCTACAATTAACGTTTGATGGACAGCGACACAACAAAGTACGATCAGGAGTGATAGGGAACGGACACCACGTGCATTTTATTCCATAATTAGTTTTGTTAATTATGATTTTTTTACTAAGTATAAATAGTACGATTGAGACTATATGTATATATCATAGAGACCGAGGTTGTAGTTATGTAGCCTCAGTCCATATAACTTTATGACGATCATATTAGAGTAATATGTTATAATTTTTGTTACAACAAAAGTATGAACTGTTTAATTAAAATTAATTAGTAAAGTTATTCAATATAGTAATGTTTTTTCAAAAAATTATTCTACAAATGTAAGTAATATTAATAAATTTATGTATAAAAATACCCTTAAGTAGTTTATATAATGGCCACGTAGGTAGGGTTATTACAGTCTCTAACCAGAATCACAAAGGACTAGTCTTTGTCAAGGATTTTTGTGTCGAGAACAGGACGATTCGGTGATTTAGGAAGCAAGAGGTTCAATCCAATTCAGGCTTGTTTGTTTATTATTAATATTATGTCATATAAAACGCAGTAATGGTTGGTTAATAAATATTGCTAATTTTTTTTATACACATTATCCTTCAGAAAGAATATGGGTGGAAGCACTAAATAGGAAACCGCACGATGGATTCCTTAAGGAATTTTGATCTTAGCAGTCTTGAGGTTAAGCAACAGTGTAGTAAGTTTGCGCTTGAAGTTTCTTCTTCTATTCAGGTTATTGCATATATGTTGGAAACATCTAATGGCATTGATGATCTTTTGTCTATTGTTGCCTTAGGATAAACAGTCGCTGGCTTACTTGTTATCAGGTTCAGTATGCATATGTTGATGCTTTTTTTCTTGGAGATTGGAAAGAAGCTCATTACCAATGCTTAATTAATTAGTTATCTAGTTAATTTGTTTAGGCGATTATATATGGAAGACATCGATGTTTTGGGTTACAGGTTTTAATGGTTGTATTGGAAAGATTGTTTATGTTCATATAATAGTTGTGTTTTATTTTCCTCTTTCAGTTTGGGTTTATTTCTATGGTGAAACCTTTGCTTTGTATGAGAAACTTTATTGTTGGACTTTACAAAGTGCTACTATGTCAAAGAATGTACATGTAATTTATGTTGAAAAATGAGTACACAGTTGAATTTTAAATTTTTTTTAATCAAAGTTTTTTCCAAAACATAAGTTTGACATACTATATACATAAATTAAACAGATCTTACTAACATGTTGTATGCCAAAGAGCTCCTACAATCAATGAAGAGAAGAATGTTCCAGAAGGGTCTTAACCAACTGACCTTCCTTGCTATTCTCTATCCACGATCGAAGTGCATGTGAGCACATGTTATATAGCTCTTTCTCGATGACTCTTTTTCCAACCAATTGAGAAGGTCTAGAGCTAAGGTTCTTGATCGTGAACAATAGCTCTTAGGGAGTTCCAGAGTTTCTCACACTTAAGTACTCATTCTAAACTTCTCAACTAATCTAAATAATTTAAAAACTCCCCCCTTTTTATAGAGGTCGAACCTGAGATTAATCATTATCAAATAAGGCCTCAAAAATTCAAATTTGGATCAACTTCTGATGAAATCGCGTCAAAAATGCGTAATCAGATAATCATTGGATCGGCAGTCTGAACTTATAAATCGGCCTACCAAACTTACCCTACTTGCAATAATCTGATTCTTGAGAGTCTTTTATTTTGCACCTAAGAATCTTTAGATAGAGCCTTAGTTTTAATTCAAATAATCTAATAGAGAAGTTATCTAATTAAGACAATCATATCTGGATAAACATGTTTATGTTGAATTGATTCAAAAAATTAATTCAACCAATAAATAGATATGAATTATCTAATCCTATCGAATTTCAGTCAATCTAATAATTTAACATAAGTCACCAATTTGTTAAAAAAGCATGTCGTATCGTTACAGGATTCATTATGAGCTAGCAAAGAGGGAACTGATAGACCTATATAGTTTAAGCTCTGATAATTATAAAATGCAATATCCCAGAGATATATTTTATAATTATCAACTCTAACGTTACTTTACTAAAAGCTTAGAGCTGCACTCTCGAACTATATAAAATTACAAAGCTCCAAATAAGCTAAGTGTCCATGACGTATCATAATGTGTCATATCCCCATAGGATATTCGTAATCGACTTAAGAATAAATTCCATCTTACTTTTTTTATTATTTTTATCTTACGTTCTGTTATCACACCATTGGAAAACTTACTATCTAAAGACAGTATACCATTTAGTTACACCTATGCATCTAAATGGTTGAGCACTCGAGTCTTTCAATTATAGGATAATGCATATAAGAGAATATTATTGACTCCACCAATGGAGCTATGGATTCCATATTTATGAATAACAGGTCTACGCTATCAAAAATCATGTCTTTAACGTACTAGTATGCGTACTATCAGAAAGTCAGGATGTCACCCTTTGGTATATCAAAAGACATAAGTCAAGATAATAGGCCCATTAGTCATTTTAGGATTAAGACACAAACATGTGATTGTCTAAAGTGAATTGATTTGCACAGATGGAATTATTTATCCAAATCAATTCAACTTTATGTCCTGATCTAATACATCGTCACCTATGACAATGTATCAATGTTTTTACTTGTGGAGTCCTACTCTGATGGCCATGACAAACCATTTTCCATTAGGGATATAGACAACATAATAATCTTAGTATGAATAAATTGCCCAGCTTTATTCCCTTGATTATAGATCTTATGATTTAGACTGTCACCTTTAAGATTCATGTCTTTCGCATAATCTATCCATCATATGCCTGATTTTTAAAGGTTTAGATCGACAATCTTAGACTTTTGTTTGCTTGTCATACATTCAACAAATATGAACATAAATAGGACAACATTTGGTATGTAAACAATAATAAACTCTTTATTGATAAAATGCTTCCAAAAACCTATAACAACATTTTACTCCTTAGGGCATATATGTATAACAATCTCCTACTTGCACTAAGTGAGTAAATATGACATATCTCGCATCCCCATAGTTTTCATATGCTTCTTGAACACCCTTGTACTTAGTGTCTTTGTGAATGAATCAGCTAAATTGTCCTAGATGTGATTTTGCATATTGCAACATGTCCGCCCTCAACGAAGGCTTTTATCACATGATACTTTCGATCAATATGCTTACTCTTATTGTGAAACCTTGGTTCCTTAGTATTAGCTGTCGCCGTAGTGTTATCACAAAATAGAGCTACCGCTTTATCCATACCAAAAACTACCTCAAGATCCCCAAGGAACTTGCGGAGCTACACTGCTTCTTTCTAAGCATCACTAACTGCCACATACTCAGCTTCCATTGTTGAATCCGAAGTGCTATCTTGCTTGACACTTCTCCAAACAATGGCATCGCCGCCCAAAGTAAAAACAAAACCAAAAGTCGATATTCTCAAATCCAAATAGGATTGAAAATATGAATCAGTGTATCATAAAGGTGCTAAATCCTCACCTGAATACATAAGCATATACCCTCGAGTCCTTCTTAGGTACTTGAAAATATGGTTGACCGTAACCCGGTGGTTTAGTCCTGGATCCAACTAAAATCGACTTACTATCCTGACCTCATAACAAATATCCAGTCATGTATAAAGCATAGCATACATGAGACTACCCACTGTCGAAGCATAAGACACCTTCTTCATGTATTCCCTTTCTTCATTAGACTTTGGTGAGCCTTACTTAGAAAGAGTAATTCTAGACCTAGATGGTTACCTACCTTACTTAGAATTCTGCATTGCATACCTATTGAGAATCTTATCTATGTAGGCCGTTTGAAATAAAGCTATCATTTTGCTCTTCCTATCTTGAAAGATTTGGATACTAAGAATATAATTAGCTTTACCCAAGTCTTTCATGTCAAACTGCTTCGTCAACCATAATTTGATCGATAACAACGTCCTAATGTTATTGCCAAACAACAAGATGTCATCTATATAGAGCAATAGAAAAACCACCTGCCCATCCTTAATGTGTTTATAAACATATGGTTCATCCACGTTTTGTTCGAACCCATAAGTCTTGATCACCTGATCAAATCTTATATTCCAAGAATGGTTATACCATATATATGGACTCATCAAGATAGCCATTCAGAAAGGCCGTCTTGACATCCATCTACCAAATCTCATAGTCAAGAGCAGCATGGATAAGAGAATGCGGATGGACTAGAGCATGGCTACAGGTGAAAAGGTTTCCTCATAATCGATTCCTTCTTTTTGTGTGTATCCCTTAGCTACTAGTCCAGCAATATAGGTTTTGACTTTCCCATCTGCTTCCTTTTTTCCTCTTATAAATCCACTTACACCCTATGAGATTTACCCATAAGGGAAGATCCACAAGTTTTCAAACCCGATTAGTCTCCATAGACTTCATCTTAGTGTTCATGGCATCTGTCTAGAGTTTTGAATCAACATCCTCCATAGCCTCTTTATAAATGTAAGGATCCCTATCATGTTCAACCGGTTTAGCCAAGAAAGCTTCACCATTGAACATATGCCTCTTGTTTTGACGCACTGATCCTTCCACTATGCTGAAGCCCCTTAGGTTGTTGCTTAGTTTGTCTTTCAACATTGATTGGATTGGTTTCTTCCAGAACTCTCAGAGTGATCGAATCACTCCGCAACTCCTCGAGTACCATTTTACTTCGAGGCTTAAAGTCGTTTATGTAACTTTCCTCAAGGAATGTGGCATTTGTTGAAACCATGACTTTATTTTCTTTTGGGTTATAGAAATAACCTCTTTAGTCCCTTTTGGATATCATACAAACATATAAACTTTTGAATGCTGCTTCCAACTTATTTGCTTCCTTATACAGGACATGGGCCAAACATTCTCATATGCGAATATGGTTTAAGGATGTCTTTTTTGTTAGACATGCATGCCCTAAGGAGTAAAAATGTAATAAGTTTTGTAAGACATTTTTGTCAATAAAGAATTCATTTATTATTCATATACCAATTTGTTCTCTTTACATTCATATTTGTTGGATGTATGTTAAGCAAACTAAAGTCTGAGACTGTCGCTCTAAACCTTTAGAATTAGGGCATATGATAGAAGATTATGCGAAAGACATGATTCTAAAGGTGATGGCCTAAATCATAAGATCCGCTATCGAGGGAATAAAGTTGGGTGCTTTATTCATGCAAAGATTGTTATGTTATCTATATCTCTAATGGGAAATGGTTTGTCTCGACCATCGGTGGTGGACTCAGTGAATAGAAACATTGGTGCATTGTCATAGGTAATGATGTATTAGATCGGGGCATAAAGCGTAATTGATTTGGATTAATAATTCTGTCTTGGCAAATTAATTCACTTTAGATAATCATTTGTGTTGTATCTTCATCCTGAAATGAATAGTGGGTCTGTTGTCTTGACTTATGTCTTTTGATGTGCCCAAGGGTGACATCTAAATTTTATGATGGTATGCATACTGGTACATTAGAGACATGACTCTTGATAGCATAGACTTGTTTTTCATAGATACAAAATCTATAGCTCCTCTTTAGGATTTGATGATATCCTTTTCTATGTATTATCCTATAATTGGAAGACTGGAGCGCTTAACCATTTGGATACATAGATGTAACTAAATAGTATATTGTCTTTGGATGGTAAGTTTTTTGATGGTGAGATAATAGAACGTAAGAGAAAAATATCGGAAGGTAAGATAGAATTTATCCTTAAGCTGATTATGGATATCTTATAGGAATACGATACATTATGATATGTCATGAATACTTAGCGATTTGGGCTTCATAATTTTATATAGTTCAAGAGTGTAACTTTAAGCTTTTAGTGGAGTAGCGTTAGAGTTGATAATTATGAAACATATATCTAAGATATTGGGTTTTATAATTATCTAGAGCTTAACCTATATAGGTCCATTAGGTCCCCCTTGCTAGCTCATAATAAATCCTGTAACAATACACCGTGTTTTTCTAATAAATTGATGACTTATGTCAAATTATTAGATTGGCTAAAATTTAAGTTAATTGGATTTAATAGTTCATGTTAGTTTATCAATTGAATTAATTTTATAATTAATTCAAGATAAACATGTTGGTTTATCGGTTAAATTAATCTGGTAAATTAGTTCAAGATAAACATGTTAAATTATTGTGGATAATATCTTATTTGTATGTGTTTATCTGTATATGACTATTTTAATCAAATAACTTTTCTATTGGATTATTTGAATTAAAATTAAGGCTCTATGAAATATACCTAAAACTAATAAGATAGGATTTATCCAATTTGTTGAGATAGCATCTATCGGATCAACCAGAGGAATTCGAATTAGATTTGAACTCGAGTATCGTGATGATGCGATGGACCGTGGTATACTAGGCATAGTCGACCGCTAGCAATTAGAGGCAGATCTGATTATGTGGATTTTGACTTAGAAACTGATCCAAAATCAAATTTTAGGGCCTTATCTGTAATGATTGATCCATGGTCTGACCTCTGTAAAAAAAGAGTAAGTTCTCACAGCTATTTAGATCAGTTGAGAAATTAAGAGTGAGCACTCTAGTCTGAGAGTCTCTGAAACTCCCTAAGATTTATTGTTCACAAATCATAAATGTTAGTTCTAGGTTTTCTCAATTGGTTGAAAGGAGAGTCACCAAGGGGAAGAGATGTACAATGTGTGCCCACATGCACTCTGATCATGGATAGAGAATAGCAAAGAAACTAGTTGATTGAGGCTTTTTTAGAACGTTCTTCTCTTCATAGATTGTCGAAGCTTTTCGACGTTCAAAGGTTAGTAAGATCTGGTTAATTTATGCATATAGCATGTCAAACTTATGTTTTGAAAAATACTCTGATTTAAAATTTTAAAATTTTTGTTGCGTACTGTTTGTCCAACAATTGGTATCAAAGCCAAGGTTTTTATATAAATTTACGAGTTTGTGATCATGCTATATGAATAAATTATGTGATCTTAATCTCTCCTATGCTTGAATTTAATTTTTTTAGAGAGATGGCACTCTAGGGTTTCTATATATTTATATTGTTATGAGATTATATGGTGAATGTTTATTAATTAATTATGGTTGATTAAATTATTATTATTAATTAATTAATTAATTAATTTGTGCCTGTTATGGTTCCTTAAAGGATAGAATATGTATTTAGTTTTTTATGTAATTAGATGGTGGTCTATCATCACCGTCTAGGAATTATTATTTAATTTTAACTTTGTAAGAATTTTTGTAATTAAATAATCATTCAGAGTAAAGACAGATCTATAAGCTGAATGATAGCGGTTCCAAAGTTATTTTCTGAGTCTCTAATTTTATGTTTTTGAATTGTTGAAAAAAAAAATTAGAAAACTACCTTAAAATTATTTTCTGAAAATTCAGCCCCGGTGAAGGGCATAGTCGACCGCGATACACATACTGCGGTCGACTGCGGTAGCATGGGATAGAATGTTGGCTCTGTCAGCAGGCCGAACTATGAAGTTCGGTAGGTAGATAGTTGACTGGTGGTTGACCATGGAGCGATACATATACTGCGGTCGACCACGGTAACAGCAGGCTGAATTCAAAGTTCGACAGGTCGGCGAAGAGCTATGTTTTTCAAAAAAGGTAAGTTTTTGGTCTAGTTTTAATTTTATTTTTGAGATAATTTTGAGAAACATGAGATTTAGATATGATTGAAAATATGGAGTATTTGATCTATGCGGGATTGAAGACTTGAAGATTGATGATACATGAGATGAATACAATTTGAAGATACAAGAATGAAGAATCGATTATATGTTTTGATTGATTTCTTGTAATCTTTAATTTCTTTTCTCTAGGGTGCAACTATAATATTACGACTATTTATTATTATTTTGCTTGTAGATTTGCATATTGCTTTGCTTGTCTGTATTATAATATGATTTACCATGTATGTTGATAACATGGCATATAGAATAGGAAGTGTTCGCTCATTAAAAATTGTTCATGCATGTCCTTTTAAAATAAAACCTTGATTTCAAAGGATTGAGTGGGAGAAGGTTTTCGAAGAGAAGACCTATAGCCTTCATCGTTGGTCCATAGGTATTACATGGTGGTTCCAACCCCTAGGAAGAGACTTCATCATGTACCAGGTTAGATCTCCAAAGGATAAGCTTACTAAATAATTATGATATGTTTGGTATTTGATTCTTTATTGTAGATGTCTAAAAATGCTTTATCTTTGATACTTGATAAAAACCAATTAACCGATGAGAATTTTAATGATTAGAAACAGAACCTAAACATCATCCTATCCTTTAAGAAATTGAAATTTGTTCTAACAACTCCATGTCCTCCCGAGCCTACAAGAGATTCCAACAATGAGCAAATCCAAGAGTGTGATCGCTGGAAAGAAGCTAATGATCAGGCTCATTGTTATGTTATGGCCAATATGAACAATGTGTTGCAAGCTCAACATGAAGATTATGAGACTGCGAAGCAGATTTTAGATAATCTTGAAGACATGTTTGGAGGCTAGGCCCTAATGAAACAGGCAAGGAGCACTTCAAAAACTCTTAAATTGCTAACAAAGACCAAGGACTTCTATGAAAGAGCATATGATGTTGATCATAGGTTGCCTCGCTGAGGCTTAAACCAATGGAGTTGACATAAATGCTAAAACACAGATGATTATGATCTTTGTGACTCTGTCTAAGGAGTTTATCCCATTTAGAGTTACATTTAATTTAAGCAATAGACCGGATATGACCTTGATTGAGCTGATGAAGTAGTTACAAAAGTTCAAAAATCTGATCAGGAAAACTCCTGTCGGAGGTGAAGCCAACTTGACAGCTGCTTCTGGTTCCAATCCTAACTCTAGGAATGGAAAAAAGCAATAGGCTACAAACCAGAAGTCTTCTATTCTTGCGAAAGGCAAGAACAAGAAGAAGAAAAAGAAGAACCCTAAGAAGCTCAAGTAATTTTTCTGTAGGAAAGTCGGCCACATCAAGAAGAATTGAAAGGACTTTATTTCCCGAGGAAGTATGTGTGATCTTCTGGTTATTGAAACTTGTTTAGTTAAAGAATCAAGTGACACTTGGGTCATAGATTCTAGAGCAACTAATCATGTTTGTGCTTCTCTATAGGGGTTTAAAGAAACGAAGAGTCTGCTACATGAAGACTTCATGCTTCGGATGGGCGATGAATCCTTGGTGTTGGCTGAAGTAGTAGGAGACGTCCATCTTTATTTTGATAATCATAGGATTTTAGTTTTGTGAGATTGTTTTTATGTTCCTAAACTTAAAAGGAATTTAATTTCTATAGCTTATTTATTTAAAGACTCTTATATAGTTTCTTTTGATAATAAAGTGATGATTCGTAAAAATAAATCTTTTATATGTGATTGGCGTATGCAAAACAATCTATATTTTATCAAACCCAAGATGGACTTACTGCTTAACACTGAGGTTAATGATAATAACTTTAAAAGACTTAAAACCTCTCACTCTAATAAGACCTATCTTTGGCATTTGCAACTAGGTCACATTAACCTGAATAGGATTCAAAAGTTGGTAAGGGATGGACCTTTAAGTCACTTGAAGGTGGAATCTATACCGAATGTGAATCTTATTTGGAGCGTAAATAACCAAAAGACCATTTGGGTGTTAGACATGTATGCCCTAAGGAGTTAAAATGTAATAAGTTTTTGGAGATATTTTTATCAATAAATAATTTATTTATTGTTTATATACCAAATCTTTTCCTCTTTACGTTCATATTTGTTAAATGTATGTTAAGCAAACAAAAGTTTGAGACTGTCGGTCTAAACCTTTAAGAATTGGGCATGTGATAGACAGATTATGCAGAAGACAAGATTCTTAAGGTGACGGTCTAAATCATAAGATCCGCAATTGAGGGAATAAAGTTGGGCGTTTTATTCATGTAAAGATTGTTATATTGTCTATATCCTTATTGGGAAATGGTTTGTCTTGACCATCGGAGGTGGACTCCATGAATAGAAACATTGGCACATTATCATAGGTGACGATGTGTTGGATCGGGACATAAAGTGAATTGATTTGGATTAATAATTCTGTCTCTGCAAATCGATTCACTTTAGATAATCATTTGTATTGTCTCTTAATCTTGAGATGAATAGTGGGCCCGTTGTCTTGACTTGTGTTTTTTGATGTACCAAAGGGTGACACCCATATCTTAATAGTAGCATGCATGCTGGTACGTTGGAGGCATAACTCTTGACAGCATAGACCTATCATTCATAGATATGGAAGCCATAGCTCCTCTTTAGGAGTAGTGATATCCTCTTATATGTGTTATCCTGTAATTGGAAAACTGTAGCGTTCAACCATTTAGATACATAGGTGTAACCGAATGGTATACTGTCTTTGGATGGTAAGTTTTTCGATGGTGAGATAATGGGACGTAAGATAAAAATAATCGAGAAGGTAAGATAGAACTTGTCCTTAAGCCGATTATGGATAATCCTATGGAGATATGATACACTATGATATGTCATGAAAACTTAGCTATATGGGCTTCGTAATTCTATGTAGTTCGAGAGTGCAGCTCCAAGCTTTTAGTGGAGTAGCGTTGGAGTTGATAATTGTGAAATATATATATGAGATATTGGGTTTCGTAATTATCGAAAGCTTGAACTAGATAGGTCCATTTGGTCCCTTTTGCTAGCTCACAACATCCTGTAATGATACAGCTTGCTTTTCCAATAATTGGTGACTTATGTCAGATTTATTAGATTGGTTGAAATTCGGAAGAATTAAATGATTCATGTCTATTTATCGGTTGAATTAATTTTGTGATAAAATTAATTCAAGATAAACTTGTTGAATTATTAGGATCGGATAATTCTTATTTGTTTATCAGTTAATTTTATTTTGAATAAATTAAATCAAGATAAACTTATAGAATTATTAGGAATTCATTTATTTTCCTAGAGATTATCTAGATAAAGTTGTTTTAATTAGATGACTTCTCTATTGGGTTATTTGAATTAAAACTGAGACTTTATCCTATAGAATCTCGGGTCAAAAATAAAAGATTCGCTAAGATCTTTTTTTGATAGTTCGGCATGCCGATCCGCAAGTTCGACCTATCGATGGGGCAAGTTCGGCCTGCCAATTGGGCAGATCGGCTTGCCGATGCGCGGAAAAAAGATTACGCATTTTCACGCAAATTTTATCAGATATTGATCCAAATTTGATTCTAATTTGAATTTTTCAGATCTAATCTGATAGGGACGGACCCTAGACCCAACCTTTATAAATGAGAGTAAGTCACATAAGTTATTCAGATCAATTGAGAGATTAAGAGAGATACTCTACTGGTGAGAATCTAAAACTCCTTGAGAGCTCTTGTTCACAAATCACAGACACTAGCTTTGGGTTCTCTCAATTGGTTGGAAGGAGAGTCACCTAGAGGAAGAGCTGTACGTGTGAGCCCACACTCACTCCGATCGTGGATAGAGAATAGCAAAGGAGGCCAGTTGGTTGAGGTCCTTTTGGAACGTTACTTTTCTTCACTGATTGCAGGAGCTTTTCGATACATAGAGGTTAGTAAGATCTGGTTAATTTATGCATATAGCATGTCAAACTTATGTTTTAAAAATACTCTGATATAAAATTTTTAAAATTCCACTGCATATTATTTTTCCAACATTAGGTCTATAGACAATAGGACCGAAGGAGTTCTAAAACTTGTGCATAGCGATGTTTGCAGTCCTATGAACATCCAAGCACGAGGAGAGTATGAGTATTTCATCACTTTTATTGGTGATTACTCAAGATATGGGTATGTGTACCTAATGCACCACAAAAGTGAAACTTATGACAAGTTCAAGGAGTTTCGGGCTAAAGTGGAAAAGCAATTGAGTAAACCCATAAAGGCACTTCGATCTGATGGATGTGGTAAATACCTTTCTAATGAGTTTTTGGAACACCTATTAGAGACTAGGATTTTATCCTATTTGATTATGCCGAGCAATCTGCAGTAAATGGCATAGCTGAGAGAACGAATAGGACTTTGTTGGACATGGTTAGGTCTATGATGAGTTATTCATCATTGTCTTTATCCTTTTGGGGATATGCACTACAAATTGCATGTTATCTTTTGAACAATATGCCTTCAAAATCGGTTCCTAAAACTCTTCACGAGTTATGGACGAGGAAAAAGACATCCTTAAACCATATTTGCATATGGGGATGTCTAGCTCATGTCCTATATAAGGAAGCGAATAAGTTGGAAGCACGTTCAGAAGTTTTGTGTTTGTAGGATGTCCAAAAGGATCTACAAGGGATTATTTCTATAACCCAAAGGAAAATAAAGTCGTGGTTTCAACTAATGCAACATTCCTTGAGGAAAGTTACATGGACGACTTTAAGCCTTGAAGTGAAATGGTACACAAGGAGTTGGCGAGTGATTCGATCATCCAGGGGTTTCGAATGAAACTGTTCCAATCAGCGTAGAAAAACTAACCGAACAACCTAAGGGGCTTCGGCGTAGTAGGAGGATCGGACGTCAATCCGAGAGGTATATGTTCAATGGTAAGGCCTTTTTGGCTGAACCATTTGAACATGATAGGGATCTTTACACTTATGAAGAGGTTATGGAGGATGTTGATTTGAAACTATGGACAGAGGCCATGAACATAGAGATAAAGTCTATAGAAACTAATCGGGTCTGGGAGCTTGTGGATCATTCTGAAGGGGTAAAACCCATAGGGTGTAAGTGGATCTATAAGAGAAAGAGAGGAGTGGCTAGAAAGGTCGAAACCTATAAGGCTAGACTGGTAGCTATGGGATACATGCAAAGGAAAGAATTGATTATGAGGAAACATTTTCGCCTGTAGCCATGCTTGAGTCCATCCGAATTCTCTTGTCCATAGCTGACACTCTCGACTATAAGATTTGATAGATGGATATCAAGACGACCTTTTTGAATGGCTATCTTGATGAGTCCATATATATGGTACGCTAGATGGGTTCAAGGCTAAAGGTCAAGAAGGTAAGGTTTGCAAGCTACTAAAGTCAATTTATGGACTTAAGCAGGCTTTCTATTCTTGGAACATAAGATTTGATTAGGTGATCAAGACTTATAGGTTTGAACAAAATGTGGATGAACCATGTATTTATTTTCTACTACTCTATGTAGATGACATTCTGCTAATTGGCAATGACGTTGGGGCGTTGTCATCAATCAAATTATGGTTGACCAAGTAGTTTGACATGAAAGACTTGAGTGAAGTTAATTATATTCTCAGTATCTAGATCTTTCAGGATAGGAAGAATAGAATGATAGCTTTGTCCCAAGCAAGCTACATAGATAAAATTCTCAAAAGGTTTGTAATGTAGGATTCCAAGAAAGGTGGACAACCATCTAGGTCTAGAATTAGTCTTTCTAAGAAAGACTCGCCAAAGTCTAATGAAGAAAGAGAATACCTGAAGAAGGTGCCTTGTGCTTCTCTAGTGGGTAGTCTTATATATACCATGCTTTGCACACGACCAGATATTAGTTATGTAGTCGAGATAGTAAGTCGATTTCAGTCGGATCTAGGACCGAACCACTGGGTTGCGGTCAAGCATATTTTCAAGCACTTGAGAAGGACTCGAGGGTATATGCTTGTATATTTAGGTGAGGATTTAACACCTCTAAGATATACTAATTTGGATTTTCAATCCTGCTTAAATTTGAGAGACCGACTTATGGTTTTGTGTTTACTCTAGGCGGCAATACAATTGTTTGGAGAAGTGTCAAGCAATATAGCACTTCGAATTCAACAATAGAGATCGAGTATGTGGCAGCTAGTGATGTTTCGAAAGAAGCAGTATGGCTCCACAAGTTCATTGGGAATCTTGAGGTAGTTTTAGGTATGGATAAGACGGTATCACTGTATTGTAATAACACTACAGCGATAGCTAATGCTAAGGAACCAAGATTTCACAAGAAGAGTAAGCATATTCATCGAAAGTATCATGTGATAGAGGACTTCGTTGAGGGCGGGCATGTTGTTGAATGCAAAATCGCATCCAAGGATAATTTAGCTAATCGATTCACAAAGCACTAACCATGAGAGTTTTCGAGAGGCATGTGGAAGCTATAAGGATGCGAGATTTGTCATATTTACTCACTTAGTGCAAGTGGGAGACTGTTAGACATGTATGCCCTAAGGAATAAAAATGTAATATGTTTTTTAAGACATTTTTATCAATAAAGAATTTATTTATTATTCATATACCAAATATTGTCCTATTTAAAATCATATTTTTTGGATATATATTAAGCAAACTAAAGTCTGAGACTGCCAACTAAAGTTAGAAACTGTCAGTATAACCCTTTAGAATCAGGCATATGATGGATAGATTATGCAGAAGATATGATTCTAAAGGTGATGGTCTAAATCATAAGATCTGCAATCGAGGGAATAAAGTTGGATGCTTTATTCATGCAAAGGTTGTTATGTTGTCTATATCCCTAACAGGTAATAGTTTATCTTGGCCATCAGAGGTAGGTTCTACAAACAGAAACATTGGTGCATTGTTATAGGTGACGATGCATTGGAGCAGGACACAAAGTGTAATTGATTTGGATCAATAATTCTGTCTCAGCAAATAAATTCACTTTAGACAATCATATGTGTTGTATTTTAATCTTGAAATAAATAATGAGCCTTTTGTCTTGACTTATGCCTTTTGATGTACCAAAGGGTGACATCCATATTTTATGATAGTATGCATAGCGATACATTGGAAACTTGACTCTTGATAACTTAGATTTGTTATTCATAGATACGGAGTTCATAGCTCCTCTTTAGGAGTCTATGATATCCTGTTATATTCTTTATCCTGCAATTGAAAAACTGGAACGCTTAACCATTTGGAAACACACATGTAACCAAATGGTATGCTATCTTTGAATGGTAAGTTTTTCGATGGTGAGATAATAGAACGTAAGAGAAAAATAATCGGAAAGGTAAGACAAAATTTATCCTTAAGCCGATTATGGATATCCTATGGGGATATGATACATTATGATATGTCATGGATACTTAGCTATTTGGGTTATTATATAGTTCGAGAGTACAGCTCTCAACTTTTAGTGGAGTAGCATTAAAGTTGATAATTATGAAACATATATCTAGAATATTGGGTTTTATAATTATCGAGAGCTTGAACTATATAGGTCCATCAGGTCCCCTTTTCTAACTCATAATAAATCCTATAATGATGTGGCATGCTTTTCCAATAAATTATGACTTATGTCAAATTATTAGATTGGCTAAAACTTGAGTTAATTGGATTTAATAATTCATGTTAGTTTATTGGTTGAATTAATTTTGTAATTTATTCAAAATAAACATGTTGTTTTATCGGTTGAATTAATTTGGTAAATTAGTTCAAGATAAACATGTGGAATTATTGTGGATAATATCTTATTTATATGGGTTTACCTGTATATGACTATTTTAATAAGATAACTTTTCTATTAGGTTATTTGAATTAAAATTGAGGCTCTATGAAAGATACTCAAAACTAATAAGATAGGATTTATCAAATTGGTTGAGATAGCATCTATCAGATCAACCAAAGGAGTTTGAATTAGATTCAAACTCGGGTATCATGACGGCGCGGTTGACCGCTGTATACTAGGCGCGGTCAACCACGGCAATTAGAGGTAGAATCTGATTACGTGGATTTTGACTCAAAAATTGATCCAAACTCGATTTTTGAGGCCTTATTTGATAATGATTGATCCCAAGTCCGACCTCTACAAAAAAGGAGTGAGTTCTCACAGTTATTTAGATCAGTTAAGAAATTAAAAGTGAGCACTCTTGTTTAAGAGTCTCTGAAACTCCCTAAGAGCTATTGTTCATAAATCATAAATGTTAGTTCTGGGTTTTCTCAATTGGTTGGAAGGAGAGCCACCAAGGGAAAAGCTGTACGACGTGTGCCCACACACACTCGGATCATTGATAGAAAATAGTCAAGAGGACTAGTTGGTTGAGGCTCCTCTAGAATGTTCTTCTCTTCACAAATTGCAAGAGCTCTTCGACATTCAAAGGTTAGAAAATCTGGTTAATTTATACATATATAGCGTGTCAAACTTATGTTTTAGAAAATACTCTAATTTAAAATTTTAAAATTTCTGCCATGTATTGTTTTTCCGAATTTCTTCTTCGTCCATAACTCATGAGGAGTTTTATTGAAGGCACATTGTTTAAAAGATAACATGCGGTTTGTAGTGTATATCTCCAAAAGGATAAAGGTAATGACGAATAACTCATCATGGATCTAACCATGTCCAACAAAGTCCTATTCCTTCTCTCAGTTATGCCATTCTGCTATAGAGTACCTAGAGTAGTCAAATGGGATAAAATCCCATTCTCTAATAAGTATTCCAAGAACTCATCGAAAGGTATTCACCACCTCGATCGGATCGAAATGCCTTTATAGGTTTACCTAATTGCTTTTCCGCTTCAGCCCAAAACTCTCTGAACTTGTCAAAAGTTTTGCTTTTATGATGCTTTAGGTAGACATACTCATACCTTGAGTAATCATCAATAAAAGTGAAGTACTCATACCCCCTCGTGCCCGGACGTTCATTGGACCACAAATATCACTATGCACAAGTTCTAGAACCCCTTTGGCCCTTTTGCCTTAAGACCTAAATGGTCTTTTGGTCATTTTTCCGTACAAACAAGATTCACATTGTGGTATAGATCCCACCTTTAAGTGACTTAAAGGTTCATCCCTCGCCAACCTTTGAATCCTATTGAGGTTAATATGACGTAATCGTAAATGCTAAATATAGGTCTTATTAGAGTCAGAAGTCTTAAGTCTTTTAGAGTTATTATTATTAACCTCAGTGTTAAGCAGTATGTCCATCTTAGATTTGATAAAATATAGATTATTTTGCATCCACCCGTCACAGATAAAAGATTTGTTTTTACGAATTACTACTTTATTATTAAAAGAAACTAAATAAGAATCTTTAAATAAACAAACTATAGATATTAATTTCCTTTTAAGTTTAGGAACGTAAAAACAATCTTGCAAAACTAAAATCCTATAATTATCAAAATAGAGATGGACATCTCTCATTGCTTCAACCAACACTAAGGAACCATCACCCATCCAAAGCGTAAAGTCCTCATGCAGTAGAGTTCTTGATTCTTTGAACCGTTGTAGAGAAACACAAACATTATTAGTTGCTCCAGAATCTATGACCTAAGTGTTTTCCTTAACTAAACTAGTTTCAATAACCAGAAGATCACACGTAACTCCTCGAGAAAGGAAGTCCTTGCAATTCTTCTTTATATGCCTGACCTTCCCATAGTAAAAGCACTTGAGCTTCTTTAGGTCCTTCTTTTTCTTCTTCTTATTCTTGCCATTTGCAGGAATAAAAGATTCTCGTTCTTAGCCTTCTGCTTCCTTCTATTTTCAGAATTAGGATTAGAACTGGATGCAGCTGTCAAGTTGGCCTCACCACCCGCAAGAGTTTCCCTTATCATATTTTTGAACTCCTAAAACTGCTTCATCAACTCTATTAAGGTCACATCTTGTTTGTTGCTCAAATTGGATGAAGCTCTAGACAAGATGAACTCCTTTGACAGAGTCTTAAAAACCATAGTCATCTATGACTCGGCATCGATATTAACTCCATAGGCTTGAGCCTCAATAAGGTAACCCATGACCAACATCATATGCTTCTTCACAAGAGTCTTCGGTTTTTGTTTGCAGTTCAAAAGTTTACGAAGTACCCCTTACCATTTTGTTATAGCTTGGCTTCCAAACATGTCTTCAAGATTATCTATGATCTGCTTCGCAGTCTCATAATTTTCATGTTGAGCCTGCAACATATTGTTCATGCTAGCCATAACGTAATAGCAGACTTGATCATTAGTTTCTTTCCAGCGATCAAACGCTTGGATTTACTCATTGGTAGATTCCCCAGTTGGTTTAGGAGGACATGATTAAGTTCAAATTTCAGTTTCTCAAAGGACAGGATGATATTTAGATTCCTCTTCTAATCATTAAAATTCTCACCAGTTAATTGGTTTTTATCGAGTATCAAAGATGAATCGTTTTTAGACATTTGAATTGACAATAAATATTCAAATATCAAATATAAGCAAACATTCCATAACAATTTAGTAAGATAACACAATCAAGTATTTATGTGTCAAAACCTTGAAAAAATCACATCCTTACAATGATAATTCCTAAGTCAGAATTCAACAAGCCACCTAGGGGAGACTTACCAAATTCAATTAGGAACATAGATCTCCTTTGATTAATATATGCCATCTAGGACCTGTCTAATCTAGCATATATTAATAATCATTTTCTTTGACCATTAATTTTATTAAGAGAGCTCCTAGAAGAGGTTAATAATAAAATTAACTTGAATGTATGATCATCATTTCAACTATTTTATCCATATTTATAATTACCACCCAAGGGTGTGCAATGATAAATCATACTAAAATAGATTATCCCATCGGAGATCCAACCTGGTATATGATGTAGTCCTTTCCTAGGAGTTAGAACCACCATGTGTTACCTATGGACCAACAATGAAGGCTGTAGGTCCTCTCTTCAAAAACCTTCTCCCACTCAATCTTTTGAAAACCAAGGTTTTATTTTTACATGCATGAACAAATTTTAATGAGCGGCACTCTCTATTCTATATAACATGTTATCAACATACATGGCAATCATATTATAATGCAAACAAGCAAAGCCACAAGCAAAATAATAATAATCAGCCATAATATTATGGTTCCATCCTAGAAAAAAGAAAATAAAGATTACAAAAGATCAATCGAAACATATTATCGATTCTTCATCCATGTATCTTTAAGTTGTATCCGTCTTCATGTGGAAACCATCTTCAAGTCTTCGATCTTGCATAGATCAAATGCTTTAATTTTTTCAGTCATCTTAAAATTTCATGTTCCTCAGAATTGTTTCAAAAATAAAATCAAAACTATACAGAAAAACATACCTTTTTTGAAAAGTACAGCTCTTTGTCGGCCTATTGATCTATATCATCAGCCTGCCAGTCATGACCTATCGGTCTACCAAACTTGATATTTCGACATGTCGGTCATGACTCATCGGCCTACCAAACTTGAAAGTTCGACCTGTTGGAAAAACGATGCGTAGCGGAATTTAAAAATTTGTCCATTAGAGTAATTTCTAAAACACAAGTTTGACATGCTATATGTATAAATTAAACAGATCTTACTAACCTCTGTGTGCTGAAGAACCTCCGCAACCTGTGTAGAGAAGTAACGTTTCAGAAAAGCCTCAACCAACTGGTTTTCTTTTCTATTCTCTATCTACAACCGGAGTGAGTAGGCTCACATGTACAGCTCTTCCACCGGTGACTCTCCTTCCAACCAATACAGAGAACCCAAAGCTAGTGTTCGTAATTTGTGAACAGAAGCTCTCAGGGAGTTTTCAGATGCTCACTAGAAGAGTATCACTCTTAATCTCTCAATTGATCTCTATTGATTTGAGTAAATCATGAGACTCACTCCCTTTATATAGCCATTGGTCCTGGGGTCAGTCCTTATCAGATCAGGTCTCAAAAACTCGAAACAGAATCAAGTTCGGATCAATATCTGATAAGATCCGCGTGAAAATACTTAATCTTATCTCTCGCTAATCGGTAGGCCGAACATGCCCCATCGGCAGGCCAAACACGTCATCTGGCAGGTCAAACTCCTGAGAAAAAATCTCCGCAAATATTTTATTTTCAATCCGAGATTCTAAAGGATAAAGTCTCAGTTTTGATTCAAATAACCCAATAGAAAAGTTATCTGATCAAAACAAACTTTATCAAGATAATCTCTAAGAAAATAAATCAATTTACAATAATTCTACAAGTTTATCTTGATCTAATTTATCTAAAATTAAATCAACCGATAAACAGACAAGAATTATCTGATCCCAATAATTCAACAAGTTTATCTTAAATTAATTTTATTACAAAATTAATTCAACCAATAAACAGACATGAATTATTTGATTCTTATAAATTTAAACCAATCTGATAAATCCAACATAAGTCACCAATTATTGGAAAAGCACGCAGTGTCGTTACAGGATTTTGTGAACTAGTAAAGGGGACCAAAATGGACCTATAAAGTTCAAGCTCATGATAATTATGAAACCCAATATCCCAGATATACATTTCACAATTATCAACTCCAACGCTACTCCACTAAAAGCTTGGAGCTGCACTCTCGAACTTTATAGAATTACAAAGCTCATGTAGCTAAGTCTCCATGACATATCATAGTGTATCGTATCCCCATATGATCATCCATAATCGGCTTAAGGACAAGTTCTGTCTTACCTTCCTGATTATTTTTATCTTACATTCCATTGTCTCACCATTAGAAAACTTACCATCCAAAGATAGTATACCATTCGGTTACACCTATGTATCCAAATGGTTGAGCGCTTCAGTTTTTCAATTACATGACAATGCATATAAGAGGATATCATTACTCCTAAAGAGGAGCTATGGATTCCATATCTATGAATAACAAGACTACGCTATCAAGAGTCATGCCTCTAACGTACCGGCATGCATACCACTATTGAGATGTGGAAGTCACCCATTGGTACATCAAAAGACACAAGTCAGACAACGGGCCCACTATTCATCTCAGGATTAAGATACGATACAAATGATTGTCTAAAGTGAATCGATTTGCAAAGACACAATTATTAATCCAAATCAATTCACTTTATGTCCCGATCCAACACATCGTCACCTATGACAACGTGCCAATATTTCTATTCACGGAGTCCAACTCCGATGGCCAAGACAAACCATCTACCAAAAGGGATATAGACAACATAACAATCTTTTCATGAATAAAGCGCCCAACTTTATTCCCTCGATTGCGGATCATATGTTTTAGACCGTCATCTTAAGAATCGTGTCTTTCGCATAATCATCCCATCATATGCTCAATTCTTAAGGTTTAGACCGACACTCTCAGACTATTGTTTGCTTATCATACATTCAACAAATATGAACGTAAAGAGGACAAGATTTGGTATATATAAATGAATAAATTCTTTATTGATAAAAATGTCTCCAAAAACGTATTACATTTTTACTCCTTAGGGCATACATGTCTAACACGACCTGCCGCCAAAACTAACAGAATTCTACCCCGCGACGGCCTACCAAACTAGAAGTTTGACTTACCGGTCTGCAACCATCGACTTGCTAATCTTAAGGGATCGGCCTGCCGACCAAACTGAATTCACATTTTTCAAAAAGTAGTTTTTAGTAGTTTTTCAATCTTTTTTTTCAATAATTCAAAAACATTAAAATTTTAGAAACTCAAGAAAAACCAATGGAATTGCTATTATCTGTCTTCTAAATCCGTATTCACTCTGAATGATTATTTAATTACAAATTTTTTACAAATTTAAAATTAAATAATAATTCTTAGACAGTGATGATATACTGTCATCTAATTACATGAAAAACCTAGATACACTTTCTAACCTCTAAGGAACTATGACAGCACAAATTAATTAATTAATTAATAATTGAATAATAATTCAATCAACCATAATTGATTAATAAACATTCACCATATAATTTCATGACAACATTTAAATATATAAAAACCCTTGAGTACCAACTCTCTAAAAAAAAATTAAATTCAAGTATAGGAGAAAATAAGATCACACAATCTACATATATTACATGGTCACAAACTCGTAAATTTACGTAAAAACCATTTCTCTAATACGAAGTGTTGGAAAACAAGTACGCAACGAAATTTTAAAAATTTTTTAAATCAGAGTATTTTTTAAAATACAAGTTTGACATGCTATATATATAAATTTAGTCAGATCTTACAACGTGTTGTATGCTGAAGAGCTCCTACAACCAGTGAAGAGAAGAACGTTCCAAAAGGGCCTCAACCAACTGGCCTTTACTGTTCTCTATCCATAATCGGAGTGTGTGTGGGCATACGTCATACAGCTCTTCCCCGATGACTCTCCTTCCAACCAATTGAGAAGACCTAGAGCTAAGGTTTTTGATTGTGAACAATAGCTCTCAAGGAGTTTCAAAGTTTCTCACACTTGAGTACTCACTCTAAACTTCTCAACTGATCTAAATAATTGAAAAAACTCACCCCTATTTATAGAGGTTGGACCTAGGGTTAATCATTATTAGACAAGGCCTCAAAAATTCAAATCTGGATCAACTTTTGATAAAATTGTGTCAAAAATACGTAATCAGATAATTGTTGGATCAACAGTCTGAGCTTATCATCGGCCTACCAAACTTACCCCATCGGCAGACCAAACTAGTAGATCGGCCTACCGAACTTACGATAATCTGATCCTTGAGAATCTTTTATTTTTCACTCGAGATTCTTTAGACAAAGCCTCAGTTTTAATTCAAATAACCCAATAGAGAAGTTATCTGATTAAAACATTCATATCTGAATAATCTTATTAAAAATAAAATATTCTAATTAATTCAACATGTTTATCTTAAATTAATTCAACTGATAAACAAACATGAATTATCTAATTCTATCGAATTTCAGCCAATCTAATAATTTAACATAAATCACCAATTTGTTGGAAAAGCATGCCAAATCGTTATAAGATTCATTATGAGCTAGCAAAGAGGGACCTGATGGGCCTATATAGTTTAAGCTTCGCTAATTATAAAATACAATATCCCATATATATATTTTATAATTATCAACTCTAACGCTACTCCACTAAAAGCTTAGAGCTGCACTCTCGAGTTATATAAAATTACGAAGCACCAAATAAGCTAAGTGTCCATGACATATTATAATGTGTCATATCTCTGTAGGATATTCATAATCGGCTTAAGGATAAATTCTGTTTTACCTTCCCAATTATTTTTATCTTACATTTCGTTATCACACCATTGGAAAACTTACTATCCAAAGACAGTATACCATTCGGTTGCACCTATGCATTCAAATGGTTGAGTGCTCTAGCTTTCTAATTACAGGATAACGCATATAAGAGAATATCATTGACTCTACCAATAGAACTATGGATTCCATATCTATAAATAGTAGGTTTACGCTATCAAGAGTTATGTCTCTAATGTACCGGTATACGTACCATCATAAAGTTAGGATGTCACCCTTTAGTACATCAAAATACATAAGTCAAGACAACAGGCCCATTAGTCATTTCCAAATTAAGACACAATACATATGTTGTCTAAAGTGAATTGATTTGCATAGACGGAATTATTAATCCAAATTAATTCAACTTTATGTCCTGATCTAGTACATCGTCACCTATGATAATGTACCAATGTTTCTATTTATGGAGTCCCACTGCGATGGCCAAGATAAGCTATCTCATGTTAGGGATGTAGATAACATAACAATCTTAGCATGAATAAAGCGCCTAACTTTATTCCCTCAATTGCAAATCTTATGATTTAGATTGTCACCTTTAAGATTCACGTCTTCCGCATAATCTGTCCATCATATGCCTGATTCTTAAAGGTTTAGACCGATAGTATCAGACTTTTTGTTTGCTTGTCATACATTTAACAAATATGAACATAAAGAGGACAACGTTCAGTATATGAACAATAAATAAACTCTTTATTGATACAATGTCTCCAAAAACCTATTACAATATTTTACTCCTTAAAGCATACATGTCTAACAATTTATTGGAAAAGTATGATGTGTTTTTTGCTTTGTGTTTTTTCTCTATTTTGTAAAGTAAATGATGATTGTACAATGTATAGCGATCTTTTAATTATGAAATAAATTGGAAATGTGAGGGGTAGTTTCATTTGTCAGGTTTTGCTCTGGAATCTGTAAGATTCTGCTTCGGAACCTGGTGGGTTTTGAAGCGAAACCTGTCAGATTCCATTCCAGAATCTAGGAGCTTCCACTTTGAAACTTAGTGGGTTCTATTCTGACTCTACACTTTGCAAGTTTCATTATGACACCTAACGAGCTCTGCTCCAACTACGAGACCTGATGGGTTTCACTCCTGTGCCCCCGTTGGCAACCGAAGGCGGATGGTATTTTTTTTTTTTGAAGAAAATATGTGATAATTTGTTAGACTCTACCCCTGCGTCTACCAAGTTCCACTCTAGCACCACGTGTCAGCAACTAGAGATAGCTGGTATTTCTTTATTTTTTAAAAAAAATATGAAATAATCTTATAGATTCCACTCTAGAACCTGCCAGATTTTGCTCTAGAACTTGGCGGGTTCTACACCAGCTCAAACACCTAGCGGGTCCTGCTTCGGTGCCCCCGGCGCCAACTAAACTAATCTATCACATGAGAGAGTGAAAAAGAATGGTAATTTAGACTTCTAATAAATCACATTTTTTCAATTAAAGGGACAGTTTTTAAAAGACCTTTTTATGGGAGCAATAGTCTTGAAAAGGTGCTCTTCTAAAGGGGTATTCGTATGGTTTTCTCTAATTTTTGAAAGCTTTAGATTTTCATCAACCAACCTATTGTTGAAAGGTCAAAAATATGTATTTTACTAGGATTGACTGAGTAAGTCAAAAAGGTAATCTACAAGATTACCAAGAGTAGTCTATCATATGCCACCTTGTCTCCATTCACTAAATCAAAAAATGCCTTCCCCCGCTGCCGCCGGCATCTCTCTTCTAATCCTGAGCGCCGCATCTGGCTCATCCTCTTCAAGTATTGCTATCATTGCAACAAAGCTCATGAAGACAACTGTGCTGCAAATAGGACCGTTGCAATGAAGCCATGAGCTAATTCGTGATGGGTATGTCTTGAAGACATCGGTTGTCTCAAGGAAACGTTTATTGCAACGACATCACCCACCTCGGGGGTATTTTTGACATTTTCTGAGTAAATGGAATTTTTTTTAACTATTTGAATATTTGTGCATTAAGTTTAGAAAGCTATACTTTTTATGCAAATTCTCTTGATCTTATTAGCCAAAAGAAAGCCATGCCCATCATGTGATAACCTTTTGAGAAATTTTACGAACGTATAACTGAAATAATTTTTTTTTCCCTTAAACTTATGTCTTTTAATTTTATTTCAAAAAACAAAATTAAAAAAGGTTATGAATAGAGTGTTAAAAAAAGGCATAATTTTTTTTTCCTCCAATTCTCTTTCAAACTCGCCTATATATGCGGCGTGCGCTACCTGGCCAATGGTTGTCATACATTGTGTGAATACTTGAGGAGAACCAAAATAAACTAATAAAAGAAACTCTTGAAGAAACATCAACCTAACATCCAACTATCTATTCCTTGCTTACCAAGGAAAAATATTTATTCCATGATGTCACACGCACATAAAAACACACACCCATGTACAACCTATATAATATATATATTTATGTATATATATATATATATTCACACACACTCACACGCACATATCAATAAATGTATGAACATGTAACATGGGGCATAAATTACAAGGCAGAAATTCAACAGAAGCAATCCTCCCAGAAAAGAAAAGAGAAATTAAGAAAAAAGAAAAGAGGCGGAAAGGGACTAGCATATAAGCAATCTTTGGACATGATGTTAAGCATATGGACCCCATTAAATGCATATGTATGGATTAGGTTTGACCTTGTTGCTTATCATGATCAATACATGTGAAATCATCATTAAGGAAAGCTGCTGAGCCTTGTTTGTTTTTCCCTTGCAGCAGTGGGGAATACACAATGTTCATAAATTCACAAAGCTCTCGTATTAAAAGGGTGTTTAAAACTTTAATTTCAATCCATTAATTATAATTGTGAGTATTGTAAAAATTATAGCAAAAAAAAAAAATTATTACAATATTAAACTCTCACATGCTATAATTTTTAAATTTAAAATGTCATTTAGCACTGAAGTTTGGTATATAAGCTAATTCTTAATAATATTTTTTTAATGGAATTTTTAATAATGTTATACATATCTTAAATTGTGATGCAATGCAAATCTGATTCGTAATAATTGACATTCTAACTTTTACAATTATATATATTTTGTGACATGATGATTTACATCTCTCCACTATGAGTAAATTAATTAAAGAATAATTTTATGTCAGTCTTTAAGCTACATTAAATTATTTTATCTTTATTGTACGCCATTTTGAAGGCGATAACCTCACGATGTGCTGTCGGGAACCCTAGTTTTTAAGATAATATTGTTTTGAGGGTTCCAAAATCCTCTCCATGCTTTTATAAATATATTTTAGCTTTTTTTGTCGTGTAATAGGAATGGCAAAAGACCCTATTCCAATTTTGGATCTTTGTGGAATCATTTTCACGTTTAGATTATTAATATCGGAATTACATGAGCTGAAATTGATATTTTGTAAATCCTAGTCATCTGAACTTTTTTCTATTTCTTTTTTTTTTTTTTTGCCTGAGCTGCTTTTTTTTTTGGTAGAATATCTGAACTATTTTTCTTTTGGTAGAACTATTTGAACTGTGGTTTTCTTTCTGTCTTTTTTTTGGTTAAAGAACGGAAATTGCTATTTATGAAAGCCCCCTTCTAATTTAGGTTGTTTTTGTAAGCTGCTGCCTGAAACAAGATTTTTAAGAGACAGCTGTTGCCATATCTTTTGCTGCCACACTGTTTTTTTATTTTTTATTTTTATAAAAATATGGCTATTGATTTTTGTTGCAAAATATTTTTCCCGACACAACAAAATCACGTCTTATTTGTTTCACATTTTATCATCCAGTATCCTCTAAATGAAGAGTTTAAATTGTCTCCTTAATTTCAAAAAAAAAAAAAGATGCAGGGTTAATTATATAACTATATCTCCTTATTTTAATTATTTATTCATTTATTTATTTTTTTAAAAAACTACAGTAGTATTTTTTGAATTTAAAAGCTTGTTTTACTTTTATCTTTCGCAGGCTTTTTAGACAAATGAAATAGGGATATGACAAAGATAGTTCTAATTAGACCAAATTTATTTCTAAAATATATATATTTTTTTAGAAAAATATATTAACATTCAAAAGGCCAAAAAGCTTTCCTTCAAAAAAAAAAGAAAAAAGAAACTGATGTAGGGTTAATCACATAATTATACCTCTTTATTTTAATTATTTATCAATTTATCTATTTATTTTAAGAAACTATAATGGTATCCTTTGAATTTGAAAAAAAATAGTTTCAATTTAATCCCTCATTGACTTTTTGCAGAGATAAGATAAAGATAGCCTTAATTAGACTAAATTTATTTCTAAAACATATTTTTCTTTTTGAGAAAAATATGTTAACATTCAAAAGGCCATAAAGCTTCTTTTAAAAAAAGGCTATAAAGCTTAAGATCTTTTTTTAAAAAAAAAAATTAATGTTTTGTTTTAAGAATTTTTATGTTTTTAAAGCTATAAGATATTTTTCATAAATATTTAAAAGTAATTATGTTGTTTTGTCTTATTTTTTTATTTATAGAAATGAAATTAAAATAAGTTTTTTTTTTAAATTTAAAGGATTAAATAGACAAATTAAGAAATAGTTAAATTACATGGTATAATTGTGCAAATAATCAAACGATACATATCATGCAATATAATTGCTATACACCAGTGATAGTGCTTTAATTTTCAGAAGTAATGATGCATGATATTGTAAGCTTTTTTTTTGGGTTTTTTTTTTTTTTTTTTTTTGGGTGGGGGGAGGGGTGGGTGTGTGGTGGTGCTTGAAATGATATTATTAGAATGTTGGTGTGTAGTGAAGTGCTTTTTTTTTTTTTTTTTGAAGTGAAGTGAAGATTTGCTAGTGAAAGACATCTCGCATTGCTCTTAATCACTTCCCAAGTGGGAAGCACCATAAGAGAAGGGAATGGATTCCCTTGTATATATATTATTAATTAAAAAGAAAAAAAGGGATCAGCTTTCTCGTTGACTTGCTCCAGAAAGTCTGGCAAATTTAGAGCTAGTAAAGGGAATCCTATCCCCTCCCCACAAAAGGGTTTTATGAGGATTCTTTGCCAATGGATCTCCACTCATTCTAGGAAACCCTTCATTTCATTACATTACATTTCATCTCTCTCTCTCTCTCTCTCACACACACACACACACATTCAAGTTGTGTGAGGCATGTGTGCTCTCAAAAGTAGGGGTGAAATGAAAAGGGGTCACTGCTCTGGTTCCTTGTTGATGTTCTTTTGTGGGGGAGAGGAATAACTTTTGCATTCTAAAAAAGATGAAGCTTTTATTTTTTTTTTCCTTTTTTCCCTCTTCCTTTTCTTTTAAAAGGTTGTCTTTTTAACGCGATATGGTAAAGTAAGTGGGAATAGGAACTCCACTCAAAGATCACTAGAAGAGCATATGTCATGCAAAGTCTTTCACTCATCTTGGTGTCCATGCATGTTTTTGTGTTTCTATGCTCATTGAGGAGCAGTGGAAGTTGCACTCTGAACTTGAGAAAAAGTGTATGGTGTCAAAGGCCAAAAGATTCCTCACAAGAGAGAGAGACAGAGAGACAGAGAGAGAGAGAGAGAGAGTACAAATTACAAAGTAAAAGATTTGTGATGCCCAAAAGGGACCAATACCAAACATTTGAAATGGGATGGGAAATTTTCCACCATTGAAGGTTCCCAACAAAAATTCAAACTACAAAATTGCTCCACTCTCAATATGCCACTAAATTCAGATTCGGAAAAGCGCATAATTCATAGAGAACTAACTTATAGATAATACTTCTTTAGCAAAAAAAAAACCCTTGTAGATAATACTTGCAAACATATGTATGCATATATAAATGTCTTTTTTTTTTTTTATAAATGGGAGAGGAAAAATGCCACCACTTTTAAATGGGATTCAACGTGACTCGAATGTTTAACTTATAGTTAAAGTAGAGGAACTTACAATCAATTAGACTGTAATCGCTCGTCTATATAAATGCCTTTATACTATTCTAAAATAATGGGTTGGAATATTGAACCCAACTTCAACAGTGACTGACTTCTATTGGTCACCCCACGCATGGGTTTTCTTATTTTCCTTTGAAACGTATCCTTAATGGCTTAATGGTCCATTTTGGAGCATAAAAATCCTCTAGAATCCTCCTCTTTTTCTCTCAAGATTTCCGCGTTACCAACAAATATTGCATGTTATCCTTCTTTCCCTCTTTCTGAAATTATACCAAATTAAACGTTTACAAACTCCATTTTATTCCTAGTTGACTATTAATCCCCTAAATTTGTTAGCCACAGGACTCTTGCCAGATCTTTTAGTGGTGCGTTTGAAATTATGGCTTCTTCCATCTCTTTTCTCTTTCTTAATTATATTTAACTTTTTTTTAAAAAAATGTCTTTCTTTATTTATTTATTGTTGAGTAAGGGAACAAAGGCCCATTTGAAATGTCTTTATTACTTAACTACAAACCACTCATTTCTAGATTTTTCAGGAAAATATCAAAATGCACTTTGCTTGATGGACTTTTCCTTCTTGATGTTAGAACAAAACAAATAGTGTCTTAGACTATTCATAAATGCTAATCATGTTAGTTAAATGATATTGTCAATTTAAGACCAAAAAAAAATCTAGCTCAGTCAAAGTCAATAGTTAGATTTTTGAGAAGAGTATACGCACCCAAAATTGTAACTTTCAAGGGAGAATATTTCAGAATACTTGCATTAATTTAGAATTAGCAAGTTCATTATCATGGTAAATTTTACACAACCAATAATAAATAAATAAAAAAACTCAATTGGGTTTTTGTTGAAAATTTCCAAGAGCAAGTTCTTGACCATTGAATTGTCAATTTTAGAGGCTGGTTGTTGTTTAGGACCAAGGTTGTTGTGTGGCACTAGAAAAAGCACACAAGAAACAAAAAGTTATTTATTGATAAATTAAAAGATCATGACTCATGAGGATGAGGACGCCAAGATCATCAAGACTAAAGGTTAAGAACTTTTAAAGTTTGATCTCATTGCTAATAATCACAGGCTCTTGAAAACATCATTTTAGGTGTAAAGTGAAATATATGTTTTATATGATCCTAGGAAAGTTCAACATTTTTTTATAATATATGCAGAACAGTACAATGGATGTGTATGATTGTTATTCAACAAAGCTTGTTATCAATGTTCAAACTCATCATATGGTGCATTTGTTTTGATAAGCAAGAATGGAAAAGCTAATTTATGTGTTACTAAAATAGTGCGATAGAAACAAAAAACTAAAAACACACAGAGATTTACGTGAAAACTCAAGACGGGAGAAAAATACAGGCAAATGAAAAGAAAATTACTAAACTCGAAAAGATTACAAGGTAGCAACAATTAGGGAAACCAAAAGTCGATAATACTAAACCCTATCGCAATAAATCTCATGTTTGTTCTTTCACTACAATTGTCGCACAACGAGCTTTTCGGATTGGACCAAACTGAATTCGAGTCATCATAATCTAACAGTATATAACAACAAAAAATCAAATCCTAGCTTTAGCAAACCCAAAATGAATTTACAAAAGAAGAAGAATAGTTATTCCTCCATCCCTATTACTATATTATTTGGATAATTTAAATAAAGCTAAATGGCTATGATAAAATAAATCCGTGTTATTTTTTCTTTACGTAAAAAAAAAAAAAATACTGTGAAGATTGAGGGAAGAAGGAATAAAACAAAAGAAAGCAAATGCAAATCACAAGGAAAAAAAAAAGAATATTCTTTGGAAGGGTACTTTACGAAACTTGTCTTTTAGAGATTTGCTAGAAAATTTTCCAATCTGTAACTTTAAAAATGTATTTCCACTAGCAATATTCAACATTTAAATACAAATATCCTAATATATTATTGAGATTCTATTTAATTCGTGTTTTTTATTTTTTTGATTATATGCTATATGCTGTCTTAAAAGTCAAAGGAATAAAAGGGTGGGAAAAAGCAGCGAAAGCTACAAAAGGGAAAACAAAAGGCAAATCCAACTCATTGACACTACTACAGGGTTGACATGGGAACCACAGAACGACTATTGTGATGATGTGCACGTGTGGCAATACTTATCATCATCTCATGTGGGCATTTATTAAAAAAAAAAAAAAAGAAAAGGGTAAGAAAACATGAGATAGCAATGTACCATCATAAGGAAAATTCCACCATTTGACTCCATGCCCAACAATGATTCATGATGAATTATGATGATGATGATGATGATGATGCATGGAGGGACCAAGACATTCATCATATATATTTATTTATGTGTGTGTGTATATGTATATATATTTATGTATGTATGTGTGTACAAGGGCCTGGATTATGGCAATCCACTCAACAATATTTTGTTAGTCAAGAAGGAGAGAGATAATTGATCACCAGGCACTTATAGCTTTTCTTTATCTTATCTTATCTTTTTCCATTAAAAAAAAAACTATTACATAGTATCTCCATTTATAGAATATTACATATAAATTAATAATATTTGAATAGTTAGAAACCAAAATCATAAACATGACTTTAAAGTGCATGTTGCGTAATACTAGACATATATAATTAAGAGACACAGAGAGAAGAATAGATTGTTTAAACGTGTGCGCGCATAGTTTAGGCAACTGGAAAACAGAAAATTAACTGAATGCTGGAAAAATTCGAACACTATTAATACACCTCTTATTTATAAGATATATATAATTGAGAAAATCTAGAAAATCTAGATATTTATTAAAAAATTTATCTTTGCTCTAGAAAATCTAGCTAGATATAAGACTTATGGGTTTTTTGTAGAGCCTGCAATTTCAAACAGGGCACGATAATACGATACGAAAACGAGATGACACGATAAATGGGTTGGCATAAATAACACAAAAGTAAACTTGTTAGATTTGTAGTAACACATTTAACACGTTTAATTAAATGTGCAATAAACGTGTCAATACGAAAACGACACGATAAATGGGTTGGCATAAATAACACGAAAGTAAACGTGTTGGATTCGTAGTAACACATTTAATACGTTTAATTAAATGTGCAGTAAACGTATCAACACGAAAACGACATGATAAATAGGTTGGCATAAATAACACGAAAGTAAACTTCACGTTTACTGTTGGATTTTGTAGGAGCAGCGATTTGAACCTTGCACCTAAGGGGTGTGTTATTACTCTTACCACCACCATGCTCAATAAGCATCTAATATCAAAAGATAACCTTTTTTTATTTATTATGGTTTTACTATTTTAAACCTTCAAGCTTCCAAAAATCCCACATCCAAAAGGAAACCTGAGTTCTCTTTCAACTCCTCTCTATATAAGGACTCAATTTGTTATTGGGCTTTAAAATTGTTCTCCAATTTGAGAGAAAAAATTCAGTTTAAAATATTTAGTAATTAAATATTATTATATATTTTTACACTAATTTTTAAGGCCTTTTAATTTTGGCTTTATTTTATGTATAGCAGATACCTGTAGAAGACTTATAGAATACCTAGAAAATTGAAACGAAATTTAAAAATATATATAGTAAAAAAATTATAAAATATATATGGTAAAAAAATAAATAGTAAGTTTTGTTTGTAATCTTGTCATGCCGTGTTACACGTGTTATAAGAGTGTCGTGTTTATGTTTGTATTTTAGGCACGTTTATTAATCGTGTCATGTTCGTGTTTAGTCTAATCGTATCGTGTTATAAATATATTAGCACGGATACTGTTAAGGGTGAGCTCAGTGTCATCACCGAAGAGAAAAACTCTGGTGGTCGCCTAAACAGCTCTGCAGAGCTACCAGGGAGTAAAGTATCGACCCTGGCAACAACGTACACTACGTCCGAGGTGCTTCTCAGGGCCCCCAGGGCTGCACCACTAGCAGGTCGTCACCTCAAGCTATGCACCAACTCGGGCCAGAGTATTCTTATTCACAAAGTGGGTTGCTACTCGCCACCATAGGCCAACAAACGACAAATAACTCACCGTCCAATGGAAGTCAATCCATCGACGGAGGGATGGGACACTTGTCACCTACTGCTTGACACGTCTTGATGTGACACCATGGTCGTGAGCAAAACCCAATTGACACTCGGTCCAAGTGGTAGCCTATAAATAGGATGCATTTATTGCATTCTAGAGAGAGAGGCTCCTTCCCACCTAACAAACTCCCGTCCTCTACCGAGCAACCCCTGTCTTGAGCATCGAAAAGCTCTTGTCTATTGACTGACACCCTTTTCTCTCACCTCCAAAGTGTCCCTCCTCTTGTTACAGGTACCCTAGACCGGGCAGAGGTGAGCCGGAAAGAGCTAGACACCTTGCGTAGTCATAAGTGGTGTTGATCCGACACCGAACCACGGTAAGCATCAACATTTTGGCGCTAGAAGGAGGGCACCTACGCCTTCACTCAGACACTAGCCACGTTACCTCCGAGAACCGAGATGGTAACTCGAGGAAATGCCAGGGACGATGCTGCCCAATAGGAGGGCTCAAGAGATGCAAGAAATCGACATCGAACCCAGGTAGGCCTAGGGGTCGCCCCCGGGCCACAAGGTCCCGATCTGGGGGGCAGGGAAGCACGGCTAGGGCTGAACAAGTAGAGGATATAGTTGCTCAGGACCCCATCTGAGAGCTTACAAATGCAGTTTGGATACTAACACAGCAGCTCGCGTAGCACGCTCAACATCAGGCCGCACCTGCTTTGCTACCTCTAGCCCCGGCTGACCAAGCTGTAGGTCGGGTCGGACGGGATATAGTCGACCACGAAGAGGCCAATTCTGAGCGCTCAAAAGGCTCCACACGCGATGCCTCGGCCAATAATAGACTAGTCCAAGAAGGCCGTCTTGACCCTCAAGCAGCACGGGTTCCGTCACCTTAAGGTTCCTGCGCATCAGTATTTGACCGGCCAGGACGCCAAGGAGAAATACGTCAAAATCGCCAGCCTAGGGCCGGCGACCACGTCGAGGGTGAAGCACCTTACAAGGTCGAACTGCCCAAAGACACAAACAGTTGCCAGTTCTAGGTGCTACAGTGCCAAATTGACGAGATCTGAAACAATCATTTTGGCATAGACGACGTAGGAGCCTTGGATTCACCATTTTCAAACACTATAATACGAGCCCCAATGTTGCCAAAGTTCAAGGACCCATAAATTTGGGCTTACGATGGGACCGCAGATGCGGACAAGTATGTCAAACTGTTTCGAGGACACATGCTCATTCAGAATGCAAGCAATGCGGCAATGTGTAAGGCTTTCTCGCTGACCCTAATAGGACCAGCCCGGCAATGGTTCCGAAGACTTGAACCAACCTCTATTGCTTCTTTTCGACAGCTTACCGATGCCTTATCGGTAGTCTTCTTTACAATGAAGACGCAGAGAAAAGAGATCACACATTTATATGCCGTCAAGCAAGGGGATGGCAACGTTCGAGATTATATTAACCGGTTTACCCGAGCAGCTCTGGAGGTCAGACACGTCAAAGACAAGACCCTCAAGCATATTTTTGTAGGGGGCCTCTAAGACAAAAAACTCAGCTAGTTGTTGGCCTTCAAGCAGCCAAGCACGTTTTCGTAGATGCTCGGCTACGCGCAGAGGTAAGCCGATGCTCTAGAGTACATGAAAATCCGCAAGGAGGAGGCCGGCCCTAGTGGGACCAAGAAGGAAAAGAAGCAAAAGAAGGCACCGGAGCAAAACAATGCCGAGCAGAATAAGAAGCAAAAAAAGGAAAAGAAACTAGAGAAACTACAAACGCCAGTCGGTAAGTTTCAAAGCTACACGCCACTGGTGGCGACCATCGACGAGGTGTTCGCCCAAATAAGTAGCAGGAACCTGTTGGTGCCACCACCCAAGCTTAGGGATAGCAAGGTGAAGCGGGATCAAGCGAGGTACTACGAGTTCCACAAGGACGTGGGGCACAACACTCGCGAATGCTTTAACTGAAGGACCAAATTGAGAGGCGGGTCCGGGAAGGACATTTAAGAGAATTTGTTGAGCGAGTCATAACTCTGGGCTCAACCTCAGGGAGGAACGATCCACCGAGCCGAGACGTGCCAAACCACTCACGAACTGAAGTTGGGAACACCTCAGAACTCCCGAACATCGTTCACACGATCTTCGGTGGGCCTGTTACTGGGAGCACGTCGAGTGGGCGGCCAACGTATGTCAGAGAAGCTTGGCTGATCGAGCGAGGTGAGTTCATAAACATGTCCGAACATGTTAACAAAATATGTTGCCAACAAGATGCGCCAATTATATTCACCTAGGAGGAAGCGGGCAAGTTAATTCATCTGCACAGCTACGCCCTGGTGTGCGAACTGCATATCGCCAACAATATAGTGCGGCGAGTACTAATTGATAATGGCAGCTCGGCCGATATCCTCTTTAAGCGAGCTTTTGATAAGCTAAGGATCAACAATGCTGCCTTGGTTCAAGTCCAGACCCTGCTCTATGGCTTCACGGGAGAATGCGTCCAAGCAGTAGGAAAGCTCAATCTGCCCGTGACTTTCTGATAAGGAGCTGCTCGGATCACCTGCATCGTTGACTTTCTAGTCATCGACAAACCCTCTCAGTACAACATCATAATCAGCCGCCCGACGCTGAACTTATTAAAGGCCGTGGTCTCCATGTATCACCTGGCCATAAAGTTTCCGATGGAGGATAGAGTTGGAGTAATTTGTTCATCCTAGAAGGACTCCTGAGCTTGTTACGCCAATGCTGTAAGAGCCGCGATGGCTCACCATTTAAGCATCTCAGCCATCTATGCGGTAGATGAGGCGCAACTACCCACCGACCTGATGCCCAAAATGTTTTCCGATCTAGACCCCCGACTGCCCGAGGAAGAGGTAAAAGCCACCCCGGTCGAAGACTTGGTTCCATTCCTTTTAGACCTTGCGAGGCCTAAACGCACCATCAAACTCGAATCCCAATTGAGACTTTAGATCTGGGCAGACCTACAGGGACTTCTTACCAAGTACCAGGACGTGTTCGTGTGGTCCCATGAAGATATGTCCGGCATTGACCCGGGCGTGATTTGTCGCCGCCTTAATGTCTGACCCAACCATAAGCCAGTGATATAGAAGAGGAGAGCTTTTAATCCAGAGAGGTACATTGCTATAAACTAAGAGGTCTAAAGTCCTCCTCAAGGCAGGTTTCATCAGGGAGGTCAAATATCCAGAGTGGTTGGCAAAGGTCGTCCTCATCAAAAAGGCAAATGGCAAATGGTGGGTCTACATCGATTACACTGATCTAAATAAGGCTTGCCCGAAAGATTGTTTCCACTCCCCCGGATAGACCAGCTCGTCGATGCAACTGCCGGCCACGAACTACTGAGCTTCATGTACGCTTATTCCAGGAATAATCAGATAAGGATGGCAAAGGAAGATCAAGTGAAGACAATTTTTGTCACCGACCAGGGGTTATACTGCTATATGGTAATGCCCTTCAGACTGAAGAATGTCGGGGCTACCTATCAGTGTCTAGTCAACAAGCTGTTTGCTCGGTTGATCGGTAAAACAATGGACATCTACGTGGACAACATGCTAGTAAAGTTCATCCAAGCGGAGGACCACATAGCTAATCTCCGAGCAAGCTTCGATATTCTCCAAGATATAGGATGAAACTCAACCCGACAAAGTGTACGTTTGGGGTAAGCTCGAGTAAATTTCTCAGTTTTTTGGTCAATCAACGAGGTATTGAGGTAAACCCAACAAAGGCTCAGGCAGTTATCGACATGCATTCTCCTCAGACTGTAAAAGACGTGCAATAGCTCACTGGCATGATAGCGGCTCTCTCAACATTTTTCTCCCAGGCTACCGACAAGTGCCATCTATTTTTTAAGGCACTTAAGGGGAGGTTTGAGTGGAGCAGGGAGTGTGAGGAAGCTTTTTAAAATCTGAAGAAGTATTTAACCACGCCCTGCTCCTATCCAAACCTTTGCCCGGAGAAATTTTAACTGCCTATCTAGCCGTGTCCGACAAGGCTGTAAGCTCGGTCCTAGTCCGAGATGAAGACGGAGCTCAAAAGCCAGTCTGTTATACCAGCCATGCATTCTAGGGTGCCGAAGAGCAATATCCCGCACTCAAGAAGTTGGCTTTTGCCTTAATCACTTTCGCTTGCAAGTTGCACCCATATTTTCAAGGCCACACAATAAAGGTCCCGACCAAGTTCCCTCTCAAGCAAGTTCTTCAGAGCCTAGAGATATCTGGCCGGCTGGCCAAATGGTCGATTGTGCTCGGCCAGTACGATGTTCATTTTGTCCTGACGACGGCCATCAAAGCTCAAGCTCTTGCAGACTTCATCGCTGAATTCACCGATGTCGAACAAGCCACACCGTTGGCAGAAGGCCCTTGTAGAAGTGCCAGATGCCCGTAGCTGCAGCAAAGATTACACCACCTTGGTGCCAGAGTGGGAACTTTATGTCGACGAATCTTCCTACATAGAAGGGTCAAGTGTCGGGCTGATAATAATAAGCCCAGATGGATACAAGGTGATCTACACACTCTGATTTGACTTCAAGGCCTCAAATAATGAGGCAAAGTATGAAGCGCTTCTAGCCGGACTTTGAATCGCTAGGGACCTTGGGGTAGACTGCATAATGATCCACAACGACTCTATGCTTGTCGTCCAGTAGGTCATCAGAGCATTCCAAGCCTAAGCGGACTTGATGGCTGCATACTTACAAGAGGTCAAGCAACTGTTCGGGCAATTTAAATCCTATTCATTTAAGCAGATACCCAGGTTGAAAAACTAGAAGGCCGACGCCCTTGCTCAACTAGCTTCGGGCCTCGATGATAGCGACCTAGTTTCGGTCCCCATTGAAAGACTAGCTGAGCGCAGCATCTACAGAGAGGTGGCAAACGTAGCCAAGGAACTTGAGGCCACTTGGATGGACCCGATCATCTGGTACCTGACCACAGCTGAATTGCCCAATGACCGAGAAGAGGCACGTCGGATACGCAACAGCTAGACCTGGTACTCAATGATCGGAGGAAGACTATATCGACGAGGCTATACCATGCCATGTTTAAAGTGCGTGGGCCCCAAAGAAGCCAATTACTTGGTGAAAGAGATCCACGAAGGTCTATGTGGTAACCATTCTGGGGGGCGGTATTTGGCCCAAAAATGTCTTCGACAGGGCTACTACTAGCCGACCATGGAGCAGGACTATAGGGATTTTGCACAAAAATGCCTTAAATGTCAACAATTCACGAGGATGCTTGAATATCACACTGAGCCCCTCAGTTCAGTAACCTCGGCGTGCCCATTCGTGAAGTGGGCTATTGATCTGATCGAACCCCTTCCTCAAGCTCGATCACAATTCAAGTACTGCATCGTAGCCATAGATTACCTAACCAAATGGGTTGAAGTAGAGCCATGTACCAACATGACTGAAGCAAAATGTACCAACTTGATGTGAAAGAACATCATTTGTCAGTTCGGAATCCCACACACGATCGTGACCGATAATGCCAAACAGTTTAAGTCCTCTGGTCTCTTCCGCCTATGTCAGCAGCTCGACATTAGGAAAGTTTTCTCCTCTCCGAACTACCCCCAGAGCAACGTCTAAGTGGAGGCAGTCAACAAAACAATCAAGGACAACTTAAAGAAAAAGCTCGAGGGCCTTAGGGGGGCATGGATCGACGAGCTTCCACAAGTGCTCTGGGCTTACCACACAACTGCCCAGACAGCTACCGAGGAGACCCTGTTCTCCCTCTTGTATGGGGTAGAGGCTGTCATCCCGGTCGAGGTGGGGCTGCCTAGCTTCAGAATTGAACATTATGAGGAGGTTCAGAACGCTAAGGTCATGGTGTCCGAGCTAGACTTACTTAAAGAAAGGAGAAATCGAGCCGCAGTCTGTAATGCAGCTCGAAACCAAGTTGTTGCTCGGTACTACAACAAACGAGTCCAATCGAAAAGCTTCAAAGTCGGAGATTTGGTACTGAAAAAAGTTATGGTTCAGCAGTCCGGTTTAGGGTCTTTTGGTCCAAAGTAGGATGGACCATATAGGGTCATCGGCATCGTTCGGCTAGGCACGTACAAGTTATCTGACATGGAGGGAAACCAGCTCGGTCATCCTTGGAATGTTGAGCTCCTTAAAAGATTCTTTTGCTAGATTGAAGTCAGAAATCTTCTTTTTTTTACCTCTGGCCACTATTCTTTTGTAACTAGGCCTATTGAATAGGGTTGGGATGTAAATACTAGACATAAATGAAATGTAAATTTCCTATACCATTCCATTGAGCAATGTGTTTGAGGGAAATAAACAGACCTCTCCCGACAAGGGAGAGTCATACTAATTAACCGGACTGGGGGGCTGATCGGCACATCACCGATTCTAAGTCTATCACCATACAGATCACCCAGTAAGTCGCTCAGCACAACTGTGTGCCTGACAAGTCGTAGACTTGTAAAGTTTCCTCAAACTTAGACAAGTCTAAGGGGGCGATAGAGTAAGGGTATTCACACGCCATTGTGCTCTGCCTGACTGAAAAAATAGGGATACCATCCCTGCTCGGATAAACTCGGTAATCATCGAGTTAATAGACTCGGCTTTAATTTTAATTGACGGTAGTTATCGAGATAAATATACTTGGCCTCAATATTAATTGAAAAAATAGAAGCTCGGAAAAACTATGGTCTAGGAATGCCCCTCCTGAGGAGCATCCAACTTGGTCTGAATTCCTACTTTAAATATGAGATCGAGGTCTATTTTAACTTTGCGAGACGAAGGCCTAACTATGTTCTCAAGAAACCCCTCACCTTGAAATATGAACACATTTTTCCGAGAACAATCGTACTTATAATGGAGAATACAAAAAATATAATTCATTTATGGCGGTGGGGAGGTACAATTAACTAGGCACCTCCCGAGCCCGTACATTCAAAAAAAACAAAAAGATTAAGCCCGAGCCCCATCCCCGGCATTGTCTTCCTTGCGTCCATCGTCGACAATGCTTTGCTCGTCTCCGTTGCCATCGTCGTCCACCTCGACAACCTCTTTGCCTTACTATTGCTGAGCAATGCCTTGCTCTGGCTCGACTATGAGCAACCAGTCGAAGCCTTCAACCTCAGGGTGCTGTCGAAAAGATGATCCCGGAGGTCTGTTATGCCAAAGTAATAGTAGTCGACGTACTCCGAAGACGCCTTGAATTCCTCCATGGCTTGTGTGAGACGACCGGGGAGCTCCTCCAAAAATCAATGGTGCTCGGCTTGCAGAGCCACCTGTTGCTTTTTGAGCCAAGCAGCCTCATCTTTCGCCTCCCCGGCCTCCCACAAAGCCTCCTTGGCCTCCGCCTTGGCCTGAGCGGTGTCCTCCTTGGCCTTCTGGGCTTCCTCTTCAGCTCGGGAAAGAGACTTCTTGATTTGGTCTAGCTCGATGTTCTTAGCACCAAGCTTCCTTTCGATCTCCAGCTTACTAAGGAAGGTCTTTTTATGTCTCTCTTTCTCCTTGTTGAAATCCTTCAGCCCGGTGGAGTAGGCCATATGCAAGATGGTGCTCGTCTGAGGATAACAAAACTTCAGTGCATGGTGGAAGAAAAAATAAAAGTCAAGAGGCTCGAGTTGGACAAGCACTTACCGTGGCGGTAGAGCAAAAGGCCACGTCGGATAGGCCCTGGAAATCCTCCCCTCAAAGGCTCACTAAAAAGTCCTCCTAGGGCATCATGTCCCCGAGACGCTCCAGAATGGTTCGGCTGTAGTTCGGGCGTCTCATCTGGGGGTCCTATGAAGACACCACGGTGGTGTCATCGGTGGTTGTCTCCTCCGATGAAGCCCTGGTCCTCAGAGGCTAGGGTGGTGGCTCTTGGACTGTGGCGGGTACTTACTCAGGTCGGGGAGGAAGCTCAGTCCTCGGAGTCCACTTACGCTTCCTCCCGACCTCCACGACCTTGCCATTATTTTTCTTGAGGCTCTCCATAAGAGCCTGCCTCTCAACAGTTGTGCTCAGCCTTGAAGACATTTCTGCAAGTCAAAATCAGGTCGACACAGATATAAAAAAAAATCAGGTCAACTCGGGGCTGACCTACTATCCGAAGTTGGCGAGATGGGTTAATGAGCCGAATCACATCCTCAAGGTTCTCGTCTGCCATAGGTGGCCCTGCATTGAAGGAGCCACTCGACGAGTCCTCGGAGCTGGACGATGATGGCTCCCTTGTCGGCCACCCAGATCGGGAGTGCTCGGTCCCAGGACGTCCACGGCACCAGGCCAGGTGACTGTCACCTACCTGGCTGACCGGGCAAGGTAGATTTGTGGGGGATTTATTCTATTGGGTTCCTCGAACTAGCCATAACCAGAAAGGGTTTCCTTCCTGAGCAGGAAGGACTGTTGCCTGGTCGCTTTCGACTTCTCGAACAGGTCTTCGACCTCCCTGATCACATGACTCGGTGCCTAAGGCCTCTTAGACCACACATGCCCTTATTCGAACGTCCTCGGCTCATACTGGTCAGCAGGGACGGTCTCACCAGCTCAGGCTAGATAATTGCCCCCGACGTAGAACCACTCGTATTTTCAGAGTTTATCCGAGTCAGGGTTGCCCAAAATAAAGTCTTTCCTGAAGCCGGTGACATAATACCACCCTGACTATCGAGGAAGCTTCTTCATTTTGTACACTTGTTTAAATTCGTCTAATGGAATTTTAGTTTCCCGGTGGTACCTCCATAACATGTACATCCCGATCAACGACCTGTAACTGTTTGGGTTTAATTAAGCCGGGCATACATTAAAATCATTAAGTACCCGGCGTAGAAATGGATGGAACAAGAGGCGCAGTTTGGCCCTAAAAGAACTCGACGTAGAGCGTTATGCATCCCTCGGGTGGCTCCAGTGGCGAATCATTCTTCTCGGGCATGATAAGGATCACGTCGTTCGGGATGTTGAACTCGGCACGCAGATCCTCTAGCTGGGACTCCGTTATAGCACTGGTGTAAGCCGCTGTTGAGGTCTGCTTAGGCCGGGTCACCCTGTACGTAGTCACCCCCCGAACCTGGGTGATTCAGACTCCTTTGTCCTCTTCTATTTCGAGCTGCTCTACCTCCTCGGCCACCCGCTCTTCTTCAGAGATGTCCATTGTAATCGTGCCCGCGACCTGGACTGGGCCCAGGAATTTCAGTCGGATGCGCTCAGAACATTGTTGGTTGCCTGAAGCTTAGCTCTCTCCCAGGCAGTAACTCGGGAGGAGCCCGCAGTCGTCGCCTTGATGTAAGGGTCCGCCCCCCTGCACGGCCTAATTGGTCTCTCCCCATCCAGCAGGTTGAGAAACTCTTGCTCGGGGACTGTTTGGGAGTAGACCCTTAATATTTGTTTGAGTCAGCTGGCGCCATCCCGTTAAGAGGACACGTTCTCGACGTCAACCTGAACAGTGGATGAACTGGCCTCTGGGCTGCTTTTTGACCAGGAAATGTCGATATTTTGAGAATCTGACATGTCACTCATTTTCTATGCTCCTCAGGAAATTATCTGATCGGGCTGTGGTAACTTAGAAACGTAAAGTCTTCAGGTAATTAACTACAGCTTGGCAGCTAAGAACTCTATGGGTGTGAAATCTGACTTCAGTTGTATGGAATTGACGAAAAGAAATGGCCTATTTATAGTCGTTTCATGCGGGAAATATGGGCATAAAAAAAGAAGAGGTGCGATAATTACGCCTGTCAGGCGACGCAGTCGACTGCAGAGCGACACGTGTCCCTCATTTGATCCGCGCGACCTTTCATCTCACCCCACTTCGGAGTATCGTTTGGTCTTCTTTCTTTCAGCCGACCTCACCCACTCGACGTAGTCCACCTGGTCGGACACCGACCAAGTGAACTTGGGGGCTAATGTTAAGGGTAAGCTTGACGTAACCGTCGAAGAGACAAACTCCGGTGGTCAGCTAAACAGCTCGGCAGAGCTACTAGGGAGCAAACTATAGACCCTGGCAACAAAGTACACTACGTTCGAGGTGCTTCTTAGGGCCCCCAGGGCTGCACCCCTAGCAGGTGGGCACCTCAGGCTATGCACCAGCTCGGGTCAGAGTATTCTTATTCACAAAGTGGGTTGCTACTCGCCACCACATGCCAACAAACGACAAATAACTCACCGTCTGATGGAAGCTAATCCATCAACGGAGGGACATGACACTTGCAACTTATTGCCTGACACATCTTGATGTGACACTCGGGTTGTGGGCAAAACCCAATTGACACCCGGTCTAAGTGATAGCCTATAAATAGGATGCATTTATTGCATTCTAGAGAGAGAGGCTCCTTTTCACCTAACAAGCTCCCGTCCTCTGTCGAGCAACTCTTGCCTTGAGCATTGGAGAGCCCTTGTCTATTGACTGACACCATTTTCTCTCTCCTCTGAAGCATCCCTCCTCTTGTTGCAGGTACGTCAGATTGGTAGAGGCAAGCCAGGAAGAGCTAGACACCGTGCGTAACCGCACGTGTTGTTGATCCGACGCCAGACCATGGTAAGCATCAACAAATACGACACTCAAACACGAATTGCCAACCCTAGTTTTTTGAGTTTATACATTTTGTAGGATTTAGAAGGAGTGTATTGCTACAAATCCCAATATCCAATGACTAATTGTATATAAGCAACCTTGTAAAAAAATAATAATAAAAAAAAGAAAAAAAGCAACATCGGCTGAACTAAAAAATATTTTTTTTAATAATACAACGATTACTTTAGCTCAAATGTTTTTAAGACATAACGTTAATTTTGTTTATTGAAATTAAGTCGGAACTATTAATAGAGGCATAATAAAAATTAAAAGCGAAATTAATTTGCCATTTCAATGCCAAAGCTTCATGAAAGAGATACAAATTTTATCCTTTTTTCTTTTTCAAAAGCACAAATTTTATTCTTTTGAAGGAAGAAAAGATACATTTTTTTTAACTTGAAAAATACATTAAAAGGAAAATAATACCAGAGACATCAATTCATAATTTTATTTTTTATCATATTCATTTATATGGTGATGAGTTATCATTTTTTTACTGATAAATATAGTTTGTTATTATTAATTGACATGATAATTTTTTAAACATATATCTATAATAAAATGATAACTCATCTTTAATTTAAGTTCGTGTAAAAAATTAATTGACATGATAATCCTTTGAAGTTGATGTTCCCATTATTCGCTTTAATAGAAAGGAAATAAACACCATATTACATCAAAGAATTTTGCTACAAATGGCTGAGTATGTTGTCATTTCATGCCCACTTTTTAATTGAGGGCCTAATCAACAATAGTAGATATGAGATGCCATATATCTTTTAATTGAGGGCCTAATCAACAATGGTAGATATTAGATGCCATATATCGTGATTTTTGTTGGCATAATTATATATAGGATAAATGGCTCGGGAGGTCCCGAACCTTTTTAGAAAAGTGTAATTTAGTGTTAACTTTTTTTAAAAAAATTAAACTGACTCCAATCTTTCATTTTAGTTGCTAAATGACCAATTTATCTGTCAAACTATTAAGCAGCTTGACCGTTAAAACTTGTTGTATATCATTTTAATTAAAATTACTAAATTACCCTTTGACATAATTGATAAATTAAAAATTAAGAGTAAATCAAAGCCATTTATTCAAAAACAACAAACCATAGCCATTGATTTGATTTTTACTAAGAAATTCAAAATCAAGAAAAAAATAAAAAACAAAACACAAAAAGAAAACCCCAAAACACTCTGGACCAACGCCCTGGCCCGCCCCTGCCCACCACCCCTCTCTAGCACCGGCAACCCACCTCCGTGCCCAACCACCCCAACCCTAGCTGGTGACCCCACGCCCATACCCCATAGCCCCCTCTCAAAATGTCCCCTAAAAAAAAGAAAAAAAAAATCCCGTCGACCCCAAAATTACAAAAGATAGTGTCGTTGCTCCACCTAAACTGACCCTCCATCCACCACTCTAACACTGTCGAACCCCTCCCCTACCGCATCCAGCCTACTCATCCATCGTTGTTGCAACCCTTGTTGCGACCCACCAGTGTCGTCAAAAATTGAGACTAATCGCGCTAGAAATCATCCAACGACAAAGACCACCTTGGTGCCGCAGTCTCGTTGCAAACGCTAGCGTTGTTAGGGGCGACTCTGACAGAGGGGACGGGGTGAGAGGAAGAGGAGTCAAAGGCTTTTCTCTTTTTTATTTTTGTTTTCTAATTTTTATTTTAATATTATCTATTATTTTCATTATTTTTATTTTTATTTTTAATTTCTTAAAAAAATATTAAGTTAGCTTAATAAAATACCCTCACTAAAGATATTATGTACATCTCACATGACACAAAAGATAACGGAGATCAATTAAATTGGTCCTTCAACAATTACATTGAAAGGTTAGGGTCGGTTCAATTAAAAAAAAAAGGTTGGGGACTAACACGCCATTTTAAAAAGGACGAGGACCTCCCGAGTCATTTATCCCGTGACATCCCATATCTACCGTTGTTGATTATGCCCTCAATTAAAAAATAGTCACAAAATGACAACACACTCAACAGTCTGTAACAAAATTCTTTGACGCAATATGGTGTTTATTTCCTTCCTATTAAAAAGAATAATAGGAACATCAACTCTAAAGTAACATCTCTAGCAAAATTCTTTGAAGTAGTATGGGGATCTCTTGAACCATTTACCTTTATATAATTTTATGCATTTGATAGTACTCGTCTGTTTAGGAAACGGTTTAAACCGTTTTTAGTTTAGATTTTATGAGAAAAAATATTATAGTAAAAGTGATTAGAACTTCCTAAAATAAAGTAATTGAAAACATAAAAAACAGTTTGGAACCGTTTTTGCAAAACAAGCTTGATCAACTAGCCTTGCCTAAAACCATTGTAGAGATAAATTGCTTTGACAATAATTTAAAAAAAAAGCATAAATCACTAATCTTAATTAGTTGTTAGGAACTTCATTATTCTTATTATTATTTTTACAAAAATTAAATATTTCAACTATTATAATTTATGTTTTATAAATGGATTTCCCATTTCATATATTAGAACAAAACTAACCCTAAAGAGTCCCTTTGGTGAAAATAGACAAGAAGTCCAAGGGCAAGAAAGGAAGTTAAGAATGTAAAGGCATTGTAAAGCATAGCAAGCGGCTAACTTTTTTTTTTTTGGCCCTTTCTCTTTGTTCAACCAAAACGTGCCTTCTTTTTTTTTTTACGTGCATCATCATTTTATTACCGCTTTATTCATCTAAGCCTCAAAAAAAAAAAAAAAAAAAAAAAAAACCATCATCGTCATCATCACCAACAACAAAAAAGGGTCAAAGCAAAATCCTCAAAAACCCATCGACGCCAAGTAAAAGCAAAAGCTAAAACCTCTCTCTGTCTCTCTACATAGTTTCTCCCATGGCGGCCAAGAAGAAGAACACGATAACAGGAACAAGGAGACGACTAACACAACAAGTCTAAAACTTGGCATACGACTCAGTCCTTCTCTCTTGACGTTTTTAGCCTCTCCACATTATTTTCTTTTTTCTCTCCTAGCTCCTCCATTAAAACCTCTCTCTCTCGGTTTTCGTGTCCAACTTCAGACTTTTCTCAAAACCCATTATTTACCTCTCTCTCTCTCGTTCCTAGAGAAAGAAAAAAGGAGAACAACCCAGCTCATTTGAGCAATTTTGAGATCTGGGTTTTGCGAATTTTGCTTTGGTTTTGAGTTTTCTTTTTACTCTGGTTTTTTCTTCTTTTTCTTGAGAAAGAAGAAGAAAAAGAATGGGAAGTAAATGGAGAAAAGCAAAGGTGGCTTTGGGGATGAATCTGTGTTTGTATGGTCCGAGGACGAGAGATGACAAGGAAGAGGACTTGTCCTCGCCTCCTTCCTCGTCCTCCATTGACACGGCCGAGAGGATGTCGGACGCCGCTCTGCTCTCGCCGGCCCACTGGGCCGTCACCTCCTCCATGCCCAATACTCCCACGCCTTCCTCCCACGGCTTGAAGCTCTCCAAGAGTGCCAGCAAATCCTCCAAGGTTTGTTCTTTGCCTTAGACTTTCATTTTTTTGTTATCAAACTTTTGCTTGTTAGTTTTTTTTTCCCTTCTTTTTGCGGGTTTTTATTTATCTTAAGCGGTGGTTTGTTTGGAAGCTGAGAAAATTAAGCTCTGCGTATTTGCATTTCTTAACCCCTTTTGCTTTGATTTGATTGTTCTAGAGGTGTTTCTTTGAGATGCAAAGTACGCAATTTTCGTTTTCAGCTCAACTTAAGTCTAAGAGGAGGTTTGATATTATTTTGGTTGCTTTTTTTAATTATATTTTTAAATTTGGATTATGGCACTAGATTTTTGTAGTTGGGTTTATCTCTTTTCTTTTTGTTTTCTCTCGTTTATCATATTTATTGTAGATTGAAAGAATTAAGTACCAAATAAAAATAGAGAATGTCTGTCTTGCCGCTCAAATCTTCCACTATTGTTTTACCAATGATTTATGTTATAATGCTTTGGGAACAAATGACATGGAAATGACATAGCTCTTGATTCTTTAGATAAGTTGATTTGATCTGTTGGAGCTTTATTTGCATTTTGATGAAATTTTGCCTCAATGTTTACCTATAGGGTTCATTTGTTGTGTGCTTAAAAATTCGGTTGGCACATAGGGACTTGTACGTCTAAGCTAAAAGTTAAGTAATTTATTTTCTTTTCTCAACCTGCATGTTTTTGTTTATTTAATGAATTTAAATTGGGATGCAATGATGACATAATTTAGCATATATCAAGGATCCTATGATATTAATGGAATGAGAATTTAGTTTTAATATTTTTGATGGATTGAATGGACAAGTCCCTTTCAAGACCATCCACCTTATTTGCCTTGGGAGTGAAAGAGGACAAGTAGTTTTTTACCCTTTTCCTTTTTCCTCTTTTCCTTGGAGGGGAAAATATTAAAAGGGAAAGTCATATCCATTTGGTCATTTGCTGGCCTCATCTGTCTGACTGATAATCTGCTACTGCTAGTGTTCTGCCTTTGAATTAAATCAAGCAAATAAAAAGAAAGGGAAAGTGATCACATAAAGAGGACCTTATGATTTCCTTTTCTTGGTGGATGCATTTTTTCTAGTTTTTTCGAAAGCTCTGCACCATGTTTATCATTGTATCTTGGTTTTATAACCTCATTTATTATTATTAATGTTATATTCATACTTATATAGTTATATTTATGTATATTTCTATTTATTATTATTGTTTTGAATATTTTAATGGTCCATCATCACCTGGGAAAAGCTAATCTCTCTCTCTCTCTTTTTATTATTTTGGTTTTAATACTTCTTGTTTCCCATTATGCCCTCTATTTGTTGGGTACCTAACATTGACCTTTGTGGTTTTTTTTTTTTTTTTGGGAGCTTAACTAGATCTAAAACACTTTGAATTTTTGTCGGTATTTGATAATTGTACTTTTTGGCCTAGCCAATAGGAATGCTCATCTTTTTCATAGCAATGTGCGTGCACAACCACTAGACTTAAAAGAATTTATTATTGTTTGGGCTTTCTCAAATATGTGAGATTTTTACTTCCCCTTTGGTTCATTGTCACTTTGAATGGTCCCCTCCAGTTGCAAGTTGCCGGTGGGTTGACCATCCTATTCAATCTATCTGCTTCTTTATGTCTTTCTTTTCTCTTTGTTTTGTTTGTACATTTTAAGGTAAGAAAATAGGGTGTACCATCATGACACCATGTAGCTCTCTGCTTTTCAAGTACTATGCTGAGTCATAATTCATAAATGACCTCTTTGATATGAGCATCTTAACTAGAACACAGAGGATTGAAAGATTGATTAATAAAGATATTACTAAACAATTGTAAATTCTTAATAGTAGATGGGATTTGCTTTAAAGATTTGTTGTTAATAGATTTTTAGATTTCCATTATCATACAAACCATCCACATTGGCATATGCATATATTGTGTACATTAATGTGCTTAAATCTGATAATTCTTGTTTCATTTTTCAGCAGACATGCTCCATATGCTTAACCAAAATGAAACAAGGAGGCGGCCATGCGATTTTTACGGCAGAATGTTCGCATTCTTTCCATTTCCACTGCATCACCTCGAACGTGAAACACGGCAACCAGATTTGTCCGGTTTGTAGAGCAAAATGGAAAGAGATTCCCGTGCAAGGTCCAACTCTGGATCCGCCACCCGGGAGGGCGTCCATTAGTCCTGTTGGATGGCCCCAAAACGATGCCGTGATGACTGTGATCCGCAGACTACCTTCCCCGCGACGAGACTTGAATCGACGACACATTGTTCCTCTATACCAGGCTCCCGAGCCAGGCATATTTGATGATGACGAATCTTTGGGCGACCAACCTGCCTTTTTTGGGAGAAACACCGGCAATAATGATGCTGCAGATAACATTCCCTCAAAAACATTAGAGATCAAAACATACCCAGAGGTCTCAGCTGCTCCGTGGTCCAATGCCTACGACGATTTCACCGTTTTAGTCCATTTAAAAGCTGCTGCAACGATCAAGAGACAAAATCTTAGCAGAAACCATGCCAGCCTGCAACAGCTCTGCCAAACTCCTCGTGCTCCTGTCGACCTTGTCACAGTGCTCGACATCAGTGGTAGCATGGCAGGTACAAAGTTGGCATTGTTAAAACGGGCAATGGGGTTTGTGATACAGAATCTTGGCTCCAACGACAGGCTTTCAGTAATCGCCTTCTCTTCGACGGCACGTCGCCTTTTCCCTCTCCGTCGAATGACAGATGCAGGGCGGCAGCAGGCACTGCAAGCAGTCAACTCTTTGGTTGCAAATGGCGGGACCAATATTGCTGAAGGCCTGAGAAAGGGTGCCAAGGTAATGGAAGACCGAAGGGGAAAAAATCCGGTCTCTAGCATAATATTGTTGTCCGATGGACAAGACACTTACACTGTTAATGGCTCAGGAGCTAACCAGCCTCAACCAAATTACCAACTGCTCCTCCCCTTGTCCATCCACAGTGGCAATAATTCAGGGTTCCAGATTCCCGTCCACGCTTTTGGATTCGGTGCAGATCACGACGCCTCTTCAATGCACTCAATTTCGGAGACATCAGGAGGGACTTTTTCATTCATAGAGACAGAAGCTGTTATCCAGGATGCGTTTGCGCAGTGCATTGGAGGGCTTTTGAGCGTTGTGGTCCAGGAGCTACAAGTAGCTGTTGAGTGTTCAAACCAAAATGTTCGCGTTAGATCGCTAAAAGCGGGGAGCTATCCGAGTCGAGTGATGACTGATGGACGGATGGGATTTGTTGATGTTGGGGACTTGTATGCCGACGAGGAGAGGGATTTTCTGGTCTTAGTTCATGTCCCAACAGAGCCTGGCAATAAAACATCATTGGTGAAAGTGAAATGCACGTACAAGGATCCAATAACGAAAGAAATGGTGACAGTGGAAAGCGAGGAAGTTAGGATTGAGAGACCCGAAATAGCAGGACAAGCAGTGGTGTCAATGGAAGTAGATAGGCAACGCAACAGGCTGCAAGCAGCGGAGGCAATGGCACAAGCACGAGCTGTTGCCGAGCAAGGAGACTTAGCTGGGGCAGTCTCTATACTTGAGAACTGTCGGAAGGTGTTGTTGGAGACTGTCTCGGCAAAATCCCGTGACAGGCTGTGCGTGGCGTTGGACGCCGAGCTCAAGGAAATGCAAGAGAGGATGGCGAGCAGGCATGTCTACGAGGCGTCTGGGAGGGCTTACATTCTCTCGGGGTTGAGCTCGCATTCCTGGCAGAGGGCAACAGCCAGAGGCGACTCCACAGATGGCTCAAGCCTTGTTCAGGCGTACCAGACCCCATCAATGGTTGAGATGCTCACTCGGTCTCAGGCGATGTTGCTGGGGAGCCCTTCGGCTCAGAGGCTTGCACAGCCATTATTGTCTCTGGGATCACAACCTAAGCCCAGGTAATTTAGGGGTCATGTCATCTCAGAAGCAGCCGATGGCTTTTTTTCTGGTGGCTTTTTCATTTTTGTCAATCTATTTGGAAGAGATGTTCAAGGAGGGTTTCTGGGGATTTCATTTTGGTCCTCTTGCCTTGTAATGTGTAAATGAATAAAGAGTAAGGGAATGGTGAAGGGATATATTTTGGCAAGTCAAAAAAAGAAGAAAAGGGAACACTGTGTAGGGGCTATTACATGTTTTTCTTTTTTGGTTTTCCTTGAATTGTGTTGGGGTGGTGTACATGAAGAGAAATGGGTTTTTCTCAATGGGAATGGGAAAATGGGTATAAAGGTCTGGTATTTTTGTGACAATGGTTGCGTTGAACTCATCACCTGAATGTATAATCTACCTGCTCTCGATTCTTTTCACAAAGTTTTGCTGGTTGAATTCATTTTGATTTGACTCTCTCTCCCTCTCTCTCTCTGTGACATATGATATCTTCGAAAGGGTAAAATTCATAAAAGCAAAGAAAAATTAAAGCCTTTAAAAAGTCAAGTACTGCCCTGCCACCAGAAAAAAAAAAAAAAAAAAAAAAAAAAGAAGGTGGGGTCAGGTGCCACCCGTGCAACCTAATTCATAATAGAATTTTGCTCTTTTGAGTCGTTGCAGGCCGTGATGGTGGGACAATGCCATTGGCATGATTCAACAGTTGCCTATAGCCATCAAATTTAGTTGTCTTCGGGGCAAAACATAAAAGGGTCTTTGGGGCTATGGTCCCTGAACTTTCTAGCAACTGCTGGAAAAAATAATAATAACAATAATAATAAAGTACAAACATTAATTGGTCAAAAGATAAAATTTAAGGATCGAATAGTTAAAATAAAGTTGAAAAATTAATTGGTCAAAAATAAAGATTTAAGGATCAAATTGTCAACATGACTGTCAAGCAATTACCAGCTCCAAAAACCTTAATGCATTTTTCTTTTTCTATTTCTTTTTCAATATCTAAAGCACCATTATCGGCTTTGTGACAATAAAAGTGAAAATTACCGACTATATGGATGTCTTCTTTGCCTGCCATGATACTTGGGAACATGACACAATTAAGAATAAAATTGTTCCAGTTTCAAGACAAATTAGATTGAACGTTGAGCCATGTCTTAAGACTATTGTGCATCGGAAATTTAAAGATCCACCCTTTTTTTTTTTTGGTATCTTCCATTGATTCAAACGACAATGCAAATGTTTTCGAGGTCTAGGAAAAAGGCAAATGTTTTTTTTTTGAAATTTTTTTTCCGTTAATAATGTCGTTTGACATTTGAAAGTACACAATTGTTTTCAACAACCTGTCGTCTGTCATTTCCTGCTCAACAACAACATCATGTCGTTTGTTGTTAAAAAAAAAGTAAAATATACAAAGATTTTCGTCCCTCTTTTTGGATTTCCCCCTCAATTCCCTCTGTTTTCTCTGAAGCCGAACAGGAAAAACAAACCTTTAAACCTCCATTGAAACACATTAACAACCGAGTCTTTCAAGTTTGATTCTAGGATGTCCTATGGACTGAGAGCTTGTGGAAGTTTCCTCCATAAACAAGTTACTTTAGCTGAATTGGCTCTATTTTCAAACCGTGGACTCTCTCAAGTACGTTAGCAATATGAAAGAAAGAGGACGAATTTGTGTGAAAAACTTAGTTCATTTAAGCTATATTAAAACCTAGTGAATGATTTTGGCTGCGAGTTCTAGAGATCTAAATGCGGATGTAACAAAATTCTCAAATTCCCTAAACTGACTCGGAATTTAATTATTATCTCCAAAGTAACCGCTCAGCAGGGGCAAAAATATGCTTTAAAATCAGTAATTACATTAAGCAACTAAAGGGCACATTGACAAAACTCATATACGCTTGTTCCGCCGACATAAGCGAGGCCTGAGGAGTCGTCGCGATACTAAAAGATCAAAAAGAACAAACCCCAAGAATATTTCCAGTGGTTGATGCTTCAAATACAGAGTGCAAAACTAGACTGACTTGCCTTCATTGGGTTTAGGGATTTTCTTATACTCATTGTTGAGGGTGAGCTCGGCGCCACCGCCGAGAAAATAAACTTCGGTGGTCGGCTCATAAGCTCAGCAGAACTCCGGTAAGCTTGCTTCAGCCCCCGACACGACACGCATCCTCCCGAGGTGCCTTTTGGGGCCTCTGAGGCTGCACGCCACGAAGGCTGCCACTTCGGAATATACACTAGCTCGGGTCGAGTGATTCTTACTCGCAAGCAGGCTGTCACTCGCCATTATAGGCCAACACGAGACAGTTAACTCGCCGTCCGATGGAGTCCAATCCGTCGGACGAGGGACACGACACTTGTCACCTACTGCCTGACACACCTTGATGTGACACCCAGGTCGTGGGTAAAACCCGCCTTACACCTGATCCAAGTGGTGGCCTATAAATATGATGCATTTATGACATTCTGGAGAGATTCTTCCTTCCCACCTAACTGGCTGCCGCCCTCTGCCGAGCAAACCCTGCTTTGAGCATCGAAGAGCCCTTGTCTGTCGACTAACCTTTCTATTGCCTCCGAAGCGTCCCTCCTCTTGTTGCAGGTACGTCCCACTGGACAGAGGCAAATCAAAGGAGAGTCGGACCGTGCGCAGCCGCACGTGGTGTTGATCCGACGCCAGACCACGGTAAGCATCAACACTCATAGTTGTTTATGTCCACCTTCGTTTGCAAAGCCTGTAACGGAGACAGGAAAGTGTCAAGTGATCATTAAAATCTCGGAATGTAGTATTTGGAATATAAAAGCGACAGAGTTATACCTTAAGCTCTTCCTCCAAAGAAATCTTGTTTGGCTTATAGGCTTCTATAGGTCCTGTTCTCGACAGCGCTTTCTTGGTCTCGAGTATTTCCCATTCCTTATCATCTTTCACCTTTGCAATATCCTTCCTGAACCACAAAATCCAGCCACTTTATTAACGTAATGGTAACTTTGAATGGTAATATGGTATCACTGTTGACGATCTCAAAAAAATTAAAATGCTTAATATCACTGGTGATGATGTTCAATATGCGTATTGTTATAGACAATCTTATGAAAAAAAAATAATAATAAGAAAACCTATGTGCATTTTTAACCAACCAAATAGAGAACAATGTGGCTCCCTAAATAAAAATTTGTGGCATGTGAATCTATGGTTGATTGAAAACCACCGGCGATGAAGATCAATAGTGATGCACAAAGCATAAAACAATATAACTTGCAATCATTATTTGACAATTCTTAATAGTTAAAACAATGAAAAATGTGGGTTGTGAACCTATCAAAAGATTGTCATATAAAACCTAAATAATAATTCGTGAGAACAAATCTGGCATGACAATCTGTGAAAGAACGAAGCAATATTACTTGTATCCTGATCATTACAAAGAACCTCCGTGAATTGTAACCTGACTTGTACAAAATTTACAAATTAACCAAAAATGAAAATAACATCAAACACTAACCCGCCTTGTATGAGATGAACAAGACCAACCGGCCTTTTACGTTAAGTAAACCACATGTTAACTCATGTGATGATTGTAGATAGTGAACCTATCATTTTTACAAAAGTATACTGTCAGTTTGTAATGGTATACCAGCTGCTAACCTGAACCAAGAACCCATCTTTGCTCACCACCTAATTCCTTAATATCTTGCAACCTTTCCAATATTATCCTAAGTGATTGACGAATCTTATTAGGGACTAAAACATATAGATTACTTGTAGACATTTTATATCGTGTTAAGACAAAGATTGTTTACTGTGGTATTCAAAAGAGATTTGCATAAAAGCTTTAATGGCACACTAGTAGGATGGATTTACACATGATTTATTTATGAATGTGGTTGTATGTTGTGCTTTAGTTTCAAATTGTCATTATGCACGCCTTAGGATCAAGGGAGTGTGGAGCTAACGCTAATTGATTTCGGGATTAAAAGATGGGTGATAAGCTTGAAAGGTAGGGGTTCTATTACTCATCTTCTGTAAGGTTTTTATAGAATTAAAATTGATTGTTTTACCGCAAGATATATATATCTTTGTTGAACTGCTATTATATGAGTATCACATATGAAACTTTGACATGGACTCGTCTTATATTATACAGCGAAGAACATAATGAATTCACACATGTTATAAATTCAGAAACATGGTTAAGAAAACTAATTCTATAAATAATGATTGAATATAGAGAAATTGTGAGATGTGAAGAGGGCGGGGGTTACGTCCTTGGGCACGAATACCCCAAAAGGTAAAATTAGGGGAAGGTGATGACGCTTCCTTAGGTTGAAAGTCCCAAAACACACTGTACAAGAATCGACTTGGTGAGGACTCGGGGCTTGATGTCCCCTCAGCGGAACACCCTTGGAATATTTAGAGGGTGATAAAGCGCGCCCATTTGAGTTTCAATGAATTGAGTGATACTCTATTGAACGTGGGTACCTAGGAATAATGATGAATTGTAACATTTGTATATATGTATATGTATGAAACTCAAAAATGATTAACTATGGTATCCACAGAATATGATTATAATAAATCTCATAATATGGATAATGATGAGTATTAACTAACCATGCAGGTTTTAATGTGGTAATAAAAACTTAAAGGTGAGTAATGGTTTTCTCTACTGAGTATATTGTCGCTCATTCCCTTATATTTTTATCTTTTCATGACTCACTAAGTGTGAGGTGGCTACGAGAAAAATAGTTGAGGAAGCTATGTAGCTATGTACGTTGGGACTACTTCAATTACTAAGAATGTTCTTCATAATAATGTAAGCATCAATTGTTACCTTCTGTGACTGTATTAAAATGCGTTAAGGGTTAAAATGATGATGACGACAGTTTATATTATTAAATTTAAGGTGCTACATTTAACTGTTGTTTAATTGTCGTTTATATTTTTATTTTTGATTTGAGAGTTTTCATTTAAGCCCCGGGCAACTTTATTTTTAAGGTTTTACTTTTAATTCTGATTTTTATTTTAATTCATTAAAAACTGTTAACCCCCATATATGGGCGTTACAGAATTTTTGGTATCAGAGCCTAGGTTTAGTTAACCGAGGAGTGTAGCACCACTTAAAAAAAAATTTGTTTTTGAAATGGTTTTGAAGTTGAATTTTCATTGTCATCATCAATATGAACCTTCAGGTTGGTTTATACAGTCTATGAGGATGTAACATAGAAAGGCTCTAGAATGAAAGTATTAATAGTTATGAGGGAATGATAATTATATGGAATGGGTTTATAAGTAGAATGCTTATGAGAGATTCGTATAATATTAGGATCTATAAGCATATCTAATTCGTATAGAACGATGAGAAATTCGTGTGGATACGAGGATTTAAGAGCCTTTTATCTTGTGAAAAACAATAAGAAATATAAGGCTTGATTTATTGATTTCAAAGTTTGGCATAGATATGCTAAATTCTTCATAATTTATTCAGACCTAAGCAATGATTATGTGTGGATTCGGTGGAGTACATAAGTGTCAATAACTTTTCTTGAAAGTTCTATTTATTTGAGGAATATGAGATAAGTTAGGAATCCATGGTATTGAATCTTGAATGAGATAGATGTTAGACTTTTGGTTTGTTGAGACTGTGTAAAGGTAGGAATGCATGAATTTCAATGTTGGAATATTTTGTTACGTACATTGTATTTAAGTATATCATTGAATCTTTATGAATAAATGCAATGTGGAAATGACCAATAGGAGTTTCCAAAAGTAAATCATAATACTTAAGGCACCTATAATAATTTTGGATAATTATGATAAAATGTTTAACTTTTAGATGTTTAGATGTGAATATTTTGGTTACCAAGGTTTTGTTATATGAGGAAATTAAATATTGTATAAGTAGATTTGTGAGGATTGTAGATGTTCTTAAGTAGTAACATCAAAGGTATTTGTTTATTGATATGGTCTACGTTGGAAGACGTAAATCATATTGATTTCAAGGTTAGTCACATTCTAAACCCTTGGTAGTAATGATGAATCTATTGATAGATGTTGAGTATTAGGGATAACAAATGGGTGTATACATTGTTCAATAAGGTTTTGATTAAAACAAATTATTTGAGTTGCTAGAAGATTATGTTACTATGAAATGATTTTAAATACCATTTAGGAAGATCCATGATTGTCGTTAAATTAGACTGGTTCATAGTTAATTTTATCCTTCGTGGGCTTTGAATTGGGCTTAAAATCTATACAAATTGGTTTTCAATTTTATGTTTGTTATTTAATTCGTTCTAAATATGTTAAGGCCTGAAACAACCTGACCTATTTCAACTTAGAACATTTGGGCTAGTCCAAATCCTAAATCAGTTTAATTCACACTGTCTCTCCCACGTGGCCTCTATACGTGTCATCTACAGTGGTTTAATCATTGTTAACATGTACATCTACTGTGTATAGGAGCTTGTTTCTCCGAGCTTACTCTCTCTCTTAATTTGTTATTCTCTCTCTAAATAGCAAATCCTCTTCTTTCTCTCTAGAAATTCTTTTTTCTCTCTAAAAGAAGAAGGAATTATAGGATTCTACAACTTACTATCTCAATTTTTCCTTTCTATTTACTTTTCTTTCATCTCATCATGGACCCAAAGTACCAATACCTGAGAAAGTATTTTTCATCACTCTCCCAAAAGATTCTCAGAAAGAAATACAAGGCTAGAATTACTCGGTTGTAGATTCTTATGTGTTTTGGCATCCCTTGTGATGTGAGAATGTTGATAGAGGAGAAGATCCATCTGAGTGACTTCAGTCAAGATGTCGGTTTACTAGGAACGAGTACCAGTCGTAGTGCAATGAAAAAAAGAGCTTGTGCCATCGCAGTCACTTGTAACAAATGTGGAAGACAAAATTGTAATGGTAAATGTACTTCACCTGGTTATATGTCTACGAATAGAGAGGATAAAATAAGGTTTTGTAGGGATGGACTTTCAAAGGAGAACTTGGATAGCATCCATCCTCCTCTTCATAGTCACCCTAGTGGATATGTTCAAGGAGCTATTTTTAAACTCTGGCCTAAATTTTATGCAAAAAGACAACGCCTCAGGAATATGGTATTTCTAGATCTTGTTTGCCAAGCCATAAGAAAACTGGATGGGGAATAAGTCATCGCTCTATAAAGGTTATTTAGTCTTTGCTTATTTGAAACAGTTTTAGCTGATGTTCAACAGTTTGTGTTTTTCTTTTACTCAGAATATTTGCTTTTGTATTCGAAATAATTGTGATTATTAGATTGATACAGTGAGTGTTAGCATCTCATTTAATTTATGGTTTTCTTAAATATATATATATATATAATAAAATATATTATCTTATCAGACACGTCACATACGGTACAGTAACATGTTTGAATTTTGAAAACTTATCCAGATATTTCAAGATTTGTGTCTCAAATTTCAAAAGTTCTACAGTATTTATTGTTTATATTGAATTTCTAGACTCGATGTATAATTGTCAAAAGGTCTGCAGTTGTGTCAAAAGGGTCTTTTGTCAAACCATTCTCAATTGTCAAAAGATATATCATTAGAGTCTAATCTTTTTCAAAAAGTGAATCAGATTTTCTATAAACTATCAATCACCTTATCTTACTTTCTTACCCACACAAGATTTTGTTTAAATCTTTGGATTACCTTTTCATTTCCTATTCGTCTGTCTCTTTGGTTCTTTTGTGTATTCTTCATCCTTAAAATCTTATGTAGAACCCAAAGTCTAAATGGAGCAGACATAAAGCAATCACTTATATAAACCAAATATGTCTACCTCCCAGTCCACCAAGAAAATAAAGAATGTTTGTGTCTTTTGTGGTTCCAGCCTTGGGAAAGATAAAGTGTATGTAGAGCCTGCAAAACAATTAGGGCAAGTCTTAGTATGCAGGAAGATTAACATAATCTATGAGGGTGGTACTATAAAAATGATGAAAAATATGACGCTAGCAGCTAGGTCTAGTGACACTATAGTTGTAGGAATTTGGCCTCATATTCTAGCTGAAGGAAACCTTGATAAGGAAACCATAGGTAAGGGAAAATGAGTCAGGAGCATCATTAGAAATTTTAAAGCCATAATCAATAATTTTGATGTTTTTATAGCATTACCCGATGGTCTAGGTACTCTTGAGAAAATATTCATAGTTGCTTGTGAGCAATTATTGGGCTTTCATTCTGAACCCTTGGGACTACTGAATGTAAATGGTTTTTATGATGGTCTTTTGAAATTTCTAGATTACGCCGTGGAAGAAAATATCATTGCAGAATCAGAGAGACAAATCTTTGTTACTGCTTCAACAATTGAGGAATTGATGGATAAGATGCAAATCATGCATCCGAAATCCGACACTGCAACATCCAAGCTTGAATGGGAAAGGGAAAGCCGGGAGCAGCCAATTGATTTGAATCTCCATCTATAATCTTTTGGTTTTATCTATGACATGTAGGCATGTGTGTCTGTATTTTGTGTGTCACGAATAACCGTTAATATTGTATCTTGTATTTCTTGTGGTATGCCGTTGTTCAATCTTTTAGATTCATTGAGCCTAATGCCAGGATGGTTGGATACGAAGTACTTGATACTCTCGAAACACATCCCACTTAAGGTCTGATCTTTTGTTTATCGATGTTTTTGTATTCTCCAAGCATGCCTGATATGGATAGCTGAATATACGAAGTACCTTCTACTCTCAAAACAAATCCGTATCATGTTTGTAATGTGTAGCATTCTGTTAATGTTACGTGGAAGTATCAAAGTCAGTTGTGGGGATATTTTGTAGGAAATATGAGTGTATTATTTGGGTTAAACGTTTGTGTCATGAGGATAGCTGTTTAATGAAAAATCTGTCAGGTTTGTTAACAACTTTGAGATTCCGTCTAATATCTCTATGAATAAGTTTAATGTATGGTTTTGAATAGAAGTGTTTGTGATATATATTTTATGATTATGTTTTAGTTATTAGTTGAAATATGAAATCAACTATATTTGACTTTTCCTTACTCAAAAAGGAAAAGGAACCTAAAGATGAAGTATATAAAATTTCTCTGGCAATCTCCTTAAATGTAATTATATATCACAGTCCATGGACAATGAAGGACTGGAATCATGGTATGGTCAATATGTATGCCGGATCAGATTCCTAGACCATTATACAGTGTTATAAGTTAGAACCTGTTAGAAATACTCCCATTGAGGGATTTAGAATTTAGAGTGAGATTTATAATGCAAGTAAATAAGTGTAGATACGATAACTTAAATTTGAAAAACAAACAACATTGACGGTTTAGACTCAGAATTGAAATCATAATGGAATCGAGATTTTTACTAGTATTGCTAGATTTAAAATTTCGAGGACGAAATTTCTTTAAGGAGGTAGAGTTGTGACACCTGTTATTCTCTTAACGGGTATTAAGGTAATTAAATTAATTTTTAGTATGCCAACCAAAAATTTGCTTCATTTAAAATCCATTTCACAATATTTATTTTTATCTAGTTTTAAATTTTCTAAAATTCTCCTATACTTATTTAGTATATTTACTGAAGAGCCTTGAAACTTCTAATAAATTTCTTCTTTTATTTATTTATTTTTTGTTACAAACAGAATATTAAATTTGGTTGTTTGAATACAAGTGTTTGCGATGTTACGTTCTTTTTTTTTTTTTTTTTTAACTTATGTTATGTTCTTTGTTTGGATACACGTTAACAACTCTATTTTTACCCACTTAGAAAAACTTTTGGAGCCCGAAGGGGAGATTTTTACATGATTTGTGAAATATAAGGCGACTTGTAGCATTTCTCAAAACATAATGTGAAATATCACATTTTAATAAAACATATGGGAGTGGTTGCATAAGTAGAAACTCCCTCTTTCATACAGTGACAATGGAAAAACCATCAGGGCTATATTACCATACATCAAGCGACAATCTCCAGTCAATTATGCTCATATTTTGCGGAATTAACTCTCTAAGCACTACGAAATTTTTTACCTTAAAATGCTATGCTAGGAACAAGGAAAGAGTATTCTCTTAGTCAATGTTTTGTGCCGACGGTTTTCTTTAACTACAATTCGAAAATGAGAAGTGATTGTATATGTAACCTAATACTTCACTGCTTTGCCTGCATTTTCTGCCTTAAATTTCCAAGAGGGCCATAAGGGCTCTTTTTCGCCTCCTGTTTGCTACAACTGCAACTGCTAGTGTTCAAATTTGCACCGCATTGGAAACACATACCTTTGCATTTAGGATCACAAGTTGCGTTGATGTTAATCTCCAAATGCACTAAGTCTCTTATATGCTTGGAAATGTCTATTTCTTTTTCTCTAGGGGGAAAATAGAGCCGATCCTCGAAATCAATGGAGGCATCATCATCATCATCTTCCTCGCCATCCACACGAAGACCACTATAAGGTTTGCTCTTTTCTTCCCCGTAGAACGTTCCAAGGTTAATTATATCAGGTTCTTCAACGGGTCCCTCGGTTAGTAGCAAGGAGAAATCAGAGAAGATGCTTTTTGCAGCTGGTTCGCCGCACCTTCAAAAAAGAATTACCGTGATCAGATCACACAAAATACAAAAGATAAAAATAACTTCAGAAATGATCAAGGCATACTAATTTATGCAATGAAATGGTAGCTCTTCAACCTCTTGGCACATCATTAACTGAATTTTTTCTAATAGATGCCTATATGCAGGATAGGATAAAAACTCGAATAATGCACACCTTTTTTTTCTTGGAGGGATTCAAGCACTTTCTAAAAGTTCCACACTTAATTCTTGGACAATTGTCAAGGTAAGCAAAAAATGAGAAACTTGAAGTTGCGCTAAGTATTGCTTAGAAGACAACTTTGCAACCCCAGAAAGCAATTAACAGGTAGAATACCTATTGCATCCCAGAGTGATGACCGTTTTTATGATCCCATCGAGCCTCAACTTTTGCTTCTTCCTCGTCACATCTACAGAGACCTGAACAGGTGTTCCCGATGGATAATCCTTTACAGCTTTCGTGACCCTTAACCCCATTACAGAAGCCCTAGATTTTGAAACCTCAGTTGAAAGACGCCCCAACCCAAGCCTCTCTAAGGTTGTGCAGTACTCAATATGTAATATAGAAGAGTTTCTCTTGTAAATAACCGCCCCTTCCCATGGAGAGCTGGTGTCTTCCTCTTCTTTTTCTTGATCTCCAAAGTCTAAAGATACCGTATTTCCGCTATTGGACTGATCATAATTAGGTTTCATACAATCTATTGCAGTAGACCTTAATACATTGTCTAACCTTTTGCTGAAAATAGTTTGGATGGTTTCAGTCATAAAAAATGTGCTCTTTCCACAAGTAAAGGGGAAGCATGAATTTAAAGAAGAACTTTGATTGGACTTTAGAGGAAAAACCTTGAATTGGTTAAAACAAGAAGAGGGAACTACAGAGGATGAAGGGAATACAAAAGACATTTTAATTTTAGTATCTGGGTGGGAAAAAAATCTTTAGAACAAAGAGTTGATGGCTTTTGAAATAACCATTCAACTAAATACAGAATAAAAAGCTACAGGAGTTCGGTAAAATGTAGCCCCTAGAAGAAACTTGGGAACAAAACAAAAAGAGCGATATCTGCAATAAAATTGTAAATAAATCAATTACTTTACATTCGGGTGTGAGCATAAAGGAGAATTATGGTTAAACATTCCAATAACCGAGGCATAAAGATAATGCAAAAAAAAAAAAAGAGATGAAAAGTTTACAATTTTTTTTAACTGGAGTAAACAATATAGAAAGTCAAGAGAAAATTAAGTGTACACCGTTAACACTGTTTTGCCCATTTGATCAGGTGTCAAAAGCCATAAACAAGAACACATCACATGAGAACTAGAAAATTTCCAATTACTTTCCAGAGTTTTCCCGGAAGCCAAACAAATATGTAACATACCTTGCTGAGAAATTCGAGGCTCGGAGAAGTGCAAAATGATCTTGGATTGAGTAAGGTCCATGCTATCAAAACGCAAAGTTAACCAAATCAAGAAGAAGAGGAAGCTAATTGAATTACAGTTTTTAGGGGTTCAGACTAGTTCAATTGTATTGTCTTCCTGGGAAGCGATGCGAGGAAAGAAGAGACAGAAGAAGTGGCTGGCATATGAGCATCCTATATGGTAGGCCCACATGAAATTTCATCGACAATCCTTCCAAATATTAAAGGGAGAATCTAAAATGCCCCTCTAGTAAGTGCCAAGAGGCATAAAGACTTGTGCTCTTTTCCAAAAACTATAAGATTTCAGCATTCACTTTCTCCGTTTTCATATTAAGCTAAGCTGGGAAAAATTCTAAGAGAATGACACAAAACTAAAGAGGTGAATTAAGGGAGCACACTTCCTGATTTTGCCAACATTAAATACAATGAATAGGAATGCCAGATAGGGTTGTGGACAGTCCAATTTGATCCAAAACTGCCTAATTTTTGAAACAGAACAAACTTTCAATTTCATAAAATACCACCCCACTCCGAATTGCTCATAGAAAAAGTAATCAAGCTGAAACAACAGAACAAGGGCAGTACAGTTCCGTCTAAAAACATTTTTTTGAGTGGGTCATTTTTTTTATTTTTTATTTTTTCAAATTTGTAGAGTATTTGAAGGTTGAAAACATGTACATTTCATATTTGTCAGCTTGTTATATGAATGAAAAACAGAATTTTTAGTCGACCGACTCCTCAAATATAATTTCTAAACTGCAAAGCAGAAGACAATTAAGATCAACAGCATTCAGCTCCTAAAAGCAATCAGAATAAAAACAAATGCAATCAGAAAAGCAACTTTAAATAATTGACAAATTAGTTGATTTCCTGGGTCGTTAAGAAAAAAAAAAAAAACAATCAGAATCTGTAAAGAAAATTAGCAAGAACGGAAAATTCTAAAAAAAAAAAAAATCCTAATGAACTCATAAAAAGCCTAACCAAAACTTCTAAAATCTCCTCAAACCTTGAGCACTATGCAACAAGTCCAAGTGAAGTTCAGATCCTTGTACAGCATCCGAAAATTCCAAACCAATTCCAAAAACATAATTCGGAAAAAAAAAAATCAAATGAATCCATACAGCAAATTTACCAATCAATCCGAATCTACAAGTCTGAAAAAAAAAAAAAAAAAAGAAGTTACCGTCTGAACTCTGAAGATGAAGCCAGGCCAAGACAGTGGAGAGAGTGGCGATAGAGAGCCGAGAGAGGAGGAGAAACAGAAAGCAACGGCAGAGAAGAGAGAGGCAGAAAGAGAGGGAAGTCGAGAGATATAGGAAGAAAGAGAGAGAGGGGAGGGAAACGCTGCCGTTTTTATGGATAATCTTGCCTTTTATTATTATTATTATTATTATTATTACTAGAATTAATTATTAAGATTTTCTCACATATAACCCTTTAGAATTTGTCCGCAATCTTTTGATTCCTTCCATATATTAGTAAAAGAAAAATACTTTTGTGGGATTTTTTTTACGAATATTGACGTGTCAATTACATGCGGTATGTATCCAATACAAGGTTGTTTTGGTAACTTTATTTATACAAAGCTAATTTGTATTTAAAAATTGATTTAATTTAACAATCCTTTGTTAAAGAACATAAATTAAAAATCTTTAAAAAATTAGAAAAAAAATAATAACCTCTACTTTCACTTATGTGTGCTTACACAACAACACGACGATCTAGCAGACTAATAGTGCACTAAGTTGTTCAATGCTCATCATTGTTTTTAAATCTTAACAGAAGGAATTTTTTGGTAAATAATTCGGGCTTGTTTGGTATATAGCATTAGGGAGGACTAAATAGTCCTAGATTTTAATATTTTCTTTATCGAACTTTTTAAAAAGGATTAGATTGGATAAACTCTTATCTAATCTATGCTTAAATCCTTTTAAAGGGGATTCAGCTACCCCTGTTGAAGAATGATATTTACTTCATTTGAGAAGCCCGTTTAAAAAACAAATACAGTTTGCTACAGTGTAAAAACTCTCACATGCTATAATAGTTTGCTATAGTATAAAACTCCATATGCTACAATTGTTAGGTTCTAACTTCAAGTTCTAGTTGATAACACATTGTCTATTGAAGTAGATTGTACAAAAATATATATATATATATATATGCACCTACTTGCAAGGATTTATAAAAATTTGAGGCCAAACTATAATTTTAAAAAACTAAGGCGTCAAATGTAAATTTTATATAGATTGATTATTTAAAAAATTATATTTCTACCCCTAAATTTTAAAAATTACAATTGGATCCTAAAATTAAAATTTTTTGCCCAAAGACCTTATTTTAATAATCAAACACCAAACATGGTATTAGATTCAAATAAAATGAAATCCTGCCTTTTCCTATATACTCCAATCTAATCCTCTAAAATTTTCCCATCAATGTCCTATCATGCACACTAAACAGACCTTTCATAAATTGAGAAAGAATGTTAATCATCAAAAGTCCAACGGTACAATGTAACAAGGGAAAATTTTTGAGATTAATCCTTATTATTATTTTCGGTTCTCTTCGACTTAAACTAGAGCTAAATTTAAATCAAATTGAAATCGCTATTTGAGTGGCTCAAATTGGTGGTCTCGTTGATTTACTACAATTCTGATTTATCTTGCACGGCTGGAGCTGGAAGGATATAAAAATTTATGTCTTTTCTTAAATATTATATGATTTTTGTCATCAACTTCTCTGACTCTTATTATATATCAACGTATGAGAACTTTAAGTAAATAACTTCCCAAAACTTTGTGCATCATAAAATAATGACGCCTAGTCTATAAAGGCACCCAAAGAGAACATATTTCTTAATTTCCTCTTAAAGATAATGTTCTTTAGACTGGTAATCTTAGAAAATGGCGCTTAATTTTATCTCTAGTTTCATGGCCTCTTGTAAGAATTATTCTTTTCTTGCTTTGACTTATAAATCTGATGGTCTTTTGAAAAAGGGACATCAAATTTTTATACCGTACCCAAAAGAACCCTTCTCTAATTTCACCACCATAAATAGGTACCTTTTATTTATTACCATTAATTTATCTTCAAACATTTTATTATTTTTTTTTAATTTGGTTTTGAAACTTTTCTCATTCGACATAATATATTCTTCTTCAATTTTTCTTTGGGACAATAACACCTATGTTATCAAAATGTTGTAGAGGACTAGTTTTCCTAATAGACAGGGTTAGCACTTTTCATCATGGTGCCATTTAAATTAAGAAACTAACTTTCCTAAAATTGATTAATAGGGTTTTAGGTTAATTATTTATTAAACCATTGTTTTTAATTTGGTATTTAAATAAATATCACATAATAAACATATGGGCAACACAAAAATTCTAAAATACTCTCACTTGGCCAATGTGATATTCTTTCACTGCTTTGATAAATAAAACGTAATGTACAAAATATCAAGCTAAAACATATTTACATGAGTCACATCATAAAGTCATAATTAAATAAAAACTAACGAGAGACAGGTCATTATTTCGACATAGTCCTTTCTATGTACTACAATATTATTAGCACCCACTTAACATGACCTGTAATTGAAAAACATTGCAATCGGTCGACGATAATGACTTCATCAAAGACACTCTTGTTCATCAATCTATGTGCATTTGTGTATACAAAATAAATAACAAGAATTTCCAGAAACATTTAATCAAGTTCCAAAGTGTTCGATAAATAATCATCGTTAGATCCATACTATATTGTGCCAAATACTAATAATTTTCTTGTGGTCTTTAATGTCTTAGTAGTACTTCCTTTACCATTTGACTTTCACTCATAAGTTATGTACTTAATCAATTCATTTAACACTCTTCTTTCTGAATTATCTCACTAAAGATAAAGGCCATGTCCTTGATAATTATTGAATCTTTATTGCTGTAGGAGAAATGACGATGGAAATCTTGACATTAAGCGACTTGACAATAAGGTTGACAAACTGAAGTCCTAAAATTTTTATTTTGCAACCATAACACATAATTTGTAACGTATTATATTAGAAATACTTTATTACTACAAAGTGATAGAAGATTGCCATACCTTTACATATCATTGTTACTCCAATCAATAAGAACAAACAATAAAAGCAGACTTTCAACTATCTTTCAACGTGATTGAATCTGAAAGTAAATTATCTTTATTTGACAATACACGTAAAATAGAAGCATGTTATGTCAAGATTTTTCTATTGTAACACTTTCAACCTATTAGATATCTCAAAATCCTGCAAATATATATTTTGTAAGATAACAGGATCATTCATGTAGCTTAACACAGGAACACAATGTGACTGTTTGTCTTTCAACGGTCTCATTTTGAAACCAATTTAATTTCTATAACAGTTTTACATAAATGGTCTCATATTATGTTTTCATTAAACCATATTAAACTGGTAACTGAATATTCTTGCTATATATTACCTTGATAGGAAGAAATGTAAGGCAAGAAAAACATAAAAATTTTCACGTTCAAATTTTGTGGAACGTAAACTTGGGTCCCCAAGTCCAAAAAATTCTCTTAAGAAACCAACACCATCAATTGAGATTTTGGGAGGACTTGGAAGCTCCCAAGTGAGGCAACCACGCTTACAGCTGGACATCGTCGTACTGCTCGGGTGCAATGGCCGGAGGTATAAAATTTTCATATGCTTCCGTTTTGTTTCTTATATGCTTACCGTTTTGGAATGTTAAGAATCGTTTTAAGCTTTCATTTGGCATCAGAGCCTAATTGACCTCTGCCTTGCGTAAGATAGCTTCGGTTGAATCAACACTATGTAATGCACGGTTTTTTTTTTTTTTGGGTTTTTGATTTTAACGTTTTTTAATTGAAACTAAGATTAGAAATCATTTAGACATTAGATTTCTAAGAATTTTACAATTTGAAAAGACAAAAATGGTGTCTGAATAGTTGAAAACGAGCCGGGTCTGAAACCGGGTCTAAATTTAGGTCAGCCGGGTCAAAACGACCCTGTTCAAGGTTAAAGATGACCTAAAACAACATGTCGTTTGGCTTTGGGTCAGCCAAAATGACATGTCGTTTTGGCGGGAGAGGGGCTCGCTTTCATCTCTAAAAACGACATGTCGTTTTGGACCATAATGACCAAAACGACATGTCGTTTGGACTGTTGGCATGCTGTCCTTCATCAAAATGCGATGTCATTTACGGCTGGGGGGGCTCCTCCAAAAACGACGTCGTGCAGCTTTAATTATTTAAAAAAAACCCAAAAATTAAAAAAAAATTGATATTTTCAAAATTTCATAAGGTGATATTTTTGAGGAAATTTTCATAAAAATTTTCAGTTTTTATAATCTTATGAGATTTTCATAATATCCACAATTTTGGTATTTTTTATGAAAATTTTCATATTATGGAATAAATTATGAAAAATTCATAACTTTGAATATTTATAATTTTTGGTATTTGTTATGAATATTATGTTGTTTTGTTGTGTATATAATTTTGTAAATTTATGTGCATATAGTGTTCATTATGTATAATTTGTGTTTTAAAATTATGCATGCAATATTAAGTTAAATAATTTAGTACATTTAATTTTGTGCAATAATGTGCTAAATTATGTTTTTGAATGTATAATTATAATCTATACATAATGAAAAATTTGTACATAAATTATGGTTCTTTGTTCATATTTAAGTAAATGTAATTAATTTATGAGCAAATATATTATAAAAGAAATGTTTAGTGATGCATATAATTTTTAAATAATTAAAAAGTAGCCACAGCATCTTCAATTATGCAAAAATTATATTTATTGTTTGAATCACATGTGGTAAAAGGACATTAAATTGTGATTAATCAGATGTAATATGATAAATTTTACACCACATCAATTTTTATTGTATTTAATATGATTAGTTAGGATGATGTATCAAATTATCTTTCTTAATTTACCCACAAGAATTAAGAAAAGGGAATATAATTTGATAGTATTATCATAAGGATCTATGAATCTGTTTAAATTAAAAATCTAGCCCACAGGCAATTTTTATGTCATTAGAATCATATTTTAATGCATGATTTACGTTGGTAAACATGTCATAAAGTATTATAGTCTTAATTTAGTAACATAAGCATGTATGTTTTATTATGCAGCTTTGCAAATTATGAGTTTCTCTGATTTTCAATATGACATTCCTGAACTTAAGGGTGATAACTATAAGGTGTGGAAGGAGAGAATTCTCCTTCATTCAGGAGTAATGGACATTGACTTTACTATCTGCAAGGATGAACACTCTGCCATTATGGAGACCAGCCAGCCGGATGACGTTGATTGTTATGAAAAGTGGGAGCGATCTAATCGACTCTGTGTAATGTTCATAAAGACCAAGATCTCGGCTGGCGTAGGTGGTTCATTGGAGCAATATGACAATGTGCGAGCTTTGATGAAGGCAATTGATGAGCAGTTTGCTACATCAAAAAATGCTTTGGCTAGCACCTTGATAATGAAGTTTTCATCCATGAAGCTTACCGAAATTCATGGTGTGCATAAGCACATCATGCAAATGAGGGATATAGCGGCTCAGCTGAAGACTCTTGAGGTTGAGATGTCTGAAACCTTCCTTGTGCACTACATCCTCAACACTCTCCCACGTTAATATGGACCTTTCAAGATATCCTACAACACAAATAAGGATAACTGGTCCATCAATAAATTGATGACCATGTGTGTTCAAGAAGAAGGAAGGCTTATTATGGAAGTGGGAGAGAGTGTGCATCTGACAACTCAAAAGAAGAATAAGGACCAAGCCAAAAATAAGGGAAAGGGCAAACTGCCTACATAAGCTGATATCAAGAAGGAATCCAGGTGCTTCTTTTGCAAAAAGAAAGGGCACATAAAGAAGGATTGTCCTAAATATCAGAGATGGCTTGACAAAAAAGGTACTCAATTCTCACTTGTTTGTTATGAATCTAATATGGTTGATGTTGAGCATAACACATGGTGGATTGATTCTGGTTCTACAATCCATGTCACTAATTTCTTGCAGGAATTGCAAGGCCTAAGGAAGCTAGTGGGAAGTAAGCAGTGCATCTTTTCAGGCAATAAGATGCACTCACATGTGGAAGCAGTCGGAACATACAATTTAGTTTTAAGTAGTAGTTTTGTTTTAAAGTTGGAAAAGACATTTTATATTCCTAGTTTTTCTAGGAATTTAATTTCTATTTCAAGGCTTATACCGTTGGGATTTTCCTTTAATTTTTCAGACACTATATTTAGTTTGTTTTATAGATTTGAACTTATTGGAAATGGTACGTTGTCAAATGGTCTTTTCAAAATAAATTTACAAGATAAAGCTTCTTATACTTCTATGCATGTTCATGATAATGCTGGCATTAAGACATGTGTTATGAATGAAGATTCCTCTATGTTGTGGCACCGTAGGTTGGGTCATATCTCTATTGACATAATAAAGAAATTAGTGAATGATGGGGTACTTCGTACTCTAGATTTTACTGACTTTGACACTTGTGTGGACTACATAAAGGGAAAACAGACCAATATGTCAAAGAAAGGTGCTAAGAGGAGTTCAGACATATTAAAGATCATACATACAAATATTTGTAGTCCAAACATAGACGCGTATGGTCAAAAGTATTTCATTACTTTTATTAATGATTACTCACGATATATGTATCTCTACTTGCTTCATAACAAAAATGAAGCTATAGATGCCTTTAAGGTGTTTAAGGTAGAAGTAAAGAAACAATGTGGTAAGAAAATAAAGATAATGAGTTCTGATAGAGGTGGTGAATGCTATGATAGATACACCAAAGATGGACAAACGCCTGGTCCATTTGCGAAGTTTCTTCAAGAACATGGGATAGGTGCCCAATATACTATGCCAAGTTCTCTAGATCAAAATAGTGTGGTAGAAAGAAGAAACCGAACATTGTTGGATATGGTGAGAAGTATGCTTAGCAGCTCCAAGCTTCCTAAGTCTTTGTGGACTGAAGCTCTCAGGACGACTGTGTATATATTAAACCAAGTTCGAACTAAGGCTGTCTCAAAGACACCATTCGAGTTATGGAAAGGTTGGAAACTGAGTTTGCGACATATATGCATCTGGAGATGCCCGTCTGAAGTGAGAGTCTATAATCCACAAGAAAAGAAGCTAGACCCAAGGACCATAAGTGGGTATTTCGTTGGTTATGTTGAATGGTCTAAGGGATACAGATTTTATTATCCATCACATATGACTAGGTTTGTGGAATCAAGGAATGCAAAATTTCTTGAGAATGACTTGATCAATGGGAGTGATCAAACCTAGAACACCGTTCCAGAGAAAGATCATACTGATGCTCAAGCTTCCACTTCATATGATAGAGTGATTGTTATACACAACACACCTACAGTTCAAACGCGTGTTGAACAACAGCCAATCGTTCAAGTTCCACAAATTGCTGATCAAGAAGCAGTAGATCCAGCTGAACAATAGATACAAGAATTTGTTGAACAGCCAGTTGATCAACATGCTCCACATGAGAATGTTGAACCAACATTAAGGAGATCTACTAGAGTAAGGCGATCAGCCATTCCTAATGACTATATTGTGTATCTATAGGAGTCTGACTATAACATAGGAGCCGAAAATGATCCAGAAACGTTTTCATAAGCCATAAGTTGTAAGGAATCTAACTTGTAGTATGATGCCATGAAAGAAGAGATGAACTCTATGTCATCTAATAGAGTCTGGGATCTTGTTAAGTTGCCTAATGGTGTAAAAGCCATTGGATGCAAATGGGTCTTTAAGACAAAGAAAGACTCATTAGGCAACATTGAGAGACGTAAGGCTAGACTCGTTGCTAAAGGATTCACTCAAAGGGAGGGTATAGATTACACTGAGATTTTTTCTCCTGTATCCAAAAATGATTCCCTACGTGTGATTATGGCATTAGTAGCTCATTTTGATTTTGAATTATATCAGATGGATGTAAAAATGACATTCCTCAATGGTGATTTAGAGGAAGAGGTTTACATGAAACAACCTGAAGGATTCTCCTCTAGTGATGGTGAGCAATTGGTGTGCAAACTTAAGAAATCCATATATGGTTTGAAACATGCTTCCTGTCAATGGTATTTAAAATTCCACGATGTCATCACTTCATTTGGTTTTAAAGAGAACATCATGGATCAATGTATATACCAGAAGGTCAGTGGGAGCAAGATTTGTTTCCTTGTTTTGTATGTGGATGATATCCTTCTTGCAACCAATGACAAGGGGTTTCTATATGAGGTGAAACAATTCCTTTCTAAGAACTTCGATATGAAGGATATGGGTGAGGCATCTTATGTCATTGGCATTAAGATCCATAGAGATTGATCTTGATGCATTTTGGGACTATCGCATGAAACCTATATCAATAAAGTCTTAGACAGATTTCGGATGAAAGATTGTTCACCAAGTGTAGCACCTATTGTGAAGGGTGATAAGTTCAATTTAAACCAACGCCCAAGGAATGATTTCGAGAAAATTCAAATGAACAACATTCCTTATGCTTCAGCTGCTAGAAGCCTTATGTATGCTTAGGTCTGCACAAGAGCTGACATTGCATTTGCTGTGGGAATGTTGGGGAGATATCAGAGTAACCCAGGCATTGAGCACTGGAGGGCTGCAAAGAAGGTGATGAGGTACCTTCAAGGCACAAAGGATTACATGCTTATGTATAGGCGAACTAACATTCTAGAGGTGATTGGCTACTCTGATTCAGACTTTACTGGCTGTGTTGATTTGAGAATATCAACTTCAGGTTATATTTTCATGCTAGCCGGAGGAGCTGTATCTTGGAGAAGTAGAAAGCAAACGTTGGTTGCTACTTCCACAATGGAGGCAAAGTTCATTTCTTGTTTTGAGGCTACTTCGCATGGTGTATGGTTGAAGAGTTTCATGTCAGGCCTTAGAATTATAGATTTTGTGTCTAGGCCATTAAGGATATATTGTGACAATTCAGCTGTTGTCATTATGGCTAAGAATAATAAGAGTGGCAGTCGAAGTAAACATATCGACATTAAGTACTTAGCTATAAGGGAACAGATTAAGGAAAATAAAGTGGTCATTGAGCATATAAGCACTGAATTGATGATCACAGATCCTTTGACAAAAGGAATGCCACCGGAGTCATTTAAAGATCATGTAGTTCAAATGGGACTTGGTTCCATAATGTAAATTTGTTTGTATATACAATTTACAGACTTAATGAAACTCTTATTCAGTTGTGATGTTTTCTTATATTTGATTTGTACATAAAGTTATTGGAGGAAAATTCACATTTAGTAGGACCAAGAATAAACATTGGGTTTATTCATAAAGTTAAGTTACCATATAGGGTATAAAGCTTAAGAAACAATATATAGTAATACATGGAAGATAATACTCACAATTTAAAGAAATTATCGCCATGATTCATATATTTGTTTTCTAAAAGTTTGAGTTTAATGAATATAAGGATAAATATGAAGACCAAGTGGGAAAATGTGACTGTTTGTATTTCAACGGTTTCATTTTGAAACCAATTGAATTTTTATAATAGTTTTACATAAATGGTCTCACATTATGTTTTCATTAAACCATATTAAATTGGTAACTGAATATTCTTGCTATATATTACCTTGATGGGAAGAAACGTAAGGCAAGAAAAACATAAAAATTTTCATGTTCAGATTTTGTGGAACGTAAACTTGGGTCCCCGAGTCCAAAAAATTCTCTTAAGAAACCAACACCATCAATTGAGATTTTGGGAGGACTTGGAAGCTCCCAAGTGAGGCAACCACGCATACAGCTGGACACCGTTGTACTGCTCGGGTGCAATGGCAGAATGAATAAAATTTTCACAGGCTTCCGTTTTGTTTCTTATATGCTTATCGTTTTGGCATGTTAAGAATCGTTTTAAGCTTTCACATAATCCTATCAAATGATGTTGTCACTTTAGTATATTTTATCCTAAAGTTTTTGAGACTTTATATCACAACATAATGCAATAAACAAAAATTCATTAATAGCTTGTAGGACATCATTAGTAGATAATGCAAGTTTCTCCCACTGACCTTTGGATTTATTAACTAATAATATTGATTTTGATAAATCCAAATAACATTATAATGGCGAGTAAAAACACATTTAAATTGCATGTTGACTTTAAATAACTTTCTTATTATCAATGGTTCTACTTGACAACTACAAGTTTATCTCTTAAATGTAATCAATCATAAACTATAAGCCACTATATAAAATAGATACAATGTTCTCACACTTGGCTCACATGTTACATTAATTAAAAAACAAACTTGAAGTATTGATTAAAATTAGAATTTGAGCATTTCACACTATACTCGAACATCAAAGGTCTTTATGTAGTTATTCTATCATATAATAATTATTTAGAATAATGTATATCTTTTCCTTTATAAGATATCTATTATGTTATTCTTCACATATAATAGGTCCTTTTTTTTTTATTTAAGAGTAATACATTATTTAATTGTTATTATTATTGTTTGACATTGATCAATAGTAAGCAACATATACGGAAATAAAAATTGAGAACTTTACTCTAACCTCTTAGGTAACCATACTTCATGTCATTTATCACTCTCATTGTTATAAATATTTATAATAAAATGATTACTTATGCTACTTCCGACTGGATTATAAAACAACTTACCCCGTTTAGGGTAAAGAGATACTTGACGTACTTCTAACCAAGTAGTAATATGTCACAATTATGCCAGATAACATAAGTATCAAGCACCTTAAGAGTTTAGTGACAATATATTTTTATAGCATTTAACACCTCAAACATAATTGACTGACTAAACACATTGGTTTTATTTGCTTCTGAATCTCATAAAAAATACACCCTAAAAGTACTCGTTCCATGAGATCTTCGCAAATAGATTTATAATCACAATAGTAGTCACTTTTAAGATGATAAATACTTTATTTCTATAAGAGATCCTTCAAGGCTTTTAACATTAAAAAACAATACATATGAGGTGTATTCTTTTGTGAAGTTGCTTAAACTTTAGACAACTCACTCATAGAATTAGAATAGTAAATTTAAATTTAATATATATATATATATATATATATATATATATATATATATTTTACTACTCGTCATTATCTTTTATTGAAATATAATCAGCGTAAAATGTCACAAAGAAAAGAAAACTTCAATTTGCAAATCATTAACATTTCCAACAGCATTATGACGAAAATATTAGTAACCATTATTTAGAATACAAAATAGTAATTATGCATACTAAAACAACTTGAAAATGTACTTAAAAGTTTACTAAAAGAAGTCAATTTTTTTATGAGACATAATAAGCTTGAAATAAATGTATATATATGTCCAAAATTAAAAACATAATTCATACTATTTTCAAGCTTTAAGCAAAACCTTACACATAATTAAAAAATGCTTTCAAAATAAAAGGATTTTCCATCATGTTTGAAAAACAATCATTAGTACTATATATAAAACTAATGTCATAAATGAAAAAAAGGAAACTCAATAAGATATGATTTTTTTAATAAAAGAACAAACTTGATGTTGTTTGAAATCATATTTTCAATATATGTTATCCTTGAATCATTCATAATTTTCTCATAAAAATAACATTCAATATCATAAGTTTTCTTTTGTGATTCTTAATAACTTCATAAGAATCATCTATTTAATTGGTCCATCCATGCTCTTTATAAGCCTTTAGTATAGACTACTTATAATCTTAATGAATTTTAATGGAAACGAATTTTCATCAATTAATGTTGTTTACTTTCACAATAACATGATGACCAAATCAATCGTACTACACTTGTTCTTAATAGTGGGGATTGATTTGAAGTGGTTCATACTAAAACAAGATTATGTAATATCAAAATTTATCAATTATTCCCAGGATCTTTAGTCTTGCAGCTTGTCATTTTAAAGACTCATTTATTACATATCATCAACTTTCATGATAATATTAACTAGTCCTCAATCTTGAATATTCTTTATTTAGAGGAACAACGTAAACTTGAAATTGCAAGAATGATTAGCAAAGGACGATCATTAAATTCATATTTTTTATGCAATATTAAACTATAAGTAACAAATCAGATTCAAACAAATAACTTAAAAAACATTACATATATATTGCAATTCTCCTTTAGGTAGATATTACAATATATAAAACTTTATGATACTTCTAATGCTTCACTTTATTGGATAACGTCATAGTGCATGCTAAAACTATATTTGTAATGTTTAGATGTACAAATATAACCTTAACTAAAGCATATGATTTATTCGATTATGCTCATTGTTTATAAAATGACTAATTTACCTTCGGGTAAATCCTTAAATATTTTATGAACAAGCATTCAATATACTCATTATATAACAACACTTAAACATATTGTAAGCATCCATAATTAATAAACAATTGAAAAACATAAGCATTTATTATTAGAAAAACATAACACAAGAATGACTACCTAAGAAGGGGAGTGTGAATTGAGATTTCGAAAATATTTTCAAATTATTAGAAAATTAAAGCAAATCACAAAATCAAAAAAAAAAAAGAAGAGAGAACTCTAAGAGACAAAGAACACAAATCATGAAATGAGCTAAACTAAGCAACACACCAAAAAAACACAAATATACAAATAATCAAGTTAACAAAGATCACTAAGAGAGTAAATCAATCAAATAAAATTTGCAAAAATGAAAGAGAAGAGAGAAGAAATTGCAAACGCTATTTATAGCAGTTCAGCAATATACGTACATCCACTGTCACAAACCGATATTCAACTTGGTCTCTTCTACTATCTTGATCAACTTTTAACACAATCATACCTTATATAGTCCTATGAGTTCTTCTACCCGAGGTTCACCAAACCTCTACAAACCGTCAATTTTTTTACTGAGGTTGGCAAACCAACACCCCTAGTTTTACAAGATTTGGAAACCTATCGCTCAATTAGAATTTGAAAATAATAGCTCACTCTAAGAAAAGTCTCTTCAAATAAGGTAAATACAATACAAGTAAGTAATTTGAAGTAGTTAAGTAGCTCTCAAAAAGTAAGAATGATGTAAGCTCTTGTAAGTAGAAAGAAGTGAATGCTAAAAAATGAAGAACAATATAGGTAAAAGTCTCAAGAAAGCTTAGAATCACATTATGATTGCCTAGAATAAGCTATTCTATGTTTTTTGAATCAAAGGATAAAAAAGAACCATTTCTAAGCTAAAAGGTGAATAGTTCAAATCCTCCCACCCTAAATTCAAAAAAAAAAAAAAAAAAGAAAGGCGAAAAGAGCCATTGTGGCATGAATCTCAACGGTTAAAAAACTAGCCATTACAAACTATCTGGCATGCTGGAATAGAACACGACATACTTTTTTTTTATTTATATAAATCAAGATAAAACTAGGCCAATGATAATATCACTGCTAGGTTGGTGTGGGGAAACTGACAGGCCAAAGACCACAACTGACAGGCTAGAAACCACAACTGATATGTCACTCGAGAGCATGTAAAAACACGCTCTCTATCCCATGTAACCGGTAAGCCAGTATAGGGCAACCAGCGGGCTAGTGGACACAACCGATAGGCCGATTTGATAAACCAGTAGGCTAGTCATTATAGACCAGCAAGCCGGTCTTGTAAGACAAGGCCCCCTTTAAAATTTATTCAAAAATATAGTTTTTGTAAAACTTTGAAAGTTGAAGTATGTGCAATTTAAATGCAAGTTTAAAACTGCTATCTGGAATAGTTTAATATATTATTTTTTAAAAGATTAATAACAATTTGAGATTTTGAACATGAGCTTTTAAAAAGTTATTCTTTTATGTAATTTTAGTTTAAAACAAATGAAATGCAAGTGGGTGTGTGATTTAAGCTTGCATAATTAAAATCTAATAAGAGCACATCACACAAAGATTACAAGACATAAGGAAAAAATAAAACCTAAAAAGAGCAAATCTTTCTCTTTTACTTAACTTTTGGTTACTCTTGGAGTGTGGTACTTATCTAAAACTATGGGTAGTGGTTTTTGGAACTTGTTCATCATGATTTGACCAATGTAATAGTAAAAACATGGGTTTCCCATCTTAATCTTTAGACCTTAGGTATTTGCCATATTCAGTCTCAGTCTTTGTGGCTTTTCTAATCTTGGTTTTTCAACCTCAAGTATTCACCACCCTTGGTTAAGTCTGTTAGTCCTGCATGGGTCTCTTGCCTACCCAACCAAAAATTAAGTATTATACTCTCACTTTTGATTAAAAAAAAAACTTATTTTCTTTTTAGATCATATTACATGTTCTGGTGTAAATATCATGATTCAAGAATGCCTTTTAACAATCAATAACATTGCCAAATAACAACATTTCAATCAATGCACCTTAAAACATAGGTAACTATAATTATCTGCAGCTCCACTTGGCATGATATTGTTCGTTATGGATCTAAGCCTGTGTAGTTTATCTTTTGGGCTTCACCCCAAAAGACCTCATATAAAAAAAAAAGAAAAAAAAAAAAGTGATAGTTTTAGTTCTTAGTTTTTACTGATCTTTGAAAAATACAGGTTTGCTGATTGTTATGGGAATATTCATAAAAATATTATACGGACCTTTAAAGATCAAAAAATTAGTGCCTAAACGAAGCTAAGACCTAGATCTTTCTAAAAGGTATCATTTTCTTAATTTGATTCCACTAAGGTCTCCAAAAACGTGTTGAAACCTGACTATATAATCAATTTTTTTTGCAAAATTGCTGAAATTTACCTAAACTTCAAAACCGCATAACTTAGCATACGGGCGTCCGACTAAGATGGTTTTTACAAATACACAAAGCTTAGAATGTATATTTTAGGGTTATAAAAAATCCAAATCTAAAACCTCAAAAGAGAATACAACTTTTGGTTTTTACATGGGTAGCTCCTATGTAAACATTACAATTTAACTCCTTAACACAAGAAAACAATCCCAAAACTACATCTCTTCCAAAACAAGTTCTGAATATCCTTGTAAGATGAGTTAAGAAAATATGTCTTAAAACATAAAATTTATACTAACTCTAAGAATGGAGTGAGAAGATCTAACCATTCCCCTATAGGCCTAAAGGGACATTTGACAAATCCTATATTCAAAACGACTATCTTTTGACCAAAGGCTTAGAGAGGTAAAACAATCACCATTTACCAATTTTGAACTCTTTTCCATATCCAATAACTAGTATATAGATTAATTCCCTAACTAAAAGCAAACTTAGGTTAACACAGTTATTCTTCTTTATGCAAAGTTCTACACTAATATCCAACGAACACTATAAGGTTTATCCATGATCAAAAGCTAATGAAATCCCACTAAAACTATAATGAAGCCTATATGCAAGTCGCCTATATGACTAAAGACTCCCAACATTCAAGTTGTACGTGAACATGCAACACAATCTTAGGTCCTAAGTGAACTAACTCATAAAAATTATCATTGTGTTAAACCTCATAATAAATCATCAACAGCGTATTACATATCATTTTTCAAATAATAGTAAAAACCTCAAGTAATTAGCAAGGATAATTCCTTAGACTTTTATGAACACCAATTAAACAAGGAAAAACAACACCATGTTCAGTTGTATCATATCTCAAAGTTTAATTATAAATAAGAGGCTTTCTAATAAGCTATATGATCTCCGTTATTTTCAACTCAATACTAAAACGACTAGATCTTCAAAGTTAAATACATTAGAATAGTATTAACTTTTATGAGTACACTCTAAAAGGGTCAAACCTTTTAAGTTGACAATAAAAAACTTAGATCATATAAAAGTATTTCTTTGCTTTGGTTTTTTTATCAAACATCTAACATGCATGCAATATTTTAACCACAAACTTCATCTAGCATCACAACAATCCCTGCAAGAGTCAAAACAATCAAAAACCCACAATTTTCCATAAAGTTCTCAAAACTATACATCAAGTCTCAAGTTCAAAATTCCATAATCTTAAGAAACTGCAAACTTACTAACATGAAAGCCAACCTATTCAACTCAACATAAATATTAACAAAGCGTAGAAATTGACTAGAAAAATCATGATCAAAATTTGGATCAATAGTATGAGTATTCTTAATAATACTGCATGTTTTCAATTGTAGAACATGCTTGAATAAACACATACAAAGTCACATGTTATATTAACATAAACTCATAACAATGAGGTTTCTAACATAAATTCACGCCTTTATACTAAAGATAAGCCATGAACATAAAAGCATAAATAGTCTCACCATTTCTTGACCAAATTAAGTTTCTTTATATCATTAGTAGTATCGAACATTTAATATCAATAAGGCTGTAATTAAAATCATAAAAAGTGTTCATCATCTGAACAATTCATTAGAAAGCCAATAAAAGTTCAACTTGACCTAACTTTGATTCCAATTATAAGCTGAATGTAATTCTAGTTATTAAGCATTTTAAATCATAGGAAGACAATTTTAATATCCAATAAGCAACATGGATACAATAAAAAAAAAATTGATCAAATTTCAATAAAAAACAAATCTAGCTCAACTAACTTACTTTAAGCTCAAATCTGTCTTATCCTCACTTTCTCCAAATCTATAATCATATATAACATGAAATAGCTTCATTTCATCATAAGAAATATAAATATTGATGTTAGTTTATAGCGCTTGAAGTTGGAGTTCTATTAAAAGATCAAAACGCTTGACTTTCAAGCTTAGATTAGTGACAACGTGGCCTGTTTTGTATAAGTTGAGTTTCTATGGTCTTGCTTCATTTTTTATGAGCTTATGGACTTTGAAAATCGAGAGAAAGAAGTGAGAAAGGTGCTACACAAAATTTGAGGGCTATTGACAGAAAAGTGGAGATAAAAGTCATGCTTTCTATCCTTGTGGACTTAATGGAATGGAAGAGAGAGAAAAAAGCTTCTTGGCTGGTTTTGCCAGCATATTCTATGGTTTTAACATGTGTAGAGGAGCTGCAAGGAGTTTATATGTGATAGTAATCTATTGAAATCAAGAGCAAACAAATTCAAAGCATTTTGGTGCAATCTAGTCAACAAAGCAATCAAATTGCACCATTTTGTATACTTTTAATTCTTATCAAATCTAGCCATTCCAAAAGAATAAATAGACAAAACAATCAATTTAGAATGCATTTCACATGGAATAACACTTTGTAGTACATTTTGTAACCATTTAGCACTCTCATCTTCCTTAACTGATAAACTGAACTTTTTACTACAATTAGAACTTTAAGAACATACTAGATCATACATTGATAATAAATATCATATTCAATGAATATAAGCACATTTATTCATTATTTAATCTTAAAAATAATAAATACTTATGCTCGTAGAAATACACTTTCTATACGCTCGTAATTTAATAACATGTGTTTGCTAAATACATAAATATGCAAGATGCTTATTGTTGCCTAATTATGAGTTAATTTAGCATTACAGGTTCTACAATTATTAATTTTTTATTTAAAAATATAAAAGAAATAAATAAAAAAGCTAACAATTTTAAAATAAAAAATTATAGACTAACCCTATAGGGTGGCCTGATCCTACTATAAACCCTAGAGAACAACACAACCCTTCAAAGGCTAGGCCTTGTGCCAAGGCTAGGCCTGAGGTTCTCTTCTTAGGCCTGGCTTAGGCCCATGAAAGGCCAGGTCAAAAGAGTCGGCCCAAATGTGCTTTTCTCAATATGGTCTATAATTTTTCAATGAATATAAGCACATTTATGCATTTGGGCACGACTTTGACACCACTACTCGACCTTAATGGTAGCCTCAATATGGTCTTCAATCCCTTCTCTACCTTATCTCAATCTTAAACTTGGTTTTCAATAATGCTATTTTCAAAAGTTTTTGTGTTTTTAAAAAAGGGAAATCGGTATTATTGGTCTCTAAATTATGAACATTGTACCAACGAACTTTTTTCCAGGCATCTTACTTCGTGAACTTTGATTGTTGACAATTTTCATTCTTGACACTAAAATTAACAAATTATTTCTAAAATTTTGCTTATATTTACACCCCAATCACATAGTAATTATGGTTTTTATAAAAATAGTTACATTAAATGTGAAATGTTTTACTTTTTAAGCTTTTTAACGACAATAAAGAAGATATTTCGCATTTAATATGTTATCTTTTTCCTCTCTTCGAGTTCTGAGAAAATCTTCTGCTTTTTTTATTTATTTTGGGTATGTTTAAATCTTACTCTCCAGCTAAGCCCATGAGGAGAAAACAGAGAAAATTACAAATCTAAGCTTATAATTGGTCCAAAAAGATATTGACAGAATTCTTCCATAGACAAAAAACAGAACTAATAAGGTGTTTGGCAGAAAGTGGTTCGAACCAATTTCTCAGTTATAAATAGTGTAAAGCTCTCATATGCTACAGTAACAATAAAAAAATCGCTACTGTGTAAAGCTCTTACATGTTACAATAAAAACAGTTCTAATCAACGGTTCTAACCACCTTACCAAACACCCTATAAACAACCAATAACTAATTACACACAAATTAGCTAGAATTTGCATGGGAGATAACAAAACTTGGCAGCTCTAAATACAAGATCAAACATAGTTGTGCAAAAAGTTTCAAAAACTGTAACCGAACCTATACCGAAATGAAACAAAACGCTACCTTATTGACAAAACCAAAAACAAATAGACAAAAAATACTTGCCTCCAAAAGCAAAGCTAATTAAGTGGAGAATATAAATAAATAATAAATGAATAAAAGAGTTCATTTCAATCATCAAGGCCAAAACTTAAGCTTCCACTTCACCATTCTTGGGGTTTTTAGTTCCCACTATTGCTGTTCTTGGCTACTTTTGCATCACAAGACTTTGCCTTTTGTCCAAAGCCGAACCTTCTGAAGAACATATTCCAACTTCCTTTTGTCTTAACCAACTTCTGAAGCTCTTCTTTCATGCCCAAACACTCTTTCTCGAGCTCAGACACCCTCTCCCTCACGTTGTCCACCGCCACGATCTGATTCTGCCTGGTGCCACCCTGGTTGGGTGCGTCAGTTCTCGTGAGTGCGAGATTCCCGCTGTGGTTTTGCAAGTTCTCGAGGTTGTCAGAGACAAAGAACCAACCGGCAACTGAGGTTCGGAGCCTGAGCTGTTCGAAGAATAGAACTTGGACAATTACACGGAGTGGTAGCCTTTCGTTCTGCGCTGCATGTGTGCTGGCTTCCAATGAGAGCTTCTGGCAGTTCATGAGCCTGCAGATTTGTTCCCTCTCGGAGTCTGTTAGCCAGGGATGGGCCTGAAATTGAGAAACATATTAACCAATTTAAAAGGTAGAAATAGACAAATAGAAATCTTAAATTTTCTTGAGAAGAGAGAAAAAATCAGTAGTCTCTTCCGATGAATACAACTTAGTAAACAATCTTTTAATTGATCACAAAATGTTTTGTCCATGAAAATGAGTAGCGAAGCAAAGACATAATTTTCCTGACAACTAAAATCTAATTCATTCAGAAGTCCACCTTAAATGCCTTGCCAGATGTGGATTTTTTCTTATCATGGTACATCCAGATCTAGAGAGTCTTGTAACATTAGCAAGTTTTCATAGATTATAAACCATTTCAGAATCATTATACACGGACCAAATGAAATCACAAATTTTAAAAAGTTCTGTACTTGGCAGAATGAAAGCCTTTTTCTAAGGAAGAAGTGAAGGTGTTTTAACACCAGAATACAGTATTCCACTCTAACTTGTTATCACATAGGAATAAAAATACTTTGGAAATTGCAGTAACTAAACCAAGAATTTTAGGGTCATGATAAGCAATTTATAAAATAAATCAATTTTAGAAATAACTCTTGCAGCCTAATTTACCTTAAGGAAGATATCAATGGCACGATAAATTCCATCGTCTAAGGGCCTGGCATATTCAGGGATAACAGCAGCCAGTGACTGAAACTTGGGCAACTTCATGTTAGGATCGGGTGCCACCTCAGCAAGAAACCCATCCATCAGATTAGCCACAATGGTAATTGGGGTAAGTGAATGAGAACCTCCGATCAGCTGCCCCTCATCCACCACAGAATTTGAAGTGGAGTCACTCATATCACGATCCACTACCATGAAGTGATCAAGAATCCGCTGAACACAATCAACATCGTAAAGAGTCTCCATCGAGTACCCCGTGCTTGGTATGAGAAGATCTTCGACGGCTGCTTGGTCCAGTTGAGCCCCGATTCGTTTTTCTAAATTGTCTCGGCACGCAGGGCTTGCATGCAAAATTATCGAAGTTCTTAAAAGCCTAAGCAGGAAATTAGTTGGGGTTACACCCTTTTGATCAGGTAGAAGTTCCACAATCTGTTCAAGCAGAATCCTCTGATCTGCATAAGGTGGAGGAGACACGGTTGATCCAAAGGCAGCACGATCTCCATTCTCAAAGCTTGATTCTCTACCTAACAAGAAAAGATGCTTCTTTGTGTAGAGGATTAGGGAACCGGAGATCTTCTCCGGTTTCAAGCCTCTTGATTCAAGAGCTAGAATCAGGCGTTTGTATAGAGGTAATGTTAAGAGTGACACATCTTCATACCACCAATCCTCACCGAATGGTTGCGGTTTTGTTGTTGTGCATATTCCATTCCAAAACATACTGCTTTCTGGGCTTTGCACCGCACTGCGCCCTCCTGACACAGGCCAACTGAACAAACTTGGATCTGCACAAGCTTTCATTGCCAATGAGTTAAGACATCTTGAGACAATATGGAGGTCTTCTGCCTGTGAAAAAACTTCTTCACAGGTTTCGAGCACTTTGAGCGAGTCAGTCCAATTGCCAAAGATCTCGTTTAGAAAACTCTCCGTTTGTATGATGAGATTCCCCTCTCCACAGTCTTCACTCATCTGAAGATATTCTGCCGCACATCTGACGCTAACGATGTTTGACGCATTGAGTTTGATTTTAACACCGTAACAGAACTTGGCTATGGCCAAAAAGACTTTGGCTCCGCCAGGAATATCATGAAGTTGCAAAGTACATTTATTCTCCTCATTCACAGAGAATTCTGCAATGAGGTTTTCTAACAACCCACTTCTGGAGAGCAGTGGAAACTGATAGAAGGAAAGGTGAAAAAGATTAATAAATAATCAGTATATGAGAGGGAAGGGAAATCAAGAAATACATATACAGATTCATGAGCATTATTTGTGTCACAATATTAAGAAGATGCAATGTAAAGGTAAAAAGACTTTTCTCTCTTTCTGCAGCAACATGAGGCAGGGGAGTCCAAGCAACAAATATAATAACATCAAAACTGCCTCAGAACCTAAAGAAGAAAGTATTTTTTTTTCCACCAGAAAAAATAGATGAGGGACGTATTGTTGAAAATTCTACTCTTGTTCAACAAATTAATCATTTCCAAATCATCCAGAACAAAAATCACTGTTATATGCCTTCCAATCACGGTGTCTACATATCTAATTGTTTGATTTTTTTCCCCAACATTTCAAATAACATCACAATTTTTAGTTACCGAATCGTCCAAAATTAAGATAAAAATTGACCTTGTGAAGGTGGAAGGAGACTTCTCCAACTTCAACAATGACATCACTAGGAAGTCCAGTTGAGCAAAACCTGCAAAAGAGCATGTAAAATGTTGTCTTTAACAAGAAGAAAGTGATGAGATGAAGCTTTTGAAATGAAAAAGCTTCAAATTAATATGACAAACACATAAATGTAGTTACAAAAGGTGGAGAAAAAAGAAACTAATTTATGCAAAACAGGATCAGTTATATGAGCTCGCTCTATAAAAAGCACTCAACCTCTAATCATTCCAAGTAAGTTCAACATTGTCAATGGCATATAATGATAGTGATCATCAAACATAAAATTCAGCATTAAAGCAATTAAAAGAATCATATATTTTCATATAAAACAAGGAAAAGAAAAGCTATACGGTAATTTTTTTTTGTCCTCCAAAACAAAACCCAGATGGAAACAATCTCAAAAATGCAAATCAAAACAACCCCATTACGCATACCCCAAAATTATGACAACCCATTATTCAAAACCAATCCACAAACAGTAGAAATGAAGAAATCATGGCTATAAAGAAAACATACCAGGATTGTCCATCGAGGTGAAAGACGTCTGGTTTAGACCCCAGCCTCATGCACGCCATTTCAACTCTCAATCAATGAACCAGTGTTCTTATTCTTCTTCTTATAATAATAAAATATATTAAAAAAAAAAGAAAGAGGAAACGACAAAGAAACAGTGTAAATGACGAAAAAAGGGAAGTGCGTTTTGGTTTTCTGACTCCAAAAATCTCCTTTTTCAGCTGAAGGGGTTTGTGGGGTGGGAAAGAGGGGAGAGATGGTCCCGAGTCCACAGGGGAAAATCTAGGAGAAGAATCGGTTTCTGCAGTTACACCAAAAAAGGCAGTGTTTGGGGGGACGTTATTATTATTATATTATCATCTCTTATCAAGCTGTTTCTTTCTTACGTTAAGATTACCTGAAACATCTCTAATAAAGTGCTTATTTAATACCAAGTCATTGACATTCTTATTCTACTACTATTTAAGGTTATTAAAGATTTTCCCCTTTTTTCTTGGCTCAAAAAATTAAAGATATTTTTTATTTATTGCTTAATATTAGACTCGTTCTATACCATATGATGATGTGGAGAATGTAAATCCGGCAAGTGATGAAATTCTCGCCTTTTTTGTTACATTATTTGATAGTCTTCTTTTTTGCCTTTTATCAATTAAGGTGTTTGAAAGAGTAGGTTTGCATTGTGAATAATGTGAACTTCTTACATGTTACATTATAAAGTTGTCACATGTTACAACTCTCAAACTCAAACTGATGGCTTAAACTACTGTCCCAAACCACTTTTATAAGGAAGGTTAAAAAAATTCATAAATTAGGAAAAGCTAGCTAGCAAGGCTATTTCACTATTAGTAGTACCACCTTAATAGCGTCGTATTTTTTTCCCAAAAAAAAAGAGCTAGCCACACCATTCGGGGAGAAATAAGGAAATAACATATCTTAAAAAAGGATTAAAAATTAATAGCATATTTTATAAGAAGTGAAAATTGATATCATGTTTTAGCATACAACTTTTAAAAATTTAATTATACCTCCGTTATCTTCTCTTCCTCCCCATCAGAATGCCTTGCCATCGTAGGGGAAGATGATCCACTTAAGCCATCGGACCTATTCCTCTCCAGTCAGACAAAGTTAACAAGGATCCAAACAACCTTTAGAGACGTTGACGACCTTGCTGTTGTGAGGTGGACCGAAACTTGTCTCACTCTCAACGAATAGAGAGGACATGGCGGAAAAATTGCTCTAATAACTGCTGCAGAATAGACGGCTTGGGAAATTGCTCCACTGCTTTGGAAATTTCCAAAGCCAATCCATTCTTCCATAGCCATTGGAGCAATTTCTAGCCTTGTCTTCTCTATTTGCCATTGGAGCAATTTCCAACCATGTCCTCTCTATTCACCATTCGAGCAAATTCCAACTGTTCCCTCGATGACATGTGACGGGGTGAATGCCCTACAAGCATGGACATTATTTGATAGTCTTCTTTTTTGCATTTTATCAATTAAGGTGTTTGAAAGAGTAGGTTTGCATTGTGAATAATGTGAACTTCTTACATGTTACATTATAAAGTTGTCACATATTACAACTCTCAAACTCAAACTGATGGCTTAAACTACTGTCTCAAACCACTTTTATAAGGAAGGTTAAAAAAATTCATAAATTAGGAAAAGCTAGCTGGCAAGGCTATTTCACTATTAGTAGTACTACCTTAATAGCGTCGTATTTTTTTCCCAAAAAAAAAAGAGCTAGCCACACCATTCGGGGAGAAATAAGGAAATAGCATATCTTAAAAAAGGATTAAAAATTAATAGCATATTTTATAAGAAGTGAAAATTGATATCATGTTTTAGCATACAACTTTTAAAAATTTGATTATACCTCTGTTACTTTCTCTTCCTCCCCATCAGAATGTCTTGCCATCGTGGGGGAAGATGATCCACTTAAGCCATCGGACCTATTCCTCTCCCATCTGACAAAGTTGACAGGGATCCAAACAACCTTTAGAGACGTTGACGACCTTGCTGTCGTGAGGTGGACCGAAACTTGTCTCACTCTCAACGAATAGAGAGGACATGGCTGGAAATTGCTCTAATAACTGCTGCAGAATAGACGGCTTGGGAAATTGCTCCACTGCTTTGGAAATTTCCAAAGCCAATCCATTCTTCCATAGCCATTGGAGCAATTTCTAGCCTTGTCCTCTCTATTTGCCATTGGAGCAATTTCTAGCCTTGTCCTCTCTATTTGCCATTGGAGCAATTTCCAACCATGTCCTCTCTATTCGCCATTGGAGCAAATTCCAACTGTTCCCTCGGTGACATGTGACGGGGTGAATGCCCTACAAGAATTGATATTATACATATTGTTAATAAATAAATAAAGATAATTATTTTGGTTGCTTATGTGTATTGTGAATATTGTAATAAACATCAAGAAAATTTTATGATTATTAATGTGATTATACATTTAGCATATAAATGTTATATGGTTAGGGATAAAATTTATTGATAATAATCTAAATAGTCTGAAATAATTAATTAAAGTTTAAGATCTTTAATTAAATATTATTAGTGCAGTCCAATCTCATTAAAAATGAAATAGCCTTATCTAGGCTATTAATGTAGAGACATTAGATTGAAGGTACTTTATATAATAAGATTATATAGGACTGGACTAGATAAATTATGAGTCTCTAATAATTGTCCGTTATAAATAAAACATTCAAATTTATCACTATGATGGTCATATATATGATAGTCTTAATCTTGAGTATTTATTAGACTCTTGTTTATAACATTATGCTTTTTTACTTGCATGGTAAGATTTGTCTAAAGACAAATCATAACTTAGCATCTTAAAAACATGATGAAATAAATGGCTAGAAATAATATTACACAGATAAGGAATCCATTCCTTCTTTATAGAAGTTGGAAAAATAGTTCTCTTAAGTGATGATTTGAGACTTGGATATAAGAGGGCTCGTTCATGATAAGATTATAAATTAGCTGTTCATTAGAGAATTGTTAGAACTCAAGGATAAAGATATAATAAGAAAAGTAAACAGAAATTGAACCTAACTCTTATTATTAACTATTTATAAAGGATTGACTTATATGTAATGATTATGTCAATAAACTACTCGTTAATTTTCTTTGAGAAATTATCACTATAATTTCAAGAGTGTAGTTTTGGTTTTTTAGTGGAGTAACACTAAAATTAATAAATTTAGCACATTAGTTGAAGAGTAAATTAATTATCGAATTTATTGGAACTTGAATTATAGGTCCACAGGTCCCTAATGCCACCTCTATAATATTGTATTAGATTTAATGCATAAGATTGAATTATACATATCTAATTGAAATTATTGAATTCTAAATTAATTATTTCACACTAGAGATATTATGTGACACATAAAAATATTCTCTGTGACACGTAATATAATGTGCTAAATGTTGTCATATTTGACTGAGCAGTAGTTTATTAAATAACTATATTTAATTAGTAAGATTGATTAAATATGTTTTGAACTATATTTAATTAGTAAGATTGATTAAATATGTTTTGAATTAATTAATTATGTTTAAATAATAAGATTATTTAAATAAAATTTTAATTTTATGTGTCACACATATATAGTAGGACCATACTCCATCTACTCCAACATAGACACAAAATTAATAATTAATTGATTAACTTAGAATTGATTTTTAAATAATATCATTTTTTTAATTTAAATATATAAGATTTATTTAAAGTAATTAAATATGTATATATTCATGCACATCTCATGTACGTGGGATTTGGTTTTGAACAAAATATATGCATATTATATATATATATATATATAATATATAATCACATACATGAGATATATGGATTTTAGTTTTTGAACTAATATATATATGATAAATATATTATTGAATGTATGCATGGGGTTGTGGTGGAGGATCTTTTAGTGGATTTTTCCACTTATTCTACCAAGCCTACCAAGGAGATATTATCTCTTGATGCGAGCGTGTAATACCCCACTAAAAAGTGAAAAATAATAATTTTAAATTAATAACTAGTTGCTCAGTTATAAAAAATGAGAAGATATCAGTCTTTTTAGGGTACATGATATTTTTTTAAGTAACCAAAGAGAAAAACTAAGAGCTCTTTCTCAAAAAAAAAATTCTGTTATCTCATGTGTTAAGTACATAGCAGAATTAAAAAAGTGCGGGATAATTTATTCTTGTAGTTTAACACCTACTTATCGTTCTATTAGTGTGGAGGCTTGGCTTAGAAGATTGTGATATCAAAAAAAAGCTAGGATACTGTCACAACCCACCTTTTTGGGCTGTGATAAAACTTTTTCTTACTTACTTTATGGTAAAAATTTAGGAATTTTTTTTTCTTTTTAATAAATACGGTACATATACTGGTCTAACAACTTCTGAAATACAAACACATACTTGTATTTACATAATCACCTTTCCTTTGCAATATAGTTTATCAAACGTTACTTTCAAAATATCTTAAAATACAATATAGCGAAAACATACTGCGGCGGAAACCATACCCAGTCTGCAGACATCATCCGTCCGCTAGCTCATCATTACACTTTATTCTGACCTTCTTGTCGGAATACTTACAGCATGAAATACTTAATGAGCTAACGCCCAGTAAGTCCCATAAATCCTACATGAACATTCAAATAAATGCATGAGTCAATTATGCTTTCTTATAAACTTTCCTTATCTTTATCATTTCTTATCTTTACTAGGGCCCAAGTGTTCGTACCATTGCGTAATTTCATTTAGGTTTACATAACACCGTAACCATACTATATCCTTTAAACTCCCCTTGATACAAGAGTCGGTACGACACTTTTCTTAATTTCTAGTGACATATTTACTTGTTCAGTTATTATGGTTGACATACCAATTATGCTTTCTTATAAACTTTCCTTATCTTTATCATTTCTTATTTTTACTAGGGCCCAAGTGTTCGTACCATTGCGCAATTTCATTTAGGTTTACGTAACACCGTAACCATACTATATCCTTTAAACTCCCCTTGATACAAGAGTCGGTACGACACTTTTTTTAATTTCTAGTGACATATTTACCAGTTCATTTATTATGGTTGACATACCATGCATGATGTGATGTTCACATGTTATCCATAACATAAATTCGTTGCATAGCATAGTACACACAAGTACTTACTTTGTTACACACAGGTATTCATCATTGTACACATGAGTACGTAACATTTAATACACATAAGTATTCATCATTGTACACACAGGTACATAATATATCGTACATACTAATACATAACATGTTATACACTCAGGTGTACATATACATACATCCTACCCTTATGTCTTCATACTGTAGGTGGGAATGGTACTTACTTGATTTCGTGTGTCGCGTAAATCGACCTTGATTTTCCTTTGTCCTAGACTTCTAGGATCCTGTTGGCTAATTTCAAAGCCATTAGCTGATATTCTATTTTGTTTTAACGCAAAACATTCGTTAATCATTATATGGAGTTGCATGACCGTATACAACTCTGAAACCCATTGGTTTTCTTATTTCTATCTAACTCTTCCCTATCGTCACTTACATAGGGTGGAAATCTGTCTAATCTTCTTCTTATCCCACTGAAAATATTTCAGAGTGATTCAGGTTATTCAGGGAAACATAACGATTTTGCCCTCCGTGAGCTTGTTAACTTACCCGAGCTCGATTTCGTTATTTTAACAAAAATAACCACATATTAACCTTAAAATAATGCCCTAGTGGCTCGTATCCCTTTATTTTACACTTATGCCCCTTTTTTATAAAACTTTACAATTTAGCCCCTAAACTGAAAATTTTGACAATTTTACCCTCGGGTTAAAATTGTCCTTTTTATTCCAAAATTTTCTATTTTTCTCAAGGATCATTTTTGCTCAAAGCACCTTATCCAAAATCCTTTGAGAAATGACATTTTTGCCCTTTTTAAAATTTTTCACAATTTTGTAAATTCTTTAAAAATCAAAATCTCACAAACGATTGAGTTTTTTAACGAACCGCTTGCTAAATCTAACAGTTTCATCGAGATCTACAACTTTCATGTTTTAACTTTTCCCAAAATCTCACTGTACAGGGGTGTTTTTGGTCTGCCGTGAAAGAACTTTTTCTTTCAATTTAGTCCTTAGGGTATTTTTGTAAAAATCTATTTTAAAACTGTAAATCTACCCCTGTAAAAACCGTTCCATCCTTTGTTTAAATCATTCTCATGCTCAAACATCATTTTTACTAATACTAACATCAAATTTACAAAAATAATACTTTTTGCAAAAATTACCAATTTGCACTATAAACCAAAGTTTCACAACTTAAACATGCCATACATCACATATACATGAAATTTCATCAAATACATGCTCAAGAACCTACATGGGTTTTAAAGAATAAAAATCAAAACAAAATTTGAAAACTTTAAAACTCAAAACTTACACAAATAACAATCTTTTGATTTCTAACCTTCCAAGGCTCCTTGAACTCCTTCTTAAGCTTCATTTTCATGAAAAAACACCATGAATTAATTTCCCCCTTAACCCATGAAAAATCCCTTGAAAACTTGCTAAAAAGTTTAGGATTTTACCTTAAATCTTGTGAAAAATCCTTGAGCTTGCTTCTAAAACTTGTTTTAGGGTTGTTTTTTTGCAAAGTGTAAGGTTGAGAAAATTTTTTGAGAGCTTTGGCTATGGCTGCCGAATATGGGAGGAAGAAGAAAATGGAAATTTTTGTGATAACTTTGTAATAAATGCATCCTTATCCACTTGATGACTCATGGTAACCCATGAGTATACCCTAGGTGTCATCATGCTATTGGGCCACATTTTAAGCTTGGTGGCCCAATCAAATTCGGTTAGGTGTCCACTTTGTAGAGCCTAAAAATTTATTCAGTGTAATTTTTTGTCATGTAGTATTTTGTTACACTGCCATGGTCAAATCAATGTATTTTCTATCCTTAGACTGTATAAAAATATTTAGCTTACTTTTCGTTCACTTTTGGAGGCCAATCATGACATTTTTTGCATCTGCGTTTTCACTTCGCAGTATTCCTATACTGCTTCGGCCTCCTTTTTACCCCAGGTTAGGGTTTGGACAACCTCTATGTCCTATTTACATTCTAATCTCCCATTCATTTATATCACAATTTTACAATTAATCGTGGTATAAAATTCATTTTATGGATATTATTTACAAATTTTTGAGTAATTAAACTCATAAAATTTGTATTTTACTATATCCAACATTACTTCACATTTGCCATAAAATTTGCATTCAATGTCTTTTATTCATATTTTATTGTAATTTTTACAAAAATTACAATTTTACAAAAATCACATTTTTTAAAGGTAAATTCATTAATTAAACCTAATTAAATATTAAGTTTTATTAATAAAATTTTCTCGGTCATTACAGATACCCTGATAGGTCTTCAAAAGATTTGAAACAAATTCTCCTAAGCTTTCAATGTTTAATTAAAATAATATACCTATTCTCGATAAACAAAGTTCTTCGAAAAATTTTTGTTTATCAATTGATCCGTTTTTTCGTTGCATTTTCATATTTAATTCTAATATATGACATCAGAGTGAGTTATAGAATATATAATTTTAATTAACGTGATCTTTATGGTGATAATATCATGTTCTTGATGCATGTTTATGAACATTTTATATTTTTGTAATATTTTTATTTATGTGATGTATGATTATTTTATGGATGAATTTTTGGTCAGTAATTGTATAGTCTTTTTGGATTGTTAATTTTATTTAAAGTTTTGGTTAGATCATATTGGTGTAAACCCGTAAAGGTATAGAGTTTTTGTAATTTATTTTTATTATTAATTTTTTTCTTCTCTTTCTTCCTTCATTATCATGCACGTACGTATGGAAGAAGGAGATGATGCAACACACCAAGCGAACGCCACGACATGCACGTACGAAGAAGATGAAGCAACCTGCTATAACCGTCGGCGTTGGACTCCGATCTATAGTGGCGCTCGGCCTTGAGCCTTATCGACTCGGCCCTGAGCGGGCTCCACGGCTTGCCTTTGAGCTCCGTTCGAGCTCGGCCATGAGCCAATAATGAGCCCAGCAACACTCGGCCTCGAGCCTCACGGCTCGACCTTGAGCACTGCATTTCTCGGCCGTGAACAGAGGGCACGAGCCAAAGGCGCTACAGCTCTCCACCGATGCCATCGAGTGCGGCGTCCGGAGACTGACGACGCTGGGCCGTGAGTCAAGTGAAATCCCAGCAGTGCTCAACCTCGAGCCTCACGGCTCGGCCTTGAGCACTGCTGCCTTCAGTCAGCCTAAACCACTCTGCCTCCTTTGTGGACTCCGGTGACTAACGCTACCAGGAACAGCCGACACTTCTAGGCCAAGAACGTTCAGGTGCAGGCCTGTAGAGCCGACAGGAGCGCAGATGCGTTCGGTCCGGTTCAATAGCGTCTGGCTGTGACGGCTCGGCCTTGAGTGCTGTGGGCTCTACGTTGAGCTTTCTTGCTCAGCCAGGAGTGCCGCCGGTACTCGGCCTCAAGCAAATTCGGCTCGGCCGTGAACGGAGAGAAACTCACGACTTTTGAGCATTGCCATTCTCGGCCAGCCAATAAGTTGGGCTCTTCGGTGCTATGACGCTTATCGTCAGCGCTGTTTGACGATGCAGTAGAGCTGGAACGTTGCAGAATTCAATGGCGGCCGTCGTGCCTGAGCAGGAGGGAGACGCCACGGAGAAGATGATAACTGCTAGGTTGCTTTCAGAGAACCAGTGTCTTTCGGCCTGTTTAGAACTTGGGCCCATTAGTTATGCTCAATAACCCATCACTTTTTCCATAGCAACCCACCTGATGCAGTCCACCAGAAATAGAGCTGGGAAATATGTCATTTCCAGAAGACTTTTGTAATTTTATTTTATTTTTTTATAGGTTGTAATTTAATTATTTAATAAGACCTGGTCAAAAATCTATTATTTATTTTAATGTTATAATTTTATGATGTTGTGATAACATATTTATGCATTATAACATATCATCTAGAAAAGTGTCTACTCATAATTATTCTAACATAACATGCATACAATTGCTTATTATTTCATTTTTTATAAAGTTGTGTATGAAATGATTTAATATAATGACTCTAGTTTGTAAATATTTAAATATGTCCCAAAATGATATCATTAAAATAATTAATATGTAATTATATAGTATAAAATATGTTGTATTAAAATAATTACTATAAGGGTGTTTCGAAAAATAGTGGAAATCGGTGGTAAGAATCACTTTTACTGTAGCATGTGAGAGCTTAACATTATAGCAATTTTTTTTATTGTTACTGTAGCATGTGAGAGCTTTACACTATTTATAACTGAGTTTGTGGTGAAAATCGTGTGGTGAGAACCATTGCCAAACAGCAGGCATGTCATTAAGAACCTATTTAAGATAGTTTCAATACTGTGTTGAATTTTAATTTGAGAAAATTAGGTCCATGCTACTTATTTAATACCACTAATGTTTTGCACTACTTTTTTTTTTCTAAATCTTTGATTCATATCACTTTTGATATACAATATGCTCAAATTACCCTTATAAAAAATCTCACCACCTAGCTCTTTCTCCCTCTCTTCTCTCACTCTATATTTCACGCTCTTCCCTCTCTCTCCTCGTACCTTTTTCTCTCTCTTCTCTTTCTTTCTATTTCTTAGTGATGTGTTTCAAATTTTTATTTTTTTTATTTTTATTTTTTTACAGGAGTCATAGAAATCAAAATTGATACTGTAGAAATAATGTTCATCAAATTGACCCTTTGCAATTTTTGGTAAAATTTTTTAAAATGATATTCCCCGCAGTTTGCCGAAACGGTGTTAGGCCCAAAGTTCATTTCAGCCCAATAACGCTTTAGCAAAAGCAGGAAAGTCTACATGTCTCTGCTCGTCCTAACTCTGAGATTTCAGTTTGGCTTTGGCAAAAGAAACAGAGAGAGGGAAGCCATGGCAGCTGAGCTTAGAATTGGCGTAACAGCCCTATTCCTAGCCCTACTCTTCTCGATCTCATCCCATTTTTCTTTAATCGCGGCTTCGTCTTCCTCTCAGGACATCCAGATCCTCAACGCCGAGCGCAGAGTTAGCAAACTTTATCACTACTCAATTTCGCTTCGTCAAAAATTTTTTGAAAAAACAAAAATTAAAAAAAAATCAATTTTTAGAACCTAATTTGTTTATCCGTGGAGTTATTCGGTCTCCATTTGTTGCTTGTGAATTCGTGATCTTTGAGCTTTTTGACTGATCAATATTTTTGCAGATTGACTTGACTTCTCACATTATCAAAGTCTTCTTAACGTTAAAGGTACGGTTTTCCTCCGATTTTTGGATTAAAATACCTTAATCTACCTGATTTTTTATGAATTAATATTAGTTTATTGAAACAAATGTTTTGTTGATTTGATTTTTCGTGCAATGTATTGACAAATCGGAATATTATAGGGGTTTGGTACTGCTGATTCTACGCACTGGTCTTAGTAAAGGGCTTATAAATTTGAGCAATAATATGCATTATAATGGTGATTATCATATTTTTCTTTTAAACTAAGTATGACTTCATATGCTACAACCCCAATTAGCCAAATAGTGTTCACGTGGAAATTTCTGGCTGGTTAGAAGATCAGTACATCAGGAGTACCACTGTTGACAATATGTAGCATTTTTCTACATTAGGAGGCATCCTACTTCAAATTTTTACCTTGGGTTTTGAAGTTTGATTTTTTGCCAGTTTCCTGTTGTCGCGATGCATTAGAAATTCTGTAAAATGCATTAAACGCTTGGACAAAATTTGTTTGGTGGTTGAATGTACAAAATTTTCAAAATCCTTATTTGGCCAATGGCTATGCACTCAGATTGAAAATACTGGTGAATCTCCTGCTTCGGAAGTGCTTCTTGCATTTCCGCCAACTGAGGTCGATTGTTTAGCGCTCGTTAAAGCAGTAGTGACTGCTGGAAAACGAAACAAGAAGACTTATCTTCCCCTTGATGTGAAACCAAGTGAACTACACAAGGGGCCAAATGGGGCCAAATTTTTCAGTATATCTTTGCTCAATCCATTAAGCAAAGGTGACACTGCAACAATAGAAGTGCTGTATGTGTTGACTCACTCACTAGAGCCTTTCCCAGCAGAGATAAGCCAATCGGAGTCTCAGTTGGTTTACTATCGTGATAGTGCTTTAATATTGTCACCGTATTACATTAAGCAACAGACAACTTTTCTTAGGACGCCTACTAATAAGGTGGAATCATTCACCCGAGTGGAATCCACTAACCGTGCTGGTACAGAGCTAAAGTACGGGCCATACAGTGATCGTGCACCCTATTCGTTTTCTCCTATCATTGTCCATTTTGAGAATAACAATCCATTTGCTGTTGTTGAGGAGCTTGTACGTGAAGTGGAAATATCTCATTGGGGCAGCCTTCAGATCACAGAGCATTATAAGCTGGCTCATGCTGGTGCTCGGCACAAAGGTGTTTTTTCAAGGTACGGCTGTGTGTCTCTATGATATTTATGTTCTGTTTCTTCATCTTTTGAATCATTGGAAATGCGATGCAAACTCGGTTTTGGGCCATGCTAAGTTTTAAATGGAGTGAACGACAAGTAGCAAAAGTAAATTTGTCTTTTTGAGACGTCAAAAGTGAAGAAGGGTTAGATGAAGTAGTACATTAATGCAAAAGACTAAACTAGAGAGGGGAGGGGGAGAGAATAAAACTAAACGAGCCCTTCAGCTACTTATGAGTACAGGAGTTCAGTACCTTCTCATGCTTGAACAAGAAATATCTGTCGAACTGTAGTAGATATCTTCTAATGAAGGAATGTGTAAAAGTGCATATATGGTTTGCATGATTGAAACATATTCTGTATGCATAATTATATAGGGTATGAGGTTGCAGCGGATCTTGATGTTTCAGGATTTTATGCTGCTTAGAAGTCATTGAGCTTTAGACAAGAACACTGATTTAAACCAAAGGACTAGTTTTTTTTTTGACATGATAGTTGAGTACTTCTCTCTCTCTCTCTCTCTCTCTCTCTCTATTTTGCAAGCGATTAGGGACTCAAACCAGGACAGTTCTTGTGTTTGTCACTCAAATTTGAATTTCCCTGAACTACACTTTTATGGCCAGACCCGGTCTTCAAATCTTTAGTTCATGTTGTAGTTAATCATTAATATTCCTTTTGACAGGGTTGAATATCAGTCAAGGCCGTCTTTTAGTGGCGTCTCATCGTTTAAGAATCTTCTAGCAAGACTACCTCCTAGGGTTCACTCAGTCTACTACCGTGATGACATAGGGAACATCTCATCATCACATTTACGGACAGACTATCAAAAGGTATTTAATTTTTTCTTAACTTTTGTTCTTGCATACAAGTAATCAAGTAGCTATATCCAAGCAAATTAATCATGCTCAAATTTTGAATATAAGCTTTAGTTTGCAAATGGTATTTTTAACTAGCGGGATATATGTTAAGAGTATGATAGGTTATACCTGCCGCATATTTTACAATTTGGTATATTCTCTTTTTGAAATTCATTTTCCAAATTGACATTCGACATTTTACTTTCCATATGACATGTTAACGCTATAAGGAATCTAGCTAAATATCTCTCAGAGTTTTACTAATTTTTATGTAGAAATTCTGTCCATTTTTTATTTAAAATGCAGGACCATATTGTATGATTGCTAACTATTACTACACATTTATTTATTCTAAAAATGGGAAGAGGTTCAAGTGGGAAACAATGTGAAATGGTATATCTACTAAAGGCTTATCAGTTATCATCCTGTTTGTGTATTCCTAACTTCTTACCTGCACCTTGCAGTCAGAACTTGAAATTGAACCTAGGTATCCTTTATTTGGAGGTTGGAAAGCCACTTTCGTCGTTGGCTATGGGCTACCATTGCAAGATTTCCTTTTTGAGTCACCTGATGGGAGGAGATATCTAAACTTCACTTTTGGTTGTCCTCTGGCTGAGACAGTAGTAGACAAGTTGACCATCAAAGTATGCAGTTAACTGTTATGATCTGATTCTCTGCATTTGTTTATTAATTGTTTTGTCTTAACCGCTAGAGAGATAATGACTTGGGAACTGTTATGTTTTAGGTCGTGCTACCAGAGGGCTCAAAAGACCCATCTGTTGTTGCTGCTTTCCCAATAGAGCAGCGTTTGGAGGTAACTATTAAATCATGAAGTTTGAGCATGATAAAATCATATTTGGCATAAAACTTATATGTATATGTATACACATGCACATGCGAGCGCGTGCACACACATATGTGTCCAAATCATTCTTTGTTTCCTTTTCTTTAGGTCAATATGAAATAACACTGGAGGTAAAAGGAAAAAGAGAAGCCACATTGACTATGTACTTGTACAGCAACTGAATTCTGACACTGGATTAACTGAAATTTTGTTTCCTTTCATGTTAATCTTGACAGACTAAATATTCATACCTTGATGTCGTTGGAAGGACAGTGGTGGTTCTTGAAAAGAAAAACGTAGTCCCCGAGCACAACTCGCCTTTCCAGGTGAGTCAATGACTTTTCTATCATGCGCATTCAAGTTTGGAAGTTTATCTGTGAGGTTTAATTAGTCGAGTTAAGTATTTAGAAACACCAATTAGAAGCTTTGGAACCTCCTTGTTCTACCAAGTCAGTGGAAGATTATTTGAATACTGACATGATTAAAATAGATGCCGACCAAACAACATTTTAAATGTAAAATTGTTTTTTTCTTATTTGTCTTTCAGGTGATAAAGCCTTTAATATATTTTGGGTGATCAACAAAGAATAAAGCTCAACGAATCCTTATTTCTCTTCGCTTTTAGTTTGAAGTCTTTTTTAGACTCACGTCCTATACCTGTCCAAGTTCGAAATGTCTAAAACCTTTTAATCCATCTACACTTTCTTTTGCAGGTTTACTACAATTTCAACCCAATTTTCATGCTCGCAGAGCCGTTAATGTTGGCGATAGCATTCTTCTTATGTTTCGTGGCGAGTGTAGCTTACATCCACGTAGATCTTTCGTTGAGCAAGTCATGAACATTTTTCTTAAATCTTGAAGGTATGTTTCTTCAACTTGACCTTTTTTCACATAAAAACTTCAATAAAACCTTTGTAGCTCAAATGGTAATAATTTTCCACTTTCTTGGTTACATACAGAGACTGACTGAACCAAAGAAGCCGGGGGAAGCGTACGTCGGACACCGTGTAATGATACTGGATTTTGAAAATTTGTTGTGATTATACAAACGGCTATTAAAAATTTTGTAATTTATGCCTTGGCTCTCTTTGAAGTTGGACTAGAACACCTACATATGAGGTGAATTAGGCATGCAAATGTTGTCGTCTTGGTTTAGAAATACAAGGACTTAGGGGTGGTTTTGTAGTGAGATTATGGAAAAGATAAAATACAATTGGGATAATAGCAAAATCTTCTGTCGTGTTTAATCGAAACTTCAGAATCCACCTTGTGTTAAAAATTTGGAGATTATTTATGATTGTCTAACCATACATAATTATCGTCTTTAGATGTAATTCTGGCCCTCTAGATTTAAAACCTTTTTTTTATGATTATTTGGGTTAATTTTACAAATAGTCTTTAAACTTTCTCCTTAATCCACTTTAGTTTCTGACTTTTAAAACATCCCAAATTTAATCTTGATCTATTCATTTCAGTTTTAGTTCATGTAAAAAAGATGATTAATTATATAGACGATGTCAATGGAAAATAGTATTTTACTAATTGAACATGGTATGTGCATGTGATTTTAATGCAAAAATGTTAAAGAACACTTCATTGTTAACTTAATATTATTCATATTTTCTTTTTTTCTTTTTAACACCAAAACGACGAAAAAGACTAAAACTGAAACAACCTAATTCGGGTGGCAAGGTACCAGTAGAATATCGAGTTGAATTTGCAGCTTATAAACTGAAAGGAAGCGTGAACATCTAATGGAAGCGGAAAAACGTCTGAAAAATAAAAAGAATGTTGATTGGGATAGATTTGAAGAATTATTCTATGAGTGATATTTTCTGCAAGGGTATAGAGATCAGACAATTGTTGAATTCTACTGGTATACGAGGCAAGGTTCACTGAATTGGCTAAATTTGCTCCATCCGCTGCTAGCGAATCGTGTTCGTGTTAGGTTGAAGCTTAAACATGTAAAAAATATCTTAACACTAATACAACTTGTGACACGAATGGGTTGAGAAATTCTGACACTAACACAACCCACCTCAACATGGGTTGACACGAACACAATTTGCCATAACCTGTGACATATGTAACACATGATCTTCAATCAATCTGCAACTCGAAATCAATTCTCAACTTGAAATTAAGCTACAACCCATGACATTTTATAACTTCCAAATTTATGATTTTTGCACCAAAATTATATAAAACTTCCGTACTACAAACACATCTAATTTAGTGTCAATATGTTGATACTATAATACTAGGGCAAAATGTTTTTTAACAATAATAGAAAAATAACATACGGGTCAATTAGTGTCAAACGGGTTGACATGAAGGCGATCTATTTTTTGAATAGGTCAATTTTAGGTTGACACGTAAATGACCCATGGCTTAATTTTTTGACTCGAACTCGTAAAAAATCGTGTCATGTTTATATCGTGTAGTAATATCGTAACCCGTATTGTTAGCTCTAAAACTAATAAAGGATCGCTTGAACTCTTTGTCAAGCATGTTAACATATGTTAGGCGCCCATGAAACATTTTGTTCCTAGGTTGGCATGAAATAGTCCCTTTTTTGCTAGATTAGTTTTTTTAAGAAGAAAGAAAAAATCCTTCGGCATAGTGTAGTTGGTGTTGGGTGTGGTTGCTCGTTAGTATAACCATTCCCTTGTAACAAATGTAGAAAGGAAAAGGAATTCATTTTTTGGAACATAAAAATTGCCAGAATAGCATACAGACAGAACAGATTTAAATTGAACTCGTGTGAGAGATGTGAAGTAAAAACAAAAAAAAAAAAAAAAAAAAAGGAAACAAAAGTTGCAAAACTGCTACAAAATGCCAAGCAAAAGAACAATTTTAGAGGGCTTTTTATGAGTTTGGCTATCCCAGTTCCTTTGACCCACTGGATTTCTTCAAGAGAAGGTATACATCGTCACTTCAAGTTGATGATGTATAATTGAATATGGGCAGTTGGTGGTTTATTTCAGCATCCATTGAATGCCACGTTCTATTTTCCTTGAAGTAGTTTCCTGTGAGTTTTGAATGTTCTAAGCGAAGGCTTCTTCGTTTTACCTTTAAGCTTTAACTTTATAAGGTCAAGTTATTATATTTTCAATTTTTTTCTTTTATTTTAATAAACTATTTTATTTATGACTGTGAACTCTAAAGGATGAGGCTACAAGGTTAATTATACTGACATCTTTTATGTTTTGTCAATAACAAAGACACCCTTTTAACTAAATCTAATTACATTAATACTCTTTAAGTTAAAAAAAAAAAAAACAATTACAGACACCTTTTTTATTAGTTGACCGTAAAAGTTAATTAAAGTTTGACTGTCTATTTTTTTAAATGCGTCCTCATGAATAACAAAACATTTTTATTTATATATACTTTTTAAAATGAATTTTTACCCTTATTTTACACCAATAAATAAGTTTTACTTAATTTTTATACACTTTTAACTATAATTTTTAAGGGCTTTAAACTATAATTTTCACTCATAAAAAGAACTTCCTTTATCTTTTTCTTTTTTCAAGTTTCAAGAAATTAGAATGTGACTTTTTTTACAAATTAGTTTTCTTAGTATGTTAAGACTACCTAGATCTAGCTAAATTAGTTCATCATCATTTAAATGCTCTATCTTTTTCATAAAAGTTTAAAAATGATAACAAAATTATAAAAAAGGAATTATATTTACACCCCAAGTTTTTATTAAGACACCCAAAATATATAAAATTTAAAAATATTGTCTTTTTGATATTAAAATCTCATATAATTCCATAATTAGGCCTATCAGAACACCCCATACTTGAATGCCATTTTGTTAAAAAGATTTTACTTTTTTTTTTGGGCTAACTTTTCATTTTAATGAATTTTTTCCTCAAATTTCTTTTAAACTTGAAATGGTTTCCTTGAAATCATAGTTTAAATTACTGATTGTTTAAAGTTCTTTTGTTAGAATATTTACGTATCTAAAGTTCTTGTTGTTTAAACAATCTATTCCTAAATTCTAAAATAAAAAAACCAAGAAGGATGAAACTTGAGAAATTTGACTAACATTGTGATAAGGTGTGTTGCCTTTGATTCCAACTTCGATGTGCTTTTATTGAATCTTACAGTAGAATTTCTTCAGATTGACATTTGAGAGAAGATTTATGTATATGTTTGCCTCTTTTACGTTTTGGTCTTCTAGCCTAAAAAAAATATAAAAAAGAGAAAAGGAAGAAATATTTACATTGTTTACAGCTGAGAATATTTTGGTATTTGAAGTTGTTGTTTAGTAATTTAAGTTATGATTTCATTTCAAGTTCGAATGAATTGGAGAAAAAAAAATCATTGAAATGGAATGTTAGCCAAAAAAAAAAAAAGAGAGAGAGAGAAGAAGAAGAAGGAAGCAAAATTTTTTGACAAGATGGTTTAAGCATGGGATCTATATAAAGGCAATTGTAATATTATAAAAGGTTTTGATATTAAAAAGAAAATAATTTGAAATTTTAAATGTTTAGGGGTGCCTTAATTAATACTTAGGGTTGTAATTATAATTTCCCCTATAAAAATTAAAAACATTAAAAAACAGATTTTTTTGAAAAAAAATTAAAAACAAATACAAAAATTTTAAAATGTTCTCTCCCCCACGCTCCCCTTCTTTCCGTCGCGATTTAATTCAAGCCACATGGGGCATCGACATTGTAGGGGCTGACATGGAGGGGAGGGGAACAGAGATGGGGTTGATAAATTGATTTTATATGGGGTGGTTATATTTACACCTCATTTTCTCTCTCTATATTATTCTTCTAAATACATCCCGTATAATTTTGAAATAACTAAATTTGTTTATTGCACCAACTATAGTTCTAAAACTACCCTTAAGATTACTACTTCTTTTCATCTCATTTTTCTTTTCACACCCACCTTTTTTTATTATTTTTAATATTCTTATTTCTCTATCTCTCTTTATTTTTTATGTTTTATTTTTTGTTGAAGTTTTAGGCATGAAATATTTTCATACATAAAATAAATTTTTAATTTAAAAATTATATACATTCACTACAATTTTTTAAAAAGAATATTGTATCTACTAATTATATTTTTTAAAAAATATATATTATATATTTATTATTACATCTACTAATTTAACTAAACAAGCACTTATCATGAATATTACTTTATTCAAACAAAAACCAAATTAAGAATGAAATATAAAAAAAAATTATTTGTATACAATTTGACAAAATAGAAGTCATATGTTTTTTTGGAATCGCCATTGAATAGTGAAAATTAGGGTTTTGTCGTTATCTATATATGTGTGTGAAAAGAAAAAGATAAATCATTAATTTCTATTTATTAAAAATGAATATTACATAATTAGTTTCTATTTATTAAAAAATAATTTAAATTATGTAATGTTATTTATAATTGACCTTTTTTGTCATTTTATTGAAAGGTTTTTTTGTGAAATAAAAATTTATTTTAAAGGAGGATGTAAATAGTCAAATGAGGGGTGTGAATAGAACCACCTTTTTATTTGTTATTCTCACTTATATATTTGGCTAATTTTAAGACATATGTTAGTTTTTTTATGCTTTATTAGGTCTGATTGGACTGAGGAGTGTTGGAGTCAACTAAAAGTTTGGAAGTATTACCTTGTGGGAAAGAAAGCAATGTTGTGGCGGTCCAACAAAGCTTGATCCGCACTCCAATGTGAGAAAGAAGTCAGGGCAACCTCTGGCAGGTGCGCCCCCCACTGCCACAGACTTTCTTGCTGCCGTGCATGTCTGAGCTTCACCTCGGATGCCCTTCAATAGAGGCGCGCCCCAACGCCATTCAAGTCCCACCTCAACGCCAAGCTGTTTCAGCTTCAAGAATAGCCTGATTTTGGTGTTTTGAAAAGGAGAACTCAACATTCCCTTGAACAATCTTTGGAGGAATTCAAGAGAGGAAGAAGAATTGAAAAACTTCTTGGAGCTTAAGCAACTCGTTTATTCTTTTTTATCTTATTTCTTTAGATTTTCTTTGAGAATTATGATGGATTTTGTTTTGATGTTTAAGTCTTTGAGTTTGGATTTAATTGGGACCATAATGAGCTAAATTGTTTGTCTAGACGGTTATGTAGCCTAGTTGGACTCATGTTTGGATAATTTGCTTATGATTATTGCTATATAATTCTCTCTATTTATTTGTGTTTCTTTGATCTTTATGCTTCTAGTTAATCGATCCCCAATTAGTTTTATTTGATATTTAGAATTATCATCAGTTTTGGGAAACACAACCTAGAGAAATATAGAGTCAGGGGACCTATAATTTTTGTTGTGACTACTCAATAGAATTTGTGTGACACCCAGGCATTTCTAGTACATTAGAAATGCAATAACTTGAGGAAGTTAAGCAAAATATGTGTCACAAGGATTATTATTTAATCTAATTTTTATGATAAAGTCCATAAAAGCAAAAAACAAGATTTTTAAGAGTAAAAATCATGCCATAGTCTTATACAAAAAAGGAAGGATATGGAAAACAAGTTAGAAAGCCTAATTGTTGAAAAATGTGTTGTAACAAATGTTAAGACAAAAATACAGTTTAAGAAAGATATTGTATAATAATATAAAAAATTATACAGTATTAGAATAATATAGTGTAAAAAAGTACATTGATAAGTTCATATAGTATGAAAATTACACTGCAAAAGTAATGCAGTGTAGGAACTAGACTATTTAAGGTTAAGCAATACAGAAATTAAATGTTTAAAGTTAAAGCAGTATAGGAATAATATTGTTTGGAGGACATGAATGAGTAAAGAATGCTGTGTAAGCTTGTAACAGTATAAAGAATATACCGACAGTATAAGAAAAATACTATCAGTATAAATTCAGACTGTATAAAGTTAAGCAGTATAAGGATTATATTAAGTGGTGGATGTAAATAAGTATGAGAGGTTGTGGGACCTCATGAATTGTATAGAAAGGAATACCGACAGTATAGGAAAAATACTGTCAGTATAAATTTAGACTGTGTAAGAAGTCTTTGTGGGACCCATCATGGGACACCAAAATGAATGAAAATTTGCCACCAAACCTCCCTTGGGTGGCCCAATTACACATTGCCAAGTTAAGCCAAATGATAGAAAGTGATGACTAATATGATGAGTCATCAATTTGGTAGAAAATTACCAAAATATCCCTTGATGTGGCCAATCAAATGTTGCCAAGATTAAGCAAACTTGTAACCCCCAATTAATGCAAAATGGTGACTAATCTTGATGAGCCACCAAGTTGCCAAAAATGAAAGTAAAGAATAAAAAGCAAATGTGAAGAAAAAATTCTTCATTTCCTCCAATTTCTTCTAAATTTTAATGAATCCCAAACTTCAAATCATGTAAGGAAACAAAAACAAGTGAAGGAGATGAGGATTTAAGAGTTTTCAAGGTAAAACTTAAGCTTTTCCTATTATGTTTAAGGGTTTTGTTCATGATTTGGATGGGATTTTCATGGGTTGTGTAGTGGATGGTTTTCAAGGGAGTTTGGGAGCCTTCAGGTGCCAAGAAGTGGGGACAAGCACTTTGCATGGATTAGGTAAAGTCCTAGTTTTTTAATTAAGCTAAAGTTTATGTTTTATTATGCATACCAAGTATTTGATGAATGGTATGAGCTATGGCATGTAAGATAGACATTATGGCATGATTGTTTTATGTTTTATATTGATGGTGATGATGAAAGAAAGAAAGAAAGAAAGTAAGGGTTTTGTGGTAAAAAATAGGAAATTGTTACACTTTGTAAAGTTTAACTAGTTTCAAAGGAATGGGCTTTTGAGGGCCTTAGAGGCTAAATTAAGTTCTAAGTAAGGAATGGAATCTGCCAAAACAGTGAGGGAAACAACTTTTGTAAACAAAGTTTTGTAAAATTCCAAAAGGACTAAATTGTAAAGTTTTGCTAAAATTTGACAGATTTAAAAATCAGCCAAAAGTCTACCTTAACGTTGAAATTTAAGAAAAGTTAAAATACAAAAGTTGTAGAACTCATCAAAACTGTTAAGACAACGCTAATAGTTTGTCAAAATTCTACTCGGTTGAAGAGTTATGAATTTTACGAGATTTTGAGCATAAAATTTTATGAAATGGAAATGTTTTGAATTTGACCATGGAACTTTGGAAAGTTTTATTCCTTGCAAAAACTAAAATTTTTCATATAAAGCAGTCGTTTTTGGTCCTGGGGGCAAAAATGTAAAGATTTTTGTATATTAGGCCAAAATCGTAAAATCATATAAAAACTAGGTTTTCACCAGGAAACATTGGGTTCTTGCACTGCTGTAGGTAGTGAGTAATCATAATGCTACGTTTTAAAGGATTTAGAGTTTAATCAAGTAAAGAATGAAAGAAACGAACGTTAAGGAAAAAAACGTAAGGATTTTCAAGTTATAGGTCAAAAGTATAAAGTTTTGATAAAATGGATTTAAAGGAAAAGAAAACCATTGTTTTTGTTTTCTGTAATATTATGAGACATAAAAAAATGTATGATGATTTAAAAACGGGTTTCGAAAGTTTTCTAAGACTCGTCAATGGCAAAATGGTCATTTTATAAAAAGGCTAAAACAGACCCGAAATACTCGATGTCGGAAAAAACTCCTTAGCAGGAATTTTTCTATATCATGTAATAAATGAGAGGAAAAGTGAAGCAAAAAGTTAGTTACAAAATTGACGAAAAACCCGTTAAACGTAAAATCGTCATTTTTGAGAAAACGACTAAAATGGAGCTGAACACTCTAAATTAGCAAAACGTTCTTAGATGGAAAATGTTTCATAATATGTTAAGTAACAAAATCGTCACATGAGACGGAAAATTTAATAAGGGATATTCAAGTAAAAGAAAGGTAACCCGGTAGGTTACAAAGTTAAGTAAAGAAAAAGGTAACCTAATGGGTTATAAAGTTAAGTAAAAAGAGTGATAACCAGATGGGTTACGGAGCTAAGTAAAGTGAAAGGTAACCCCGGTGGGTTACAAAGCAAAGTAAAAGAAAGTGACCCGATAGTATACAAGTTATGTAAAAAGAATGAATGTTTAATGATTAAGTTATGTTATCAATCAAGTAGATTGGTAATATGAAAAGTTAACTAATAAGTCGGGTGTCGTATGATTAGGACATAGAAGCCAACTAATGAAAGGAAAAGGAAGGAACTGGGAACGTTAGAGCTATAGACAAGTAAGTTCAAACCTCACCTACCGCATGAAGTAAATGATTTTCAAATGCTCATGTATATGTTTGCAAATGTGTTTGTAATTGTTATACAAGTTCTTTTTAAAGTATGTTTTTACTAGTTATGCATAAAGTTTTAAAGATTAAGTAAAAGTCTGCAATGTATTTGTGATAATTATGTTTAAAGTACGTTTGCATTTTGTTAAGGCATAATGTTTTACACTTTAATTTATAAGTTTTCTGTTGCATTTGTTATGCAATAAGTTTTAATGAGAACAAGTTATGATTTACAAATGTGTTTGCATATGATGTGATAACATTTAATATGTTCACTAAAGTTAAAAAGAAGGTAAAATAAAGAAAAAAAGGAAGTGTTGTACCGGCCTCCTTATTGTGAGGTACTGAAAGTAAGTTAAAGTTGTGACCTACTTGATGTGAGGTACACAAGTAAAGTTAAAGTTATAACATTGGTGTTCGATGGTCTTAAGTCTTCCACAAGGGATGTCACTACCTGTCTTTTCAGGCTGTGATAAAACTCTTTCTTACTTACTTTAAGGCAAAATTTAGGAATTTTTTTTTTGAAACCGAAATAGATAATTTACTTTCATTAATTCCGGTAACTTCCAAAGTACTTTCACACGCTTATATTTACATAATTATTTTTACTTTTACAACATTTTTCTTTTTAGCATTTCATTTCAAAACAACTTAAAATGTACATGGTAGAAACATTCAGTAGCGAACTCCATACCCGATCTGCACACATCATCCATCTGTCAGCTCATCATTAAGATTTATTCTGACATTCTCGTCGAAATACCTACAGCATGAAATACTTAATGTGCTAATGCCCAGTAAGTCCCATAAACTCCACATGGATATTCAAATAAATGCATGAGTCAATTATGCTTTCTTATAAACTTTCCTTATCTTCATCATTTCTTATCTTTACTAGGGCCCAAGTGTTCGTGCCATTTTGCAAATTCATTTAGGTCTATATAACACCGTGACCATACTATATCTTTTAAACTCTCATTGATTCAGGAGTCGGTACGATACTTTTCTTAATTTCTGGTGACATATTTACCAGTTCATTTATTATGGTTGACATACCATGCATGATGTGGTATTCACATGTTATCCGTGACACATAAATTCATTGCATAGCATAGTACACACAAGTACTTACTTTATATACACACAGGTATTCATCATTGTACACACGGGTACGTAACGTTCAATACACATAGGTATTCATCATTGTACACACAGGTACATAATATATTATATATACTAAAATATAACATGTTATACACTCAAGTATTTTAATTGTATATTCACAGGTATCCATACTATACCTCTAGGTATTCGTTTTATAGCAAACTCACAAGTTTGCACTTTAATATATACTCAGGTATACATGTACATACATTCTATACCCATATTTTCATACTGTAGGTGGGAAGGGTCCTTACTTGATTTCGTGTATCACGTAAATTGACCTTGATTTTCCTTTGTTCTAGACTTCTAGGATCCTGTTGGCCAATTGCAAAAACTATTATCGACTTTCATTACGTTTCGTTATAAAATGTTCGTTACTTAATTAGTTGAGTTGCATAACCGTATACAACACTGAACCCACTGGTTTTCTTATATCTATCTAACTATTCCCTATCGTCACTTATAAAGGGCGAAAATCTTTCTAATCATCTTCTTATCCCATTAAAAACATTTCAAAGCGATTCGAGTTATTCGGACAAAAATGATAATTTTGCCCTCTATGAGCCTACTGACCTACCCGAGTTTGATTCGTTATTTTAACAAAAATAGCCACATATTTGTTGGAAAACTAGGTGAGAGGTACACAACGGAAATTAAAAAAAATTTAACATCAGAGTATTTTTTCAAAACACAAGTTTGACATGCTATATGTATAAATTAAACAGATCTTACTAACCTCTGTGTGCCGAAGAACCTCCGCGATCCATGAAGAAAAGTAACGTTCCAGAAAAGCCTCAACCAACTGGTCTTCTTTGCTATTCTCTATCCACGACCGAAGTGAGTGTGGGCTCACACGTACAGCTCTTCCACCGGTGACTCTCCTTCCAACCAATCGAGAGAACCCAAAGCTAGTGTTCGTGATTTGTGAACAAAAGCTCTCAGGGAGTTTTTAGATGCTCACTAGAAGAGTATCACTCTTAATCTCTCAATCGATCTCACTAATTGATCTGAGTAAATCATGAGACTCACTCCCTTTATATAGCGATTGGTCCTGGGGTCAATCCTTATCAGATTAGGTCTCAAAAACTCGAAACAGAATCAAGTTTGGATCAATATCTGATAAGATCCGCGTGAAAACGCGTAATCTTATCTATCGCTGATCGGCAGGCCGAACAGCCTGATCGGCAGGCCGAACACGTAGATCGGTAGGCCAAACTGCCGCGTAAATATCTCCACGAATCTTTTATTTTCCACTCAAGATTCTATAGGATAAAGTCTCAGTTTTGATTCAAATAACCCAATAGAAAAGTTATCTGATCAAAACAAACTTTATCAAGATAATCTCTAAGAAAATAAATCAATTCACAATTATTCTACAAGTTTATCTTGATTTAATTTATCCAATTAAATCAACCGATAAACAGACAAGAATTATCCGATCCCAATAATTTAACAAGTTTATCTTAAATTAATTTTATTACAAAATTAATTTAACCAATAAACAGACATGAATTATTTGATTCTTTTAAATTTTAAACCAATCTGATAAATCCGACATAAGTCATCAATTATTGAAAAAGCACGCTGTATCGTTACAGGATTTTGTGAGCTACCAAAGGAGACAAAAATGGGCCTATAAAGTTCAAGCTCATGATAATTATAAAACCCAATATCCCAAATATACATTTCACAATTATCAACTCCAACGCTACTCCACTAAAAGCTTGGAGCTGCACTCTCGAACTTTATAGAATTACGAAGCCCATAAAGCTAAGCCTCCATGACATATCAAAGTGTATCGTACCCCCATATGAAAATCCATCATCGGCTTAAGGACAAGTTCTGTCTTACTTTCCCGATTATTTTTATCTTACGTTTCATTATCTCACCATTAGAAAACTTACCATCCAAAGACAGTATACCATTCGGTTACACTTATGTATCCAAATAGTTGAGCGCTCCAGTTTTTCAATTACAGGATAACGTATATAAGAGGATATCATTACTCCTAAAGAGGAGCTATGGATTCCATATCTATGAATAACAAGTCTACGCTATCAAGAGTCATGCCTCCAACGTACCGGCATGCATACCACTATTGAGATGTGGGAGTCACCTTTTGGTACATCAAAAGACACAAAGTCAAGACAACGGGCCCACTATTCATCTCAGGATTAAGATACAATACAAATGACTATCTAAAGTGAATCGATTTGTCGAGACAAAATTATTAATCCAAATCAATTCACTTTATATCCCGATCCAACACATCGTCACCTATGACAACGTGCTAATGTTTCTATTCATGAGTCCAACTCCGATGGTCAAGACAAGCCATCTCCCTAAAGGGATATAGACAACATAACAATCTTTACATGAATAAAATGCCCAACTTTATTCCCTCGATTGTAGATCTTATGTTTTAGACCGTCACCTTAAGAATCAAGTCTTCTGCATAATCAGTCCATCATATGCCCAATTCTTAAGGTTTAGACCGACAGTCTCAGACTACTGTTTGCTTAACATACATTCAACAAATATGAACGTAAAGAGGACAAGATTTGGTATATATAAATGAATAAATTCTTTATTGATAAAAATGTCTCCAAAAACATATTATATTTTTACTCCTTAGGGCATACATATCTAACAATCTCCCACTTGCACTAAGTGAGTAAATAGAACAAATCTCGCATCCCCATAGCTTCCACATGTTTCTCGAAGACTCTCCCTGTAAGTGTCTTCGTAAATGGATCAGCTAAATTGTCCTCTGACGCGATCTTGCACACTATGACATGCCCGCCCTCAACGAAGTCCTTTATCACGTGATACTTTCGATCAATATGTTTACTCTTCTTGTGAAATCTTGGTTCTTAGCATTAGCTACCGCCGCACTGTTATCACAGTACAGTGATACCGCGTTATCCATACCAGGGACTACCTCAAGATCCCCAAGGAACTTGCGGAGCCACACTGCTTCTTTCAAAGCATCACTAGCCGCCACATACTATGCCTCCATCGTTGAATCCGAAGTGCAATCTTGCTTCACACTTCTCCAACTGATGGCACTGTCGCCCAGAGTAAACACAAACCCAGAAGTCGATTTCCTAGAATCCAGACAGGATTGAAAATCCGAGTCAGTGTATCCTAGAGGAGTCAAGTCCTCACCCGAATACACAAGCATATACCCTCGAGTCCTTCTCAGGTACTTGAAAATATGCTTTACCGCAACCCAATGGTTCGGTCCTGGATCCGCCTGAAATCGACTTACAATCCCGACCGCATAGCTAATATCCGGTCGTGTGCAAAGCATGGCATACATGAGATTACCCACTGCTGAAGCATAAGGCACCTTCTTCATGTATTCTCTTTCTTCATAAGACTTTGGAGAGTCTTTCTTAGAAAGAGTAATTCCAGACCTAGATGGTTGCCCACCTTTCTTGGAATCCTACATTGCAAACCTCCTGAGAATTTTATCTATGTAGCTAGCTTGTGACAAAGCTATCATTTTGTTCTTCCTATCCCGAAAGATCTGGATACCGAGAACAAAATTAGCCTCACACAAGTCCTTCATGTCAAACTGCTTGGTCAACCATAATTTGACCGATGACAACGCCCCAACGTCATTGCCAATTAGCAGAATGTCATCTACATAGAGCAGTAGAAAAACCACCTTCCCATCCTTTTATGTGTTTATAAACACATGGTTCATCCACATTTTGTGAGAACCCATAAGTCTTGATCACCTGATCAAATCTTATGTTCCAAGAACGAGAAGCCTGCTTAAGTCCATAAATTGACTTTAGCAGCTTACAAACCTTACCCTCTTGACCCATGACCTTGAGCCCATCTGGTTGTTCCATATAAATGGGCTCATCAAGATAGCCATTCAGAAAATCCGTCTTGATATCCATCTACCAAATCTCATAGTCGAGAGCGGCAACTATGGACAAGAGAATCCGAACGGACTTAAGCATGGCTACAGGCGAAAAGGTTTCCTCATAATCGATTCCTTCCTTTTGCGTATAACTCTTAGCTACCAGTCTAGCCTTAAAGGTTTTGACCTTTCCATCCACTCCTCTTTTCCTCTTGTAGATCCACTTACACCCTATGGGTTTTACCCCTTCGGGAAGATCCACAAGCTCCCAGACCCGATTAGTCTCCATAGACTTCATCTCAATGTTCATGGCCTCTGTCCAAAGTTTTGAATCAACATCCTCCATAGCCTCTGCGTAAGTATAAGGATCCCTATCATGTTCATCTGGTTCAGCCAAGAAGACTTCCCCATTGAACATATACCTCTCAGGTTGACGTCTGATCCTCCCACTACGCCGAAGCCCCTGAGGTTGTTGTTTAGGTTCGTTTGGTTTTTCTACACTGATCAGAACGGTTTCATTCGGAACCTCCAGAGTGAACGAATCACCCCTTAACTCCTCAAGCACCACTTTGCTTCGAGGTTTAAAGTCGTCCATGTAACTCTCCTCAAGGAAAGTTGCATTAGTTGAAACCACGACTTTATTTTCCTTTGGGTTATAAAAATAACCCCCTTTAGTCCCTTTTGGATATCCTACAAATATGGAAACTTCCGAACGTGCTTTCAACTTATTCGGATCCTCAAACTGGACATGAGCCGGACATCCCCATACGTAAATATGGTTTAAGGATGTCTTCCTTCTTGTCCACAACTCGTGAGGAGTTTTAGGGACCGATTTTGAAGGCACATTGTTCAAAAGATAACATGCGGTTTGTAGTGCATATCCTCAAAAGGATAAAGGCAATGATGAATAACTCTTCATGGACCTAATCATGTCCAACAAAGTCGTATTCCTTCTCTCCACTATGCCATTCTGCTACGGAGTGCCCGGCGTAGTCAAATGAGATAAAATCTCATTCTCTAACAAGTGTCCCAAGAACTCATCAGAAAGGTATTCCCCACCTCGATCGGATAGAAGTGCCTTTATGGGTCTACCCAATTGTTTTTCCACTTCAGCTCGAAACTCCTTGAACTTGTCAAAAGTTTCACTTTTGTGGTGCATTAGGTACACATACCCATATCTTGAGTAATCGTCAATAAAAGTGACGAAGTACTCATACCCTCCTCATGCCCGGATGTTCATTGGTCCGCAAACATCACTATGCACAAGTTCTAGAACCCCTTTAGCCCTATTGCCCTTAGACCCGAATGGTCTTTTGGTCATTTTACCCTCCAAACAAGATTCACATTGAGGTATAGATTCCACCTTTAAGTGACTTAAAGGTCCATCCCATACCAACCTTTGAATCCTATTCAGGTTAATATGACCAAGGCGCAAATGCCAAAGATAAGTCTTATTAGAGTGAGAAGTTTTAAGTCTTTTAGAGTTATTATCATTCATCTCAGCATTAAGCAATAAGTCCATCCTAGGTTTGATAAAATATAGATTATTTTGTATCCATCCAGAACAGATAAAAGATTTATTTTTACGAATCACCACTTTTTCATTAAAAGATACCACGTAGGAGTCTTTAAATAAACAAGATACAAAAATTAAATTCCTTTTAAATTTAGGAACATAAAAACAATCTTGCAAAATTAAATTCCTATAATTATCAAAGTAAAGATGGACGTCTCCCACTGCTTCCACTGAGACCAAGGATCCATCGCCCATCCAAAGCGTGAAGTCTTCACGTAGCAGACTTCTCGTTTCTTTGAAACCCTGTAGAGAAACACAAACATGATTAGTTGCACCGGAATCTATGACCCAGATGTCACTGGATTCCTCAACCAAACAAGTTTCTAAATACAGAAGATCACACCTACCTCCTTTGGAAAGAAAGTCCTTGCAATGCTTCTTAATATGCCCAACCTTTCCACAGAAGAAGCACTTAAGCTTCTGTGGGTTCTTCTTCTTCTTCTTCTTCTTGCTCTTGGTGCTAGCAGGAATAGAAGACTTCCCATTCTTGGCCCGTTGCTTCTTTCCATTCCTAGAGTTAGAATTGGAATCAGAAGCAGCTACCAAGTTGGCCTCACCACCCACAGGAGACTCCCTGATCAGCAGTTCAAACTCCTGTAACTGTTTCATCAGTTCTGTCAAGGTCATATCCCGTCTATTGCTTAAGTTAAATGTAGCTCTAAACAGAATAAATTCCTTAGACAGAGTCTCAAAGACCATAGTCATCTGAGTTTCAGCATCGATGTCGGCTCCATTGGTTTGAGCCTCAGCGAGGTAACCCATGACCAACATCATGTGCTCCTTTACAGATGTCCCCGGTCTCTGTCTACAGTTTAGAAGTTTCTGAAGCGCCCCTTGCCGCTTTGTTATGGCCTGGCCTCTAAACATGTCCTCAAGATTATCCAAGATCTACTTCGTAGTCTCATAATCTTGATGTTGAGCCTACAGCACATTATTCATGCTGGCCATAACATAGCAGCGGGCCTGATCATTAGCATCTTTTCAGCGGTCATACGCTTGGAATTGCTCATTAGATGAGTCTCCCGTAGGCTCGGGAGGACAAGGAGTTGTCAGAACATATTTCAGTTTCTCAAAGGACAGGACGATATCCAGGTTCTGTTTCCAATCATTGTAATTCTCACCAGTTAACAGGTTTTTGTCAAGTATCGATGATAAAGCGTTTTTAGACATTTTTAATCTACAATAAAGAATAATATACCAAATATAAGCAAACATATCATAATAATTTAGTAAGATAACACAATCATGTAAAATCATACAAATGTGTTTATGTGTCAAAACCTTGAAAATATCACAACCTTACAACGATAATTCCCAACTCAGAATTCAACAAGCTCCTAGGGGAGTCATGCCAAATTCAATCAGGAACACGGATCCCCTCCTGATTAATATATGCCATCCAGGACCCGTATGATCCATCATATATTAATAATCGTTTCTTTGGCCATTAATTTTATTAACAGAGCTCCTAGGGGAGGTTAATAATAAAATTAACGTGAGTGTATAACCATCATTTCAATATTTATCTATGATTTATAATCACCACCTAGGGGTGTGCAACCATAAATCATACTAAAATACCTTATCCTTTCAGAGATCCAATCTGGTACATGATAGAAATCCCTTCCTAGGGGTCGGGACCACCATGTTCTTCCTATGGACCAACGATGGAGGCCTTAGGTTCTCTCTTCGAAAACCTTCTCCCACTCAATCTTTTGAAGTCAATGTTTTATTTTAAAATTATGCATGAACAATTTTAATATGAGCGGCACTTCCTATTCTATATGACATGTTATCAATATACATGGAAAATCATATTATAATGTAGACAAGCAAAGCAATCAAGCAAAGCTACAAGCAAAATAATAATTACCGTAATATTATGGCTCCTCCCTAGAGAATAGAAAACTAAGATTACAAGAGAATAATCGAAACATATATCGATTCTTCATCCTTGAATCCTCAAGTTGTATCATTCTTCACATAATTCCCATCTTCAAGTCTTCAATCCCATATGAATCAAATGTTAGACATGTATGCTCTAAGGAGTAAAAATGTAATACGTTTTTGGAGACATTTTTATCAATAAAGAATTTATTCATACCAAATATTGTCCTCTTTACGTTCATATTTGTTGAATGTATGATAAGCAAACAGTAGTCTGAGACTGTCAGTCTAAACCTTAAGAGTTGGGCATATGATGGGATGATTATGCGGTAGACACGACTCTTAAGGTGATGGTCTAAAATATATGATCCGCAATCGAGGGAATAAAGTTGGGCGCTTTATTCATGTAAAGATTGTTATGTTGTCTATATCCCTTTTGGGAGATGGTTTGTCTTGGCCATCGGAGTTGGACTCCGTGAATAGAAACATTGGCGCGTTGTCATAGGTGACGATGTGTTGGATCGGGACATAAAGTGAATTGATTTGGATTAATAATTCTGTCTTGGCAAATCGATTCACTTTAGACAATCATTTGTATTGTATCTTAATCCTGAGATGAATAATGGGCCCGTTGTCTCGATTTGTGTCTTTTGATGTACCAATGGGTGACTCCCACATCTCTATAGTGGCATGCATGCCGGTACGTTGGAGGCATGACTCTTGGTAGCGTAGACTTGTTATTCATAGATATGGAATCCATAGCTCCTCTTTAGGAGTAATGATATCCTCTTATATGCGTTGTCCTGTAATTGGAAAACTGGAGCGCTCAACCATTTGGATACATAGGTGTAACCGAATGGTATACTATCTTTGGATGGTAAGTTTTCTAATGGTGAGACAATGGAACGTAAGATAAAAATAATCGGGAAGGTAAGACAGAACTTGTCCTTAAGCCGATTATGGATGATCATATGGGGATGCGATACACTATGATATGTCATGGAGACTTAGCTACACGAGCTTCGTAATTCTATAAAGTTCGAGAGTGCAGCTCCAAGCTTTTAGTGGAGTAGCGTTGGAGTTGATAATTGTGAAATGTATATCTGGGATATTGGGTTTCATAATTATCATGAGCTTGAACTTTATAGGTCCATTTTGGTCCCCTTTGCTAGCTCACAAAATCCTGTAACGACACGGCGTGCTTTTCCAATAATTGGTGACTTATGTCAGATTTATCAGATTGGTTTAAAAGAATCAAATAATTCATGTCTGTTTATCGGTTGAATTAATTATGTAAGAAATTAGTTCAAGATGAACTTGTTGAATTATGGCGTTCGGATAATTCTTGTCTGTTTATCGGTTGTTTTAATTTTGGACAATTAGAACAAGATAAACTTGTAGAATTATTGTGAATTGATTTATTTTCTTAGAGATTATCTTGATAAAGTTTGTTTTGATCAGATATCTTTTCTATTGGGCTATTTGAATCAAAACTGAGACTTTATCCTTTAGAATCTCGGGTGGAAAATAAAAGATTCGCGGAGATTTTTTCTCGGCAGTTCGGCATGCCGGATGACGTGTTCGGCCTGCCGAACTGGCCAGTTCGGCCTGCCTATCTCACAGTTCGGCATGCCGACCGCGACAGTTAAGATTACGCGTTTTTCACGCGTATCTTATCAGATATTGATCTGAACTTGATTCTGTTTCGATTTTTGAGACCTAATCTGATATGGACTGACCCCAAGGACCAATAGGTATAAAAAGGGAGTGAGTCTAATGATTTACTCAGATCAATTTGAGAGATTAAGAGTGATACTCTTCTAGTGAGCATCTGAAAACTCCCTGAGAGCTTTTGTTCACAAATCACGAACACTAGCTTTGGGTTCTCTCTATTGGTTGGAAGGAGAGTCACCGGTGGAAGAGCTGTACGTGTGAGCCCACACTCACTCCGGTTGTGGATAGAGAATAGCAAAGAATACCAGTTGGTTGAGGCTCTTCTGGAACGTTACTTCTCTACACAGGTCGCGGAGGTTCTTCGGCATACTGAGGTTAGTAAGATCTGTTTAATTTATACATATAACATGTCAAACTTGTGTTTTGGAAAATACTCTGATGAAAAATTTTTAAAATTCCGCTGCGCACTTTGTTTCCAACAATTGGTATCAGAGCCGAGGTTTTTACATAAATTTGCAAGTTTGTGATCACGTTATATGCATAAATTTTGTGATCTTAATCTCTCCAATGCTTGAATTAAATTTTATAGAGAGATGGCACTCTAGGTTTCTATATAATATATATGTTGTCATGGATTATATGGTGAATGATTATTAATTAATTATGGTTGATTAAATTGTTGTTTAATTATTTATTAATTAATTAATACCGGTTATGGTTCCTTAGAGGTTAGAATGTGTATCTAGGTTTTTCATGTAATTAGATGGCGGACTATCATCTCCGTCTAGGAATTATTATTTAATTTTTAATTTGTAAGAATTTTGTAATTAAATAATTATTCGGAGAAGACGGAACGAGAAGTCGGATCTTAAAGATTGATGATGGCGTCTCCAAGTATTTCCTGAGTCTCTAATTTTATGTTTTTGAATTGTTGAAAATAAAATTGATGAATTGCATTAAAATTGTATTTTTTGGATTGAGGGTTTTATGCTCGGTTGGCATGCCAAACCTCACAGTTCGGCAGGCCGAAGGTCACAGATCGGCAGGCCGGACGTACGGTCCGGCAGGCCGACAGTGGGGCAGAAATTTTGGTGCTCTGCCGGCAGGCCGAACCTTCATGTTCGGCAGGCCGAACCTCCATGATCGGTAGGCCGATCACCTAGATCGGCCTGCCGACCGAGAGCTGCCAGGTGTCCAGAAAAGGTGCGATTTTTCCAGTGCAGTTTTAATTTTATTTTTGGGACGATTCTGAGAAACATTAAATTTGGATATGACCGGAAATATGAAGTGTTCGATTCATACGGGATTGAGGACTTGAAGATGGATATTACATGAAGAAGGATACAGCTTGAGGATTCAAGGATGAAGAATCGATAAATGTCTCGATTATTCTCTTGTAATCTTAGTTTTTCTATTCTCTAGGGTGGAACCATAATATTACGGTTATTATTATTATTATGCTTGTAGCTTTGCTTGATTGCTTTGCTTGTCTGCATTATAATATGATTTACCATGTATATTGATAACATGTCATATAGAATAGGGAGTGCCGCTCATATTAAAATTGTTCATGCATAATTTTAAAATAAAACCTTGACTTCAAAAGATTGAGTGGGAGAAGGTTTTCGAAGAGAGAACCTAAGGCCTCCATCGTTGGTCTATAGGAAGAACATGATGGTCCCAACCCCTAGGAAGGGATTTCTATCATGTACCAGATTGGATCTCTGAAAGGATAAGGTATTTTAGTATGATTTATGATTGCACACCCCTAGGTGGTGATTATAAATCATGGATAAAATATTAAAACGGTGGTTATACACTCACGTTAATTTTATTATTAACCTCCCCTAGGAGCTCTGTTAATAAAATTAATGGCCAAAGAAACGATTATTAGTATATGCTGGATCATACGGGTCCTGGATGGCATATATTAATCAGGAGGGGATCCGTGTTCCTGATTGAATTTGGCATGACTCCCCTAGGAGCTTGTTGAATTCTGAGTTGGGAATTATCGTTGTAAGGTTGTGATATTTTCAAGGTTTTGACACATAAACACATTTGTATGATTTTACATGATTGTGTTATCTTACTAAATTATTATATATGTTTGCTTATGTTTGGTATATGATTCTTTATTGTAGATTGAAAATGTCTAAAAACGCTTTATCATCGATACTTGACAAAAACCAATTAACCGGTGAGAACTATAATGATTGGAAACGGAACCTGGACATCGTCCTTTCCTTTGAGAAACTGAAATATGTTCTGACAACTCCTTGTCCTCCCGAGCCTACGGGAGACTCAAGTCATGAGCAATTCCAAGCGTACGACCGCTGGAAAGATGCTAATGATCAGGCCCGCTACTATGTTATGGCCAACATGAATAACATGCTGCAGGCTCAACACTAGGATTATGAGACTACGAAGCAGATCTTGGATAATCTTGAGGACATGTTTGGAGGCCAGGCCATAACAAAGCGGCAAGGGGCGCTTCGGAAACTCTTAAACTGTAGACAGAGACCGGGGACATCTGTAAAGGAGCACATGATGTTGGTCATGGGTTACCTCGCTGAGGCTCAAACCAATGGAGCCGACATCGATGCTGAAACTCAGATGACTATGGTCTTTGAGACTCTATCTAAGGAATTTATTCCGTTTAGAGCTACTTTTAATCTAAGCAATAGACGGGATATGACCTTGACAGAACTGATGAAACAGTTACAAGAGTTTGAACTGCTGATCAGGGAGTCTCCTGCTGGTGGAGAGGCCAATATGGTAGCTGCTTCTGGTTCCAATCCTAACTCTGGGAATGGAAAGAAGCAACGGGCCAAAAGTGGGAAGTCTTCTATTCCTATTGCTACCAAGAGCAAGAAGAAGAAGAAGAAGAACCCAAAGAAGCTTAAGTGCTTCTTTTGTGGTAAGGTCGGACATATAAAGAAGCATTGCAAGGACTTCCTTTCCAAGGGAGGTAGGTGTGATCTTCTATATTTAGAAACTTGTTTGGTTGAGGAATCCAGTGACATTTGGGTCATAGATTCCGGTGCAACTAATCATGTTTGTGTTTCTCTGCAGGGATTCAAAGAAACGAGAAGTCTACTTCGTGAAGACTTAACGCTTCGGATGGGCGATGGATCCTTGGTCTCAGCGGAAGCAGTGGGAGATGTCCATCTTTATTTTGATAATTATAGGAGTTTAATTTTGCGAGATTGTTTTTATGTTCCTAAATTTAAAAGGAATTTAATTTCTGTATCTTCTTTATTTAAAGACTCCTACGTGGTATCTTTTAATGAAAAAGTGGTGATTCGTAAAAACAAATCTTTTATCTGTTCTGGATGGATGCAAAATAATCTATATTTTATCAAACCTAAGATGGACCTATTGCTTAATGCTGAGATAAATGATAATGACTCAAAAAGACTTAAAACTTCTCACTCTAATAAGACTTATCTTTGGCATTTGCGCCTTGGCCATATTAACCTAAATAGGATTCAAAGGTTGGTAAGGGATGGACCTTTAAGTCACTTAAAGGTGGAATCTATACCTCAATGTGAGTCTTGTTTGGAGGGTAAAATGACCAAAAGACCATACGGGTCTAAGGGCAATAGGGCTGAAGGGGTTCTAGAACTTGTGCATAGTGATGTTTGCGGACCGATGAACATCCGGGCACGAGGAGGGTATGAGTACTTCGTTACTTTTATTGACGATTACTCAAGATATGGGTATGTGTTCCTAATGCACCACAAAAGCGAAACTTATGATAAGTTCAGGGAGTTTCGGGCTGAAGTGGAAAAGCAATTAGGTAGACCCATAAAGGCACTTCGATCTGATCGAGGTGGGGAATACCTTTCCTGATGAGTTCTTGGGACACTTGTTAGAGAATGGGATTTTATCCCATTTGACTGCGCCGGGTACTCCGCAGCAGAATGGCGTAGCAGAGAGAAGGAATAGGACTTTGTTGGACATGATTCGGTCCATGATGAGTTATTCATCATTGCCTTTATCTTTTTGGGGATATGCACTACAAACCGCATGTTATCTTTTGAACAATGTGCCTTCAAAATCGGTCCCTAAAACTCCTCACGAGTTGTGGACAAGACGGAAGACATCCTTAAACCATATTCGCATATGGGGATGTCCAGCTCATGTCCTGTTTAAGGATCCGAATAAGTTGGAAGCACGTTTAGAAGTTTGCGTGTTTGTAGGATATCCAAAAGGGACTAAAGGGGGTTATTTTTATAACCCAAAGGAAAATAAAGTCGTGGTTTCAACTAATGCAACTTTCCTTGAGGAGAGTTACATGAACGACTTTAAACCTCGAAGCAAAGTGGTGCTTGAGGAGTTGAGGGGTAATCCGTTTACTCCGGAGGTTTCGAACGAAACCATTCCGATCGGTGTAAAAAAACCAAACAAACCTGAACAACAACCTCAGGGGCTTCGGCGTAGTGGGAGGATCGGGCGTCAACCTGAGAGGTATATGTTCAATGGGGAGGTCTTTTTGGCTGAACCGGATGAACATGACAGGGATCCTTATACTTACGCAGAAGCTATGGAGGATGTTGATTCAAGACTCTGGACAGAGGCCATGAACATTGAGATGAAGTCTATGGAGACTAATCGGGTCTGGGAGCTTGTGGATCTTCCCGATGGGGTAAAACCCATAGGGAGTAAGTGGATCTACAAGAGGAAAAGAGGAGTGGATGGAAAGGTCGAAACCTTTAAGGCTAGACTGGTAGCTAAGGGTTATACGCAAAAGGAAGGAATCGATTATGAGGAAACCTTTTCGCCTGTAGCCATGCTTAAGTCCATCCGGATTCTCTTGTCCATAGCTGCCGCTCTCGACTACGAGATTTGGCAAATGGATGTCAAGACGGCTTTTCTGAATGGCTATCTTGATGAGTCTATTTATATGGAACAACCAGACGGGTTCAAGGTCGCGGGTCAAGAGGGTAAGGTTTGTAAGTTGCTAAAGTCTATTTATGGACTTAAGCAGGCTTCTCGTTCTTGGAACATAAGATTTGATCAAGTGATCAAGACTTATGGGTTCTCACAAAATGTGGATGAACCATGTGTTTACAAACACATTAAGAATGGGAAGGTGGTTTTTCTACTACTCTATGTAGATGACATTCTGCTAATTGGCAATGACGTTGGGGCGTTGTCATCGGTCAAATTATGGTTGACCAAGCAGTTTGACATGAAGGACTTGGGTGAGGCTAATTTTGTTCTCGGTATCCAGATCTTTCGGGATAGGAAGAACAAAATGATAGCTTTGTCACAGGCCGGCTACATAGATAAAATTCTCAGGAGGTTTGCAATGCAGGATTCCAAGAAAGGTGGGCAACCATCTAGGTCTGGAATTACTCTTTCTAAGAAAGACTCTCCAAAGTCTTATGAAGAAAGAGAATACATGAAGAAGGTACCTTATGCTTCGGCAGTGGGTAGTCTCATGTATGCCATGCTTTGCACTCGACCAGATATTAGTTATGCGGTCGGGATTGTGAGTCGATTTCAGGCGGATCCAGGACCGAACCATTGGGTTGCGGTAAAGCATATTTTCAAGTACCTGAGAAGGACTCGTGGGTATATGCTTGTGTATTCGGGTGAGGATTTAACTCCTCTAGGATACACTGATTCGGATTTTCAATCCTGCCTGGATTCTAGGAAATCGACTTCAGGGTTTGTGTTTACTCTGGGTGGCGGTGCCATCAGTTGAAGAAGTGCGAAGCAAGATTGCACTTCGGATTCAACGATGGAGGCCGAGTATGTGGCGGCTAGTGATGCTTCGAAAGAAGCAGTGTAGCTCCGCAAGTTCCTTGGGGATCTTGAGGTAGTTCCTGGTATGGATAAAGCGGTATCACTGCACTGTGATAACAGTGCGGCGGTAGCTAATGCTAAGGAACCAAGATTTCACAAGAAGAGTAAGCATATTGATCGGAAGTATCATGTGATAAAGGACTTCGTTGAGAGCGGGCATGTCACGATGTGCAAGATCGCGTCAGAGGACAATTTAGCTGATCCATTTACGAAGACACTTTCTGGGAGAGTCTTCGAAAGGCATGTGGAAGCTATGGGGATGCGAAATTTGCAGTATTTACTCACTTAGTGCAAGTGGGAGATTGTTAGACATGTATGCTCTAAGGAGTAAAAATGTAATACGTTTTTGGAGACATTTTTATCAATAAAGAATTTATTCATACAAAATCTTGTCCTCTTTACGTTTATATTTGTTGAATGTATGATAAGCAAACAGTAGTCTGAGACTGTCAGTCTAAACCTTAAGAGTTGGGCATATGATGGGATGATTATGCGGTAGACACGACTCTTAAGGTGATGGTCTAAAATATATGATCCGCAATCGAGGGAATAAAGTTGGGCGCTTTATTCATGTAAAGATTGTTATGTTGTCTATATCCCTTTTGGGAGATGGTTTGTCTTGGCCATCGGAGTTGGACTCCGTGAATAGAAATATTGGCGCGTTGTCATAGGTGACGATGTGTTGGATCGGGACATAAAGTGAATTGATTTGGATTAATAATTCTGTCTTGGCAAATCGATTCACTTTAGACAATCATTTGTATTGTATCTTAATCCTGAGATGAATAATGGGCCCGTTGTCTCGATTTGTGTCTTTTGATGTACCAATGGGTGACTCCCACATCTCTATAGTGGCATGCATGCCGGTACGTTGGAGGCATGACTCTTGGTAGCGTAGACTTGTTATTCATAGATATGGAATCCATAGCTCCTCTTTAGGAGTAATGATATCCTCTTATATGCGTTGTCCTGTAATTGGAAAACTGGAGCGCTCAACCATTTGGATACATAGGTGTAACCGAATGGTATACTATCTTTGGATGGTAAGTTTTCTAATGGTGAGACAATGGAACGTAAGATAAAAATAATCGGGAAGGTAAGACAGAACTTGTCCTTAAGCCGATTATGGATGATCATATGGGGATGCGATACACTATGATATGTCATGGAGACTTAGCTACACGAGCTTCGTAATTCTATAAAGTTCGAGAGTGCAGCTCCAAGCTTTTAGTGGAGTAGCGTTGGAGTTGATAATTGTGAAATGTATATCTGGGATATTGGGTTTCATAATTATCATGAGCTTGAACTTTATAGGTCCATTTTGGTCCCCTTTGCTAGCTCACAAAATCCTGTAACGACACGGCGTGCTTTTCCAATAATTGGTGACTTATGTCAGATTTATCAGATTGGTTTAAAAGAATCAAATAATTCATGTCTGTTTATCGGTTGAATTAATTATGTAAGAAATTAGTTCAAGATGAACTTGTTGAATTATGGCGTTCGGATAATTCTTGTCTGTTTATCTGTTGTTTTAATTTTGGACAATTAGAACAAGATAAACTTGTAGAATTATTGTGAATTGATTTATTTTCTTAGAGATTATCTTGATAAAGTTTGTTTTGATCAGATATCTTTTCTATTGGGCTATTTGAATCAAAACTGAGACTTTATCCTTTAGAATCTCGGGTGGAAAATAAAAGATTCGCGGAGATTTTTTCTCGGCAGTTCGGCATGCCGGATGACGTGTTCGGCCTGCCGAACTGGCCAGTTCGGCCTGCCTATCTCACAGTTCGGCCTGCCGACCGCGACAGTTAAGATTACGCGTTTTTCACGCGTATCTTATCAGATATTGATCTGAACTTGATTCTGTTTCGATTTTTGAGACCTAATCTGATATGGACTGACCCCAAGGACCAATAGGTATAAAAAGGGAGTGAGTCTAATGATTTACTCAGATCAATTTGAGAGATTAAGAGTGATACTCTTCTAGTGAGCATCTGAAAACTCCCTGAGAGCTTTTGTTCACAAATCACGAACACTAGCTTTGGGTTCTCTCTATTGGTTGGAAGGAGAGTCACCGGTGGAAGAGCTGTACGTGTGAGCCCACACTCACTCCGGTTGTGGATAGAGAATAGCAAAGAAGACCAGTTGGTTGAGGCTCTTCTGGAATGTTACTTCTCTACACAGGTCGCGGAGGTTCTTCGGCATACTGAGGTTAGTAAGATCTGTTTAATTTATACATATAACATGTCAAACTTGTGTTTTGGAAAATACTCTGATGAAAAATTTTTAAAATTTCGCTGCGCACTTTGTTTTCAACATCAAATACTTCATATTTCTGGTCATATCTAAATTTAATGTTTCTCATAATCATCTCAAAAATAAAATTAAAACTGCACTGCAAAAATTGCACCTTTTCTGGAAATTTTCCAGCTCTCGGTCAGCAGGCCAAACTGGGTGATCGGTCTGCAGGTCATGCTTCATCGGTCTACCGATCAAAAAGATCAGCCTGCCGATCAAAATGATCGGCCTGCCGACCCATGAAAGTTCGGCATGCCGAACTAGAAGTTCGGCCTGCCGGTAGAGCCAGCTAATTTCTGCCCCACTGAAGGCCTATCAGACCACACGTCCAGCCTGCTGATCTGTGACCATCGGCCTGCCGAACTGCGATGTCCGGCATGCCGACCGAGCAAAAATTCCTTATTCCAAAAATTACAATTTTAATGCAATTCATCAATTTTATTTTCAACAATTCAAAAACATAAAATTAGAGACTCAGGAAATATCTGGGTGCGCCATCATCAATCTTTATGATCCGACTTCTAGATCCGTCCTCTTCGAATAATTATTTAATTACAAAATTCTTACAAATTTAAAATTAAATAACAATTCCTTGACGGAGATGATAGTCCGCCATCTAATTACATGAAAAACTTAGATACACATTCTAACCTCTAAGGAACCATAACCGGTATTAATTAATTAATAAATAATTAAACAACGATTTAATCAACCATAATTAATTAATAAACATTAATCACATAATCCAAGATAACATATAATAATATAGAAATTTAGAGTGCTCACTCTCTATAAAATTTTAATTCAAGCACAGGAGAGATTAAGATCACAAAATTTATGCATATAACATGATCACAAACTTGTAAATTTATGTAAAAAACCTCAGCTCTGATACCAATTGTTGAAAAAATAGGTGTGAGGTGTGCAACAAAAATTTAAAAAATTTTAACATTAGAGTATTTTTCCAAAACACAAGTTTGACACGCTATATGTATAAATTAAACAGATCTTACTAACCTCCATGTGCCAAAGAAACTTCGCGATCCGTGAAGAGAAGTAACGTTCCAGAAGAGCCTCAACCAACTGGTTTTCTTTGCTATTCTCTATCCACGACCGGAGTGAGTGTGGGCTCACACGTACAGCTCTTCCACCGGTGACTCTCCTTCCAACTAATCAAGAGAACCCAAAGTTAGTGTTCGTGATTTGTGAACAAAAGTTTTCAGGGAGTTTTTAGATGCTCACCAGAAGAGTATCACTCTTAATCTCTCAATCGATCTCACTAATTAATCTGAGTAAATCATGAGACTCACTCCCTTTATATAGCGATTGGTCCTGGGGTCAGTCTTTATCAGATTAGGTCTCAAAAACTCGAAACAAAATCAAGGTCGGATCAATATTTGATAAGATCTGCGTGAAAATGCATAATCTTATTTATCGCTGATCGGCAAGCTGAATAGCCTGATCTGTAGGCCGAACAAGCCCTATCGGCAGGCCAAACACGTAGATCGGTAGGCCAAACTGTCGCATAAATATGTCCGCGAATCTTTTATTTTCCACCTGAGATTCTATAGGATAAAGTCTCAGTTTTGATTCAAATAACCCAAGAGAAAAGTTATTTGATCAAAACAAACTTTATCAAGATAATCTTTATCAAGATAATCTATAAGAAAATAAATCAATTCACAATAATTCTACAAGTTTAACTTGATTTAATTTATCTAATTAAATCAACAGATAAACAGACAAGAATTATCCGATCCCAATAATTCAACAAGTTTATCTTAAAATAATTTTATTACAAAATTAATTTAATCAATAAACAGACATGAATTATTTGATTCTTTCAAATTTTAAACTAACCTGATAAATCCGACATAAGTCACCAATTATTGAAAAAGCACGCCGTATCATTACAGGATTTTGTGAGCTAGCAAAGGGGACAAAAATGGACCTATAAAGTTCAAGCTCATGATAATTATGAAACCTAATATCCCAAATATACATTTCACAATTATCAACTCCAACGCTACTCCACTAAAAGCTTGGATCTGCACTCTCAAACTTTATAGAATTACGAAGCCCGTAAAGCTAAGTCTCCATAACATATCAAAGTGTATCGTATCCCCATATAAAAATCCATAATCGGCTTAAGGACAAGTTCTATCTTACCTTCCCGATTATTTTTATCTTACGTTCCATTATCTCACCATTAGAAAACTTACCATCCAAAGACAGTATACCATTCGGTTACACCTATGTATCCAAATGGTTGAGTGCTTCAATTTTTCAATTACAGGATAACGTATATAAGAGGATATCATTACTCCTAAAGAGGAGCTATGGATTCCATATCTATGAATAACAAGTCTACACTATCTAGAGTCATGCCTCCAACGTACCGGCGTGCATACCAGTATTGAGATGTGAGAGTCACCCTTTGGTACATCAAAAGACACAAGTCGAGACAACGAGCCCACTATTCATCTCAAGATTAAGATACAATACAAATAACTGTCTAAAGTGAATCGATTTGCCGAGACAGAATTATTAATCCAAATCAATTCACTTTATGTCCCGATCCAACACATCGTCACCTATGACAACGTGCTAATGTTTCTATTCACGGAGTCCAACTCCGATGGTCAAGACAAACCATCTCCCTAAAGGGATATAGACAACATAACAATCTTTACATGAATAAAGCGCCTAACTTTATTCCCTCGATTGCAGATCATATGTTTTAGACCGTCACCTTAAGAATCGTGTCTTCCGCATAATCAGTCCATCATATGCCCAATTCTTAAGGTTTAGACCGACAGTCTCAGACTACTGTTTGCTTAATATACATCAAACAAATAAAAACGTAAAGAGGACAAGATTTGGTATATATAAATGAATAAATTCTTTATTGATAAAAATGTCTCCAAAAATGTATTATATTTTTACTCCTGTGAGCATACATATCTAACAATATTAACCTTAAAACAATGCCCTAATGGCTTGTATCTCCTTATTTCACATTTATGCCCATTTTCAATAAAACTTTATAATTTAGTCCCTAAACTGAAAATTTTGACTATTTTGCCTCGGGGGTTAAAATTGTTCCTTTTATTCCAAAATTTCTTATTTTTCTCAAGGATCATGTTTGCTCAAAGTACCATATTCAAAATCCCTTGGGAAATGACGTTTTTGCCCTTTTTAAAATTTTTCACAATTTTGTAAATTCTTTGAAAAATCAAAATCTCACAAACGATTGACTTTTTTTATGAACGGCTCGTATTGCCTAACAGTTTCGTCGAGATCTACAACTTTTATATTTTAACTTTTCCCAAAATATCACTGTACAGGGATTTTTTGGCCACTTTTCAATTCTACCGAGAAAGAACTTTTTCTTTCAATTTAGTCCTTAGGTATAAATCTACCCCGATAGAAACCATTCCATCCTTTGTTTAAATCATTTTTATGCTCAATTATCATTTTTGCAAAGCCTAACATCAAAATTACAAAAATAATATTTTTACAAAAACTAGACTTTTTGCACCATAAACCAAAATTTCATAACTTCCATCATACCATGCATCACATATCCATGAAATTTCATCAAATATATGCTCAAGAACCCACATAGGTTCAAAGCAATAAAAATCAAAATAAAATTACAAAATTTGAAAACTTTAAAACTCAAAACTTACCCAAATAACACTCTTTTGATTTCTAGCCTTCCAAGGCTCCTTGAACTCCTTCTTAGGCTTTATTTTCATGCAAAAACACCATGAATTAATTTCCCCCTTAACCCATGAAAAATCCCTTGAAAACTTGCTAAAAAGTTTAAGATTTTACCTTAAATCTTGTGAAAAATCCTTGAGCTTGCTTCTAAAACTTGTTTTGGGGTTGTTTTTGCAAAGTGTGAGGTTGATAATTTTTTTTGAAAGGTTCATCAATGGCTGCCGAACATGGAGGAAAGAAAGAAATGAAAAATTTGTGATAACTTTGCGATAAATACTGCTTTATCCACTTGATGACTCATGGTTACCAATGAGTATACCCCTGGGTGTCATCATGCTATTGGGACACATTTTTAAGCTTGGTTGCCGAATCAAATTCGGTTGGATGTCCACTTTGTGGGGTCAAAAAATTTATACAGTATAATTTTTCATCATGTAGTATTTTTCTTACGCTACCATGATCAAATCAGTATACTTTCTATCCTTAGACTGTATAAAAATATTTAACTTACTTTTCGTTCACTTTTGGAGGCCAATCATGACATTTCCCATATCTGCGTTTTCACTTAGCAGTATTCTTATACTGCTCCAGCCTCCTTTCTACCTTAGTTAGGGTTTGGACAACCTCTATGTCCTATTTACATTCTAATTTCTCATTCGTTTATATCATAATTTTACAATTAATCGTGATATAAAATTTATTCTATGGATATTATTTACAAATTCTTGAGTAATTAAACTCATAAAATCTGTATTTTACCATATCCAACATTGCATCACAATTGCCATAAAATTTGCAATCAATACCGCTCATTCATACTTTATCGTAATTTTTACAAAATTACAATTTTTACAAAAATTTACATTTTTAAGAGTAAATTTATTAATTAAACCCAATTAAATATTAGGTTTTATTAATGAAATTTTCTCAGTCATTACAAGGGAAGCATCATGTTTATGATCTCATGATTAATGATATTGGTACAAACACTAAAGTTTATAAGATAAGGAAAGTTAAGGAACAAAGAGAAAAAGTTAAAGTAAGAAATGAATGATCATAAAATGCTCATTATTGAAAGTTTATAATTGAGCATAAATGGAATCATGCATTATGAATTTGCTTGTATTCCTTTTTATGAAGTGTTTATGTGAAATGATTATGAAAAAAATTTTGAGAAATGTTTTACGTTAAATGTTTATGAAAAACATTTTTATGCTTTCAAGAAAATGTTTAGGAAGAACGTTTATGAAAAACGTTTAAGAAATGTTATATGAAAAACGTTTAAGAAAAATGTTTTAAGAGAAAGGTTTTTATGACAAAAGCTTATAAAGCATGTTTTAATGATTTGCGAGATTACGTTTGAACTTACTAAGTAAAAGCTCATAAAAGTTCCTTCATGCTGTAGGTAGTCCTATGGGTGACTAGTAGGACTTGTTTGAAGAGCTCGGTGCGGTGAAGGATAGATGCAAAGATTTGGGTATGGATACCACTACATATGTTTCCACTGCTGAAAGAAAATGTTTTCCTACTATTTGATATGGTGTTTTCAAAGTTTTTTTTTTTTAAAAAAAAGAGTCAATGTTTTAAGAAATATTTCTCATTAAATTTTTTTAAAACAAAAACAAATTGAAATGGTTTTAAAGTCAAGTATTAAGTAATGTCTTAACTCAAGTTGCAACAGAAGATGCAACAACCTTTAAGTATGTTTCAAAGTTTGTTACAAAGGAAAGGAAAAGGAAAAAATTTATTCAGTATTTTTTTTACTAAGTAAGTAAGGTTAATGTTTAAGAAATGATATTTTAAGAAAGTTAAATTATTGCTCGAAAAAGCAGGTCGTCACAATTTGACCTTAATGAGTATTTAATAATTGGGTTTCATATAAGGATATTGAATTGGTTTTTTTGGGCATTTTCTCAATTGTGTACTTGAAGAGGAGAATTAAGATATATTAGAATTTTTTAATAAATTAGGTGAATTATTGGGCAATAATGTAGGCAAATAAAGAAACATGATAAACGCTAAATAAAGTAGTTCCTCTGTATTCTTTTATTATTGGTTTATTATTCTATAGTCTTCCTTAAGCTCATTATTAATATTCTAATTTTAGTTCTTTTAATTTCATGCTTTTTAATTACAATTGCTTATTAATTCTTGATTGTCTAGATAAAGTTGGAAGTCCTTAAATCGCAATAGATAGTGAAAATAGAATTATCAATCCTATAGAAATCAACACTCTTACTCTCACTTTATTACTTATAACCGTGTATACTTGTACGCGATTAAGGGTCAAGATGGCGTTGGCTGCAGGACGAGGGGGGGACAGGGCTGCAATGGGAGAAGGCCTAGGTCGATGTTGCGATAGCACAGGGTGAGGGCACGTCTTGAGACGAATCGACGCAGCTCGTGGATGTGGAGACCAAGAGGGCTAGGCTAAAGGTGGGACCTTGTTTTTTTTAAATCTAATTTAGACTTTTTTTTTTGTAAAGGTTCAACTCAGTGGCTGTGATTTGGTATTTTTAAATCAATTGTTGAGATCAAAAGAGTATTTTTGTTGTTTTGCATTAAAAGTTAATAGAATTAAGTTCAATGGCTATCAAAGTAATTAGTTTTAATAAAACGGATGTCTCTGTTATTTTGACAAAATATTGAAAGTGTCAATGTAATTCAGTTAAGGCTGCAAAGAAGATGTCTCTTCCTGTCTCCAACGAATGCCTGGAATTCCTTAACTTTTTAATGAATTAACCTGTCCTTTAGTCAGAAAAATCTTTGGTAATTTTGCTGACTAAGTTCCTTTTACAATTTTTACCGTGGAATTTAACTTCCTAGTTTAGAATTTATTCATGGGTGGAGAACAAGTGTAAGAATTAGAGGAGTCGAACGGATTACTATATTATTGAGTTCATCAAGCTAAATCAAGGGCAACAAACGATCCATTAAATAAAGTTTGTTTTAAGAAAAATGCTATCTATTATTGGTGATATAATCATCATACATAAATAAGCAAAAAGAACTATCCTTGCAATGTAACATATACAAATAAAAAGCATTGCATGATAGTCTTCAGATATAACAATAACATGAAGAGATATAACATCCAAAATTTGCGTTGAAAAACGTAACAATGACTATGTTATATGCGGATGACTATGTTATATGCAGATTCAAATCATTTGTCCAATTTTTGATGTTTTAAATGATATCAAACCAATCATATTATGACACATCATTTAATGAAAAATATATAAAAGTCAATTAAATACTATTTCAAACTTTTCAAATGACGTATTATAATATGATTAGTTGAATACCATTTGAGACACTAACATTAAACAGAGAATTTGAATCCGTTATATGCTATCCTTTGTTTATTTTGAATTGATGCATCCAATATCTAATAAGTTATTAAATGAAAGCAAGACCTTTGGACGTAGTGTGAAACTCATAAATTGCAGCTTTTTATCAGTGGGACATAAATAACTTATTTCAATAATACTTGCATGAATACCATTTACATCGCATCTACACTTCAATTGAAAACGTAAGAGTGGTGAGATCTAACAATTCTTTGTATCAAAAGGCTTTTTTTTTTTTTTTGTAAAATCATACAATATGTAAATTTAATGAAAATTAAAAAAAAAGAAAAATTACATTAAATAACACAGTTTCAATTTTTAATAAAACAAATAACACTTTTAAAAATATTTAAGTAAATAGTATTTTTAAAATCATGTGCTCTTTTTAACCCTTAAATTTTCAATCTTACCTTCTTTTCCTTCTTTTTCTTCTCTTATTTTTCTTTTCATTTTTGTTTTTTATTATCTCGTTATTGCTTTATGTTTCTCTCCACGTCATATATACAAAAATAAATTTTGTTTTAATCTATATGAGTTATTTACTAAACACTATTATATTTTAGTCTATTTATTTTTATTCCCAATTAATAATGGCTTAATTCCCTCATTTTTCTATTAAAAAATAAAACAATTCAAATCCGCACACTATTAGCGCAAAACAATTTATATATATATGTATGTATGTATGTTGATTCATTCCTACTATATTTAATTATGATACCATTAAAGAAGAAAAAAAGGGTAAGGGCATTTCATTTCGACAAAAGACTTACTAGCTTTTGATCCACAATCCCGATCATGATAATGCAACTCTCAAAAGGGAAAGGTCATACTTGTTTTGGCCGGTTATTCGAACCCTAACATTGTGGTTTGCAGTCATATGCTTTAATCCTCTTAACTACAAGCCCCTGTCTCTACTAGATCTAATCCCGAAATTATCTTCTTCTTTTTTTAAAAAAGAACTTTTTTCTTTTTCGGTTGAAAAGATGTGAAGGCGTTGCTCTTTGAGATTTTCTTTTTCAATAGAAAAAAAAAATGTTAAATAGCACCACATATGTATTAACACTAAGATCACCTTTGTTTGTTTAGCTTAACACCCGTTTAGTTTTACATTTTAATGCAAGAACTCTGCAATAATCCCAGCTTCTTTTATTTATTTGTTTACTTGTTATTTTTCTTTTCTTTCGGTTTGCTTTGCTCATTGGTTGAAAAGAAAATTTTGTCAAAATGGCTTGACCGAGTAAAACTGAGGAGAAAAGGACAGATAAGTAGTACATAGATTTTAGCAAAATCTGCGCAACAATTGGAGAATGAATTCATTAGGCACCACCCACTTGTATGGGCTTTTACAAAAATGTCACAAAATGAAGCTTTTTGATTTATGCCACTTAAAAAAAATTTGCAAAGAATATAATTGCCATATCATTATATTACACATGATATTCTAAATTTACCATATGAAGGAGTTTGATGATATAAGGTTAAAGAATGTACAAGTAAAATTTGGATAAATATTAAAGGATAAAATTATAATGACAATAACTTTGTTTGAATAAATATGACATGCACCATGATAACCTTTTTGGTTGTGGCAATTATCAATGCACGTTCAAAAAGAATGGCATTCAGATAAAAAGCACCACTTGTACGCTTATGTAGCCCAAAATTCTTTAATTTAGTAAAAAGAGAGCCATCCTTTTCTGTTGGGCCCTGCCACGACGGTTTTGTTTCTTTCATAACCAATAAAAGAAATAATAAGCTGTAAAAAAAAGTTAAAATTTGTTATTGCCTAGTATTAATCATGATTAATTGTCGAATATGATTGAACTACAATACAAGTCATCATAATTTTTACCTGGTGATTCTAACTAGTCTTGTCTCTTCAATTAGGCGTCACTCCTATCTGAAACTTCAACGACAATAGAAAGTGTAAAACGCATTTGTCAAAAAAAAAAGAGTTTAAATCATATAAATAAATTGAGCATTTTGCCCTTACACATGCTCATGCTTTACAACAAATAGGTTGTTTAGAAGTGACATAATTATGAGAATAATGAGTGTAATAAATACTATTTAGGGCATGTTTGTTATACCGTATTGTATTGTATTTTATTACATTGTATTATAGTGTATTATATATAGAAAATACAATATAATGTAATATAATATAATACGGTGTATCAAACAAGCCCTTAATGCTTGTGGTAGTGACCATTATGTTTGGCATGCAAGTTCTATAAATCGAAATCAATGCCCATCTATTCTCTCTTAAGATATGGTCTGCTACAAATACATATTCATGTACAAATATAGAGAAAACAAAAAAAAAAAAAGGTTTTGTTTTGTTTATTTTTTATATGAGATATTTCTACCAAATTGCTACTATTAAGGTGCGCCTCATATCAAGTTCTTTCCCCCTCTTTTAATCATCTCAGTTTCATGTGTCTTTATAATTGATTTCTGGATGAAACTATAACAAGTGTCTATGGTTATAAGTACGTAAAATAGGAGGAAACTAATATGAATTCTTGAATTCATATATGTTTGAACGTTAAATTTGAGCCTTTTCAAATTGGCTAATTGTAGGCATGGAACAATGTGAAGCTATTAAACCTTCAAAGTTGGAGTTTTTCTTTTTCTTTTTCTTTTTATTTTCTTTTCCTCCAGCTTATATCACATTGCTCTAGATATTATTTAAATTAGTTTTATCTAAAAGTTTCCAGGTCAAATTTGCTCCCTTCTAAATTGTTTGTGCCTTTGATGATTGATTAGAGAACTAGATTGTGAAAAATTTTATAGAAGATACTTGGTAGAAAAGTTTAAATACTTTGTGATTAGAAAAGTTTTATATAAAAGTTTAAAAATTAGAAAACTATATTTATGCATAAGAAACAATGTCTTTCTGCATAAGAAACATGCATAATATATTAAACAATTCAATTAAGGAAACTTCTTGATTCTAATAGATTGATGGTTTTTGGGCAACTTACCAGATTCTTTGATACAAGATTAAAGTTTAAACAAGCAAACAAAATGAATAAGAAAAGACAAAGATTTATTGATAATATGCCTAAAGATTAAAATCGGATAAGCTGCCTAACGGGGCTCCATATAAATACAAATTACTAGACTAAGATCAAAAGATTTCTTAATACGAATGTAATTTATAAATTACGATAAAGCCAAACATACCATTAAATGTAACTAGGTTAATTTTCCTTAATGTAAGAAAATTTGTTGCAATGGTTATGAATAGCGTTGCCTTCTTATCTATAGCAGGACCAGCTATATATCTACATGCCATTGTCTGTTAAGCTTTGCAATGTAGCCAGGATTGTGTAGACATTTCCATCCCTATTCTAATCTTAAAAAAATAAAATAAAAGCTAGATGGATTGAAGGTATCAAGATGGATTCGTTCCTTGCAAGTTGCTGCATTGAAGGTATCAAGTTTTTTACTTTAATCTATGAGTATAAATTGTTTGTATTATTAGCATCGTTAAACATTGAATTTTGAGTATTACGTCATTTTGGCAGCGTACTTCTTGAATTTTTATCTTTTGACAGTTTCGATCTCTAACATTTCTGAAATTTCACAAAGACATCCTAGTCCCATAGCAGCTAAAATTTTTATAAAAATAGTTTAATTAAATAAGTAATATTATCTTCACCGTCTTTAAAAATTGTAACATTTTGCAACTGGGAAATGATTATCTCTAAGAAATTTCAGAAAGTCATTCTTCAATTTTTGTGCCAGGGTTAAAAATGTCAGAAAGATCAATGTTTAGAGAGTAATATGCCAAAATTAATTTAAGGACAGAAATGTCATAGTGCTCATAATTCAAGGACTAATGGCACTAATAATTTTTTTTTTTTGTTCAAAATTGTTGGGTCTCATGTTTTAATTTATTGCAGGGGTGCCAGAATCCAGACAAGGATTTTGTGGCTTGTTCCAAGAGAAAAATGGTCATATTTAAAATATATTAATGCTTCTTTGTTTTACATGTTATTAATGCATGTAAGTTTCAAATTATAGGGACCGAAAAAACTTTTCTTTTCCCCACAGATTGGTTGGCTACAGGAGGCCAGAGAATAAAAGCCCATCGACAGGACTTTTTCCTCAATGGTGCACACTGAAGCCATAACAACCGATGTTATTGCTCCCTTACCGTGGAAAATTTTTGGCTGTCAAAATGGCAAAGATACTAATGGCCATTTGGTTGGGTATGAACAGAAATTCAAAATTTTGTGAGAAAAAACACTATAAACTATGGTTCGAAAATACTGAATTTTTGGCCATTTGGCTGTCAAAAGAATTTGGCGGTTTGAACTGCCAACCAAATGGCACCTATGATTCTTTGAGTTTTGTATATTTGACAAGCCAACTAAATATGTACACGTTGAAATTGCATTGCATTTCAGGCTTGCGGCTTTTCAAAGAAACCGAAGATTGCGATTCCCGTGGAAGATTGAGTTTCATTTTTGAAGCACTAATCATCTATTTTTGTACTTGATGCTTGTTTTGTTCACAATTATTATTATTATTATTTTTTCATTCTCAGCGTTGGGATGATCATCCAGCTAAGCCATTTTCGAACTCTTCTGTCTCTTGGCTTTTCAAGATCAGAGTAAGATCAGAGACATGTTCCATATATCTTCCTAAACCGGAGCTTTATGTTGATTCATATAGCCATAGCAACATTCTATCAGTGAAACTTTTGTAGATGCTACTTATAGTGGCTTTGGTAAGAATATGCATTCTATTTTAAAATCACGATGGTCTGCAAAATCAGACTCACAAAAGGTGAGAAGTAGTTTCCCATTTTTTCATAAATCTCTTAATAATGTACTAAATTTCTATATGCTAGAATCTAGTCTGGTCCCCTCTCATACCTAAATGTAGATTAACTACCTTCATCATGCTTTAGTTTACTAAAAATATTACAATGTGCAACAAGTTTTCATTAAGATGGGATTATCTCGTGTCTTTGCAGATGGGATTTCTGCTGCTACCGGGGCAGCGTGGTGGAGCACCTTGATGGCCATACAGATATAATTCACCAACAGTTATACAGAGATTGGCTGCCTTGGTCAGACTTGAACCTCATATTGAAGAGAAAATTCAGTTCATAAATGTGGTGTATTGTCTTCATGCATTATAACGGTTTTACAGGGGGTGAAAAGAAGAGATTTACTATTACGTCGTTATTGGAGACGAGAAGACGATGGCAGATATGGTAGCATACTCCTAAAGAAACTTTAGATCATACTAAAAGAGTATGTGATGCCAATACTTTAACTGGTTTAACTTTTCTTTGCCTGGTTGTTTGCAGTAATTCTTTACCATTCAGTGTGTCACAAGAAGTGTCCACCGCAGAAGGGCTATGTCCGCGCTTGGCTTAAAAGTAATGTAATGCTTTAAATTTGCAAGTTCTTTCATTGTATGGCATACTTGACTTGATGGATATTGAAGATTTTAGGATCTTTCTCTCTTTACTTTTTTGAGATTGTATATTTCATTTGGAATATTCATCTTTAGAATATTACTAAACGAACATGCAGGTGGAGGAAGGAAAACAGTCACTTATCAAATTCATAATATATTTGCGTCCATCATCCGCTAGATCAAGAACAATCCGAATGCTTGAAAGACTTTCAGGTACTTTTTGTTGTTGTTTCTTACTGTTAAAACGTCATTGTGCATCCAATGCTAAGAGCCTACGTATTCTACAATTTACCAGCAATAAGAGAACTATTCAAAGCCAAATCTGGAAGCCATTCCCCTGAGCTCTTAGCTGAAGAATTGACTAGAGAAATCGTACTGCCCCAGAGTGAAGAGGAGGATATTAAGACTGAAATACAGCACACTGAAGAAGTTAAGAAGACGGAGGAAGTTTCTTCGATGGAAGAAGAGATGGACAAACCGGTTTCTGGACATCAAAGTTTAATAGACCTAAATGATGTGGGGGATGAGTTTTTTGATGTTCCTGAACCAAAAAACTGTGGCCCATTGGAGAGGGAGTGGTCTAGTTCAGAGCTGACTTTGGGACAGAAATCTGTGGGTATCCTGTCAAGTAGTTTAACCAACGTTTAGACTTGAGCTTTAGTCCCACTTTGTCTCCATGTTTCAAGGTCTTCTTTCAAGTTGGTTAGAGGACGGTGGATGCAGTTATTTTCTGTGTATTGTGGTGCATGTTAATGGTGGTATGTTTCTAGAGTGAAGTCATAGTTCTAAAAAATGTCGATGATCTAAAAGGTCAAATTTTAGTATCAAGAGCTTGGAAGGCTATAGGAATCAAATCTCTTGTAGCAATACCTTGGCGCCTATTTGACATCGTACAGAGATTTGTTCAACCTGCAAACCAAGTTCTCTTTGCCTTCTTCTGCAAAGCCTTTTGGTTAGAACATATAAATCTCCTCTTCTAGATTAACATGAAGAAAAGCAGTTTTCACATCTAGCTGCTCTAAATGTAGGTTAAATGTAGCACACATCGCCAGGACTACTCTGATTGTCATGAGTTGAATCACAAGAGAAAATATCTCATTGAAGTCAATACCTTCTTTCTGAGCATATCCTTTCACCACCAATCTTGCACAATATCGTTCCACTTGATTATTGCTATCACGTTTGATCTTATAGACTCATTTGTTTCTAATGGCCTTCCTTCCTTGTGGTAACAGAACAAGATCCCATGTCTTATTCTTTTCTAAGGCTTCCAACTCTTCCTGCATTGCTGCCATCCATAGGGATGCATCAGGCATTTTAATAGCCTCATGGAAAGTTGACAACTCTCCATCCTCTGTTGACAGATAATATGCAACATTGCTCTCAGTTATATAATTTGAGTGCCAAGCCGGCGGTCTTCTCTCAAGAAATGATTGACGAACTTCAAAAGTCTCAGCCTCGAGCGGTTCTTCATGCTCTAGTGTTGCTTCAAAAGAAATCTAATCTTCATCTAGCTCATCTTCCACTTGAACTGGAGTAGTCTCTAGATTCTCCTTCGAAGTGCTATCATCTCCCTTTTCTTCTTGCAGTTTATGCTCTGCAAATATTACATCTCTGTTGATGACAACTTTGTGGGCCAGTGGGATCCCACAAGCGATACCCCTTGACTCCATTAGCATACCCCAAGAAGATACATTTCCTAGACTTTGGGTCCAACTTCAATCTTTCTTGGTTGTTGTACATCGTATACACCAAACTCTCAAATGTATGCAAACAAGAGTAATTAGCTAGCTCACCGGTCCATATCTCCATTGGCGTCTTTAGATCAATTGCAGTTGATGGAGACCGATTGATCACATAACAGGCAGTACTAACTGCTTCTGCCAAAAATGACTTTGCTAGACCCGTAGTCTTCAACATTGCCCTTGTCCTATCAACAAGGTTCTGTTCATCCGCTCTGCCACTCCATTTTGCTGAGGATTGTATGCCACCATAAACTGCCTTTTGATGTCTTCTTGTCGACAAAATGCATCAAAATAATCGCCAGTATATTCTCCTCCATTGTCAATTCTCAGACACTTGATTTTCTTTTCAGATTCAAGTTCTACCCGTGCTTTGAATACTTTGAAGACTAAAAACACATATGCTTTCTTCTTGATTGGATACACCCAACATCTCCTAGATTAATCGTCGATGAAAGATATAAAGTATCTTGCCCCTCCTAGGGATAAAACCAGTGCTTTCCAAACATCTGAGTGGATCAAGTCTAAGATGCCGTTGCTTTAGCTGTTGATGTGTTGAACTTTAATCTATGTTGCTTGCTTATAACACAATGCTTACAAAATGATAGTTCTACCGATTTGAGCCCAGGTAGTAGTTCCTGTTCAGAGAGAATCTTCAAGCCTCATTCCGACATATGGCCAAGCTTACGGTGCCACATCATCGTCGATTCTTCTCCCAAATTAGTCGATGCAACAAATGACTCTCCCTCCTAGTATGTTTCTTCCAAAAGCCTGTACAGATTAACAGCCACCTTCTATGCCTTCATGACCACAAGCGCACCTTTGACAATCTTCATTATCCTTTTCTCTATACGGGTCTTGCATCCAGCATCATCTAATTGTCCCAAAGACAATAGATTCTTCTTCAGACCCTTCACATGTCGTACCCCTTGTATGGGGCGAATAATACCATCATGCATCTTCATTTTGATGGTGCCAATCCCGATGATCTCTAAGACATGATCATTTCCCATGAATACAGACCATTCTGAGATTGGCTCATATTGGTGAAACCATTCTCTTCAAGAAGTCATATGCCATGTTCTCCTGAATCCATGATCCATGCATCAGTGAGCTTCTGTCTGCCTTCAGCAATTGTTATTGCCTAGCTGCATAGAACATCACCATTATTCAAGGTACTTGCTACATTCCCTTGAGATTTGTTTTTGCCACTTTTCTTATTCCAACAATCCTTTTTCACGTGCCCTTTCTTGCCATGGTTGTAGCACTTAATGTTCTTCTTACTTCTGGACTTTGATCTACCATGACTTTGGCTCCCACTGGGGCCACGTTCTGTTGATTTCCCTCTCATCATCATCAAAGCCTATGCCTGTTGCGAGCTTGCCAACCTATCTTCCTTGTTCTTACGTCGACTTTCTTCTTCTAGAACCGCATCTACAACATCATCGAAGACTAAATACTCCGTGAGGATATTGTTGGTCAAGTTAATGATGAGTTGATCAAACGAGTCTGGTAAACTTTGAAGTAGAATTTCTGCATGTTCACCTTCCCCTATTACTTGCCCAAATGACATGAGCTGAGAAAATAAGTTATTTAGAGTATTGATATGGTCGGTAATTGATGTTGATTCCACCACTCGAAGTGTGTATTACCTTCTTTTTAGGAAGATCTTGTTGTGAAGTGACTTGACCTTGTACAACTTTGTTAAAGTATCCCAAATTTCCTTTGCTATCTTTTTGTCTGTGATACTTAATAGTACTCCATCTGCCAATGCCATGTGTAAATTGGCAATAGCATTGCTGTCTATTTCATTGCACTTGCTATTAACTGTGATTTCCTGCGGCCTACCATCGATAGCCGCCACATAATTGTCCTTTCGCAAAATTGCTCGCATCTTCATTTTCCACAATGTGAAATTGCTTCTGTTGAATTTTTCTATTCAAACTTTGCCGCCATCTTGTTCACCACGACCTGCTTAACTACCTCCGTTCCACTATGAATAGTGCCCGTATACATGAATAGTACCCGTACACGTGAATAGTGTCGTATATGTGAACAATATAATATACCACGAACTTGACTTTGATACCACTTGTTAGGACGGTAAAGACCAAAAATGAATAAAATGAAGATAAAATAAACACAAATATTTAGCATGGTTCACTCAAATTTGACGATGTCCACGAAGCAAGTGTAAAAGGATCTCACTATCAAAAATATGAGGAAAATAATCTTCTCTCTAGATCACAAGGAGAGAACAATAAAATCTCTCTCAAGGAAATAGGAGAAAATACCTCACAATTATCATGCAAAAAAACACTTAGAATTAGAAAAATTGATGAGAATGAAATAAATTAGAATTGAAGAAAGAGGCAGTATTTTTAGGCTTCTGAGCCTCCATTCTTGCTTGCCATTTTACGAGTTGTCAGCCAAGATTTTTTTGACTTTATTTTGGTGTTTCAATTAGTCAACACCTTTTAGGCACTGAATATGACTTTCTTATTTTTCTTTTCCAACCTTCTTCATCTTCTTCTCTTTTCTTCTTTTATGGAGGTGCCTCACTTCTAGACACCAACAATTGTAGACTCCCACATAGTGTTCCATTGAGACTCTTGGCAGCTTTTTTTTCAAGTGTATAGAAGTTGGGATCATATCTTGTTCACTCAAATTCATGTAAGATCGGAGACAATGTCGGCTGCCAACCTAGTTGGGAGGCCAATTTCTCCCCGATGCTAGGTGTCCCTTCTCATTATTTACCTAAAAGATAATAACTTCACTCCCATTACACTCTGCACATTTTGTGTTTGGAACTGTAATTTATTGCTTACTGGTATGGTTTTCATCATTAAAATCTACAGAATATATCCCACACCAAACTCTCCTCAGCTGCTGGTTCTGTTAAAAAACTTCATGATCTCAGAGGTCAGTCGTGTTACAAAAACCGCAGTATTTCTAAACATATTAATTGTTTCTTCAAAATGATTAAGGATTAAGAATGGTTTACTTATGCCCCTGCAGTCCAGAAAAAGGGTTATATGGGCCTACAAGATGGGGATAGGGAGGACACTGCATCATGCTTCTATGGAGCTACTCTTCAAAAGGACCCGAGCTGCGGTTGCCTCGTAGTTGGGCAGCAGGCGATCCTTTATCATTTTTAGTACGTGGAAGTACCTATCTACGAGACAATCAGAAGGTATTCTTTCAGTTCTTCTTATTATTGGAAAATTTATCATTGTTTTTCTTTTACTTTTATTCATAAGGAATTAGAATAAATGTTGAAAGCTAAAGAAAAAATAGTGGTGATAGGAGGTGAGGATACATATTGGGACAATAGGATTATCAGGAAAACTTCATACAAGAACCTTATAATTGCCTTTTGAAACTGAAACTTTGAATCTCCTTCTCCAATTCCTGAAACAAATGTGTCCCTCTACACCAGATCAAGGCAAAACTTACCTTCATGCAAATGGTCGGTGCAGATTGGCTCAGATCCTACAAACGAGAAGATGATCGATGAAGCCAGCCTGGCGGGATTGTTCAGGTTGACATGGTTTTTATTCACTCAGCATTTACAATTATCACAGTCTCATGGTGTTCATATTCTTATAGAATATTGCACACTTATGTTTCGCAAGGACAGTTCTAACCAAATTCTCAGTTATAAACAGTATAAAGCTCTCATATACTACAATAAAAAGAAAAAAGTTGCTACAGTGTAAAGTTCTCACATGCCACAGTAAAAATAGTTCTAACTAAAAGTTCTAACGATCATGCCAAAATGTGTTTTGCAAAAATCTAACAGCTCAAATTTACCATGCAGAAATTTGCAGATCTAGGTGGACCAGAATTCTTCTTTATTGTCAACATTCAAGTGAGTTTCTTTCAAATTTCTATTACATGACCAAAACTCCTTTGGAAGAAAATCCATTACGATACAGCTTTGTCAATGGAGATGATGCCTACAGGAATTCAAGATTTAAACTCATACCATGCATTTCTAAGGTCAGAATCAAGCTGATCTAGAGTACAACAATTATACATTTTTTTTTATTTTTTTAATTTTTGGCTTAGGACAAATATATATGTACTGTACACATGTTAACATGAATTTTTTAGAGTTGTTGGACTTTTGTTTTTTTCTTAAGGATCATGGATTGTCAAGCAGAGTGTAGGAAAGAAAGCATGTTTGGTGGATCAAGCGCTTGAAGTGCATTATTTTCGTGTGAAGAACTATTTAGAGGTAAATCTTCAAGGCTTTTTTATCTTTAAGAATAAATTGGTGCCTTGTGTTTGTTCAGAATATATGTCATCGTGTTTAGATTGGTAAGTCATGATATGATTTTGAAATCCTTCAAATCTTAATGAATCCTAGCTCGAAATCGATGTTGGGTCCTAGGCGGTTGCAGGGGGAGTGGTCAGTCTTGTTCTTGGCTACCTCAACAACTTGGTCATAGAAATGGCGTTTTTGATACAGGTAAAATCACCCCATTTCCAACGTCACCAAAAAATTATTTAACAAAAGAAGGAAGGAATAATATGTAAGAAAGTTTCAAAATACATTTTTGTGAGAGACAACTTTTTGCAGGCTAACACAGAAGAGGAGCTACCAGAAGTCCTTCTTGGAACATGTAGACTTAACCATTTGGAAGCATCAAAATCTGTTCAGGCCAGGCCATGACAGTTTTTGTGAAGGGCAGATATCAAAATATGACTTTAGTTAAGATGATATTAAAAAGATGTGATGATATCGAGATAGGTTTGCACCATAATATGGTCATTGTATCACTTTATAAGAAAAAAAGGATTCAATAACATAGAGTAAGTTATTCTTTGGAATAAATGATAGTTTACTTCCATACCTAGTAACAAAATGGAAGAGAGGAGAACCCGAAAAATATAGTAAGATGTAGGATTTTCATGACACCCTCTCGTGATTTATTGAATAATATCTTGACCCTTCATAGATTATTAAATGTGAAAATATCCATATCAAATTTTATAATATATATTTTTTAATCAGTCTCGCATAACCAGGAACAATAGTGAAGCCACATTGTGATGAGTGGGGACACATGCCCTATTAAAATTTAATTTTTCTTATTTTTAATCTTGAAAAAACTGTGCTCAAATCATATTTAACTCGAGGATGATACATTTTGGTGTCAAAACATGCAAAAACGATAGAGAAAACATGGGAGATAGAAAATAAATATAGCAGGGGTTATAGAGAAAAAGGGATAGAAATGGACTATTTTAAGGAAAGAATGAAAGTTAAAGAAGACAGAAAACTGAAATCATTAATATTTATTGATCAGCTATGTCCGTTATGCAGTCACAAACTACTCTATTATTAGGCGCCAACTAAGAAACTAGAAGAATCTAAATTAAAACATAAATAAAAAAATAGTAACTTAAATTGATAATGGGAAAGTAACAATAATCCCCAAAAAGACATAAATTGCGATAATCCCGAAAAAAATATAAATTCCTAATGAAATCAAAACAAAATATTAAAAAAAAATAATAGGAGACAAACAATACAAGCTTGTTGGGTGTGTAGAAGGATAGTGGGAATCATTGGTTTACACTGTAGTATGTGAGAGCTTTACACTATAGTGGTTTTTTCATTATTGTTGTAGCATATGAAATCTTTACATTGTAGTGAGTTTTTTTATTATTACTGTAGCATGTAAGAACTTTACACTGTTTATAACTAAAAAAGTAGTATGAACCACTTTTGACAAACATGAGGACGAAAAAGACATACAGTTAACAAACCCAGCCTAGCGTCAACTGCCACAAACAAATAAAACAATTTTTATGTATTCCTTTGGTTTCAATTCAATGGCTCCTAATATTAGATAGTATGCAGCTAGAAGTGAAGAATTATTTGGAGTGTAACTTACTGTGTCACTTGCTCAGTGTGGAATGGATACTCATCATATTACTGATGATGTAGCGTGACCCCCAAGCCCAGTAACATTTCTTAGCTGGCCCAATTATATTTCCTATCTCCCTTGCCCAAGACTAACGATTGGGCTACAGCTAAATGCAATCTGGGGGTGAATAGGAGGATACCACATCTTCAAAGTTTAGAATTTCTTTTTGAAAAAATTATAATAAGTGACCAAATTATTGTTATAAAATTAAAATCTAACATAATATTTAAAATATTTTTAAAATATCTTTAATGATATAGTAATTATTTTAATGATATCACATATTGTACTATATAATTATATAGTAACAAATTTAATGATATAATTTTGAGACATTTGTAAAATTTTTATAAACTAGAGTTATATTTTAATTCAATAAACATAATTGGGCTTTTGATATTCTCATAACTGTCTTGAGAGTTAATTTTTATTTATGTTATAAAATATGAAGAACTTGGTGGGATATATTTTGTCTCACCAAACATCTTTGCCTCGTTGTAATATTTTGTGTCCCACAAAAACATATATTGCTCCTTATTTTGCTCCATTCTTTCTCTTTCTCTCCTTGTTATTGCTGGCTCATCTCTGATTTATCGAAGAGGTCGTCAGACATCACCAACACTAGCGATATCTTCAGTGGCCACCACATACCATCAAAACTAGGAAAAAATGAGGGGTGGAAAAACAAAACAACAACAACTAATATGAACTATGGCGATTTGGCAATGGCAACAGGAGCTCGTTGACAACAGCGATGGACAGAGGCCTGGAAGCCAGATCTACTCCACAGACAGCGTCGCTACTCCACCATGGATCTTGTCCTCGTCATCCTCGAACTTCATTGTTGTCATCATCGCTTTGGTCTTGGCCACAAATCTTGGTCGCCGGATCTCACCATAAAGATTTGCTCGTACTGTGTGTCGTAATCAGTGGCGCCATTCCAACATTTGTAAACGACACATTCTTTTCGGCTCCTTTGTCAAAAAAAGTAGTCCCAACCATGGATCTCCGTCGGCAGATCTCACCATAGATATTTGTTCTTGCCGTGCGTTGTTGTGATTGTCGGTGCTATTCCGAGAAGCTTTGCTGCCTGCAACACCCATCATCGGAGGAGGAAAAGCTCATGGCAGCGATTGTTCCACGACCTCCATTTTCTTCTTCCAGGCTACCTGCGAATGGTGAAAACCATGGGGAAGCTTGGCGAGCAATGGCGGCAGTGACAGCGGAGTCTCAAGTGATGGGGGTGGCGTTGTGGTCATGGTCTGGCAAAAGTTGGCTGATATGGAGAAAGAGAGAGAGGAAAGAGAAGAGAGGGGAGAGGAGAAAGAAAAGGTTGAAAAAGATTATTTTTTTCTTTTTGAAGGAGATCAAAATTTGTGGAATATAGTTTTCTAAGTTTTATAATAGGATATTTATTTCTTTATACCTTCTATTTTAGATTAATTCAAAAACTATACCTTCACATTAGATCTAATACAGAAATCTATATTTTATCTTAGTCAATGGTTGATTTTTACCTTTAAAACGAGCAAATTATCTTAAGTAAAAAAGAAAATAAAACTTAAAAAAATAAAAAATAAAAACTAAAACTAAAACACATAAAACACAAAACACCTATCTTTGAGATAATTTTATACATATTTGAAATCAAAGACCTTAGTGTAAAGTTTTTTTAAAATTTTAAAAGTTTTCTTCTTTTTTAATTTGAGGGTGGGGCAATTTTTTATGTCAAATTAAAGATTGATTGTTCAAAGGTGTAAAATTTATAAATCTGATAAGATCAAAAATCAAATATGTATTATTTGAATAAAACTAAAATATCGATATAAAAGGTAAATAACCATTTTATAATTTGTGGTATAAAAAGGGTTAATTACATAATTGTACCTCTTATTTTTAACTATTTTTCAATTTGTCCTTTTGTTCTTAGAAACTATAAAGGTATTCTTGAAAATTTAAAAACTTATTTCAATTTCATCCCCATAAATAGAAAAAATTGGACAAAATAACATAACTACTCTTAACCTTAAATGGTTATGATAAATACTCTACATATTAAAAATATAAAAGATCCTAAAACAAAACATCAAATTTCAAAAAAAAAAAAAAAGATCTTAAGTTTTATGACTTTTAAATTTTAAAATATATATTTTTAAAATTTTTCTTAAGAAAAAACATATATTTTATAAACAAATTAGATTTAATCAAGGGTATTCATATATCTATGTTTTTTAAGTAAAAAATGTCTATATAGGATGAAATTGAAACAAGTTTTTTTAAATTCAATGAGAGGCACAAATTGAAAAATAATAAAAACTATGATATATAGTTATGCGATTGACCTATAAAAAATATATTGAGAAAAGTGACACAATAGTAATTTTTCTCTTTTTTTTTCCCCTAAAGGGAGAGATAGTCTGCATTTCAAACTTCTTAAATTTAAGTTAATTTTCACATCAAAAGGTACAAATAAATAAGTAAACTCAATCTTATAGGCTGTTTGGCAAAGGGGCAGTCCTAACCAACTTCTCAGTTATGAACAGTGTAAAGCTCTCACATGCTACAATAAAAAGAAAAAAATTGTTGCAATGTAAAGCTCTCACATGCTATAGTGTTTACAGTTCTAACCACCATGCCCAACATCCTATTAGTTGTTAGCGGCTTTACACATGTCACGATCATGAATGGATTTTTGAGAGGAGCATGTAAGTAAAATATTTTTTATAAAAATTTAAATTAATAGCAGAATTTTTTGGTAAGTTAGTTATAGCAGTTTATCTTAAACTCATTGGGTAAATCTTAAATTTATCCGAAGATCAAATCAAATAAATTCAGCATTTATTCAAATTTACCAATAATCAAATTTGGTAAATTTAAAATTAAATGGGTAAATATTATATTTATTCTATGATTAAATTTTATAATCTGAGACTAATCAACTCAATTTATCCATGACCAAATTTAGTAAATTCAAGATTTACCATATTTTCTTTGCATAATTGTTTACTAGTTTTTACTTTTACAAATCTTCTTTTAAAATGACAAAAAAAAATCTATTATTGATAATTGTAGTAAATATGTAATTTACTACTATAAAGATTCAAAAGTGGGTTATTAGCATCAGTGACGTCGGCAGATATTTTTGTCAGGGAGCCTAATATTGAAAAAACAATCAATATATTATGTATTCAATTTTTTAGGGAGGCTGTTATGCAATTTTTAATATATTATATATGATTGTTTATATATATATATATAGGAAATAAAAAATTTAGGGATTTTTTTTATTTTTTTTTTTTGTTTTTGTGGGGAGGGGAGGGTGGGGGGCTTAGATTGCCTCCGTCATCATAGCAAGGGCCACTAGTGTCCCAGCCGAACCTTCATCTCTGTAGTAGTCTATCTTACTACTGACAGTAATCTATAGAGATTTTGATAGTAGTTCCCATGATACTAAAAAAATGAGAAGTTTACATAAAATGCCCCTTGATAAACAATACTTACTAAAAGTGCCCTGCTTTTTTTCACTTTTCAATACGGCTCCTTTTGTTATTATTTTCCTTTTAATTGGATTTAGCATTTGATTATTTTACCCTCATCTAAACAAACCCTAACATCTCCTTAAGGGGGCATTCTTGTAAGTTGTCCTGCTAAGGGTTGTAGTCTATTGTGCCACCGGAGGTAATATGCACAATCCTATTAATTTGGGCGAAACATAAAATTCAGTGGCAAAAACATTTAAAAAGAAAAAAATGTGATAGTGAACCTAATTCTCTCTGACTTGGAGTTTCATTACCTAATTTGTTAGTCGAAATGAATTCAACACTTATATATGGTAATAGCTCAATGAGCTTTTTCTTCAGAAATAAAGAGATTCGGTTTGAAGACTACAACATTATAATTGAGTGGAAAATATTAACAAATTAATTGCAAACTAATTTCTTGAGTTAATGTTGAAGGGGTACTAGTTAAAATTATTATAGATTTGATTAACTTAATTTAAGATTTGCAATTGTCTATTTTTTAAAAAATAAATAAATAAAACACACTCACGCATGCATTCGAGTAGTCAATAGGGAGCCATCTCAGACAAACTATATAAATTAATCGTGATTTGCTTGAGGCCATTTTATCATTTCTGGTTACATATTTACAAAATATTTATATTGCATTTGAAAACATGATTTGAACAAAAGTTTGAAATAAAAATATTATAACAATTTAAATTTTGTAAGAAAATACTATAATAAAACTAGTTTTAATTAAAACTTTTTAGTTTGAACTGGTATTTTTAATTACCCTATAAAATTTTTGTTCCAATTTTTAATCAAACCTATAAATCAACGAACCACAAGTTATTTAAAAAATAATAATAATAATAAAAGAAAAAAAATTAAAAGAAAGACAAATGTGTAACTCCAAAAAAAAAAAAGAAGTTATTTATGCGTTCATTAAAAAAGAAACAAATATATGCGTGGAGTCTCAGCAATAATAATTGACAAAGAAGCATAGTTTCAGTTTTACACAGTTATACGGTTTTACAGCAATTCTACTAGAGTGTTTAGCAGTTGAGATCTGAACCATTTTTTTATTATAAACACTATAAAACTCTCATATGTTATAGTAACAAAAAAAAATTATTACAGTGTAAAACTCTCGTATACTACAGTAAAAATAGTTCTAACTGACGGTTTAAACCAGCCTACCAAGTCATGGAATTTTGGATGATCATTGCCGACAAATTGCCGACAAATATTTTGAGGCACATAACCTTCCAAAATGGTCCATAAAAATCAACTATTGGTGCTACATAAATTTGAGCAAATTGACTGTTTCTTTTGGCAACAAGCAAGGAAAGAGATAAAATCAAGCCTAGAAAATAAATAAATTATAAATGGGCCAAAAAAGAATTATATGGCCATAAAATCCGTGGGTCACCTCTGCTTTTCTTTACTCGATTGATAGGTACACTGCTTCCCGCCATTGGAATTGTCCCCTCAAATTGGCCTTAAAGAGGCGTGGGATACCACTCTCCATTAGACTATTTTCAACAAACGATATATTTGAATTAAATTTTGCACTTGAAATGACTGTCCAAAACCACCTCAATTGCATAAACACCGATACTTCCCAAAATACCCTCAACATAACTTCCCAAAAACACTTAACTCAGAGGGCAAAACCGACATTTGGCCTCGTCGATGAATTAAAATTCAGGACGTTGTCCCCACGTTGTATGGACTGATTGAGGCACCCCACGTGGCACGTGGCTACATGCAAGGATGTTTTTGCCATTTTTTTTTCTTATTTTCTCGTGGGAAAGAGATAGATGAGTCGTTTTAACTATATAGATTAATAATTAATTAATAATGTAAATTTTGTCAAAAGAAATTCTCACATGGAAGCACGTCGCCATAATGTCCATGTTCTTGCCCTCATGACGCTAGTGGAATATATTAATATGCTTTATATTATTTCCACGTCACTATCAAAATATAAGTTTATATTAATTATGACAAAAAATATATATAATATTATATATTACATGTTGATGCATGTATGTCAATTACTTACGTGGCACCGTCACATGTGGCTATGACATTTTACTTTTCTATTTGAATCTTTATTTGCAATCCAGTACACATGTTGTATCAGAGCATGTTTTTAGATTCAAAATTATTGGCAATTATTTTAATATAATTCAAATTTAATATTATATATATATATAATATTTTCATTGATAGGAATAAATAATGATAATGAGAAAGCGACCTTTCTATATTATGACAAAATTGCTGGGTGTTATTGCAAGAAGAAACACAGTATTCCTTTAGATTGGTAACAATGTGACATTGACATTGTTGTTTATTAAGGTCTTAAAACGATTACAAAATACAAATCCTTGACCTATACATAATTGTGTTTGACTTGTGGAGCAGGACTTTCCAAAAATTATGTTCTCGATGATATTTGGCAATTCAAAAATATTTATTTTTTTTTACAAACTAATTATCTAAAATTATTACTTCCTAGTTTGATATGATGCAGGATTTTTTTTTTTCCTCTTATGTTTCAACGTTCTCTTCTTTCTTCAAGAAAATAAGAAAAACGTTTCTCAAATGTGGTTTACAATGTTAATACGTTGTTTGGTAAAATCAGTTATAACAAAAGCTTTTAGTTGCTACAGTGTAAAACTCTCACATGCTACAATGATTAAAAAGTAAAGTTACAATATAAAACTCTCACATGCTATAGTTTTTAGTTCAAAAGTACTTCCCAAACACCCTATATGTGTTCATCCTTAATTTATTTTGAGGGAATATGTATATAAAACATAGAAGGAAAAGTATATTTAAGGTTCATATTCTACATCAATTCTTTTACATGAAAAGCGACTAAAAAAGACATTCTTTAAAAAAAAAAATAAAGGATAAAGAAGAGCCATAATCTCTGCTCCTAAAGGGAAAAAAGAGTGAAGAACCGCAATAATTCTTAAAGAACTAATTTATAATTGTTTTTAAACACAATAAAAAATAGTGCCAAAACTCATTATTACAAAGAAAAAACTCCTAAAAAGAATTTCTAGTAATAGATTGTTCGATGTTTTAACTTAAAAAAAATACGCTTTTATGATGTGGCTGTTTGTGCTCCGATTTGTAAAAATTTCTTTTCCACCATGATCAATTTGTGTGGCCTGATAGTAAAAAATTATTATGACTGGGTCTATAATTAAAAATTTAAGAGCTAAGTGAAGAAACTGGCTATTACCTGTTTCACCCGGTATTTCTGTCGGTGACCCGTAGTGTCGGCACCGACACCGCCAGGTTTCTTTCCGGTAAATTCTCTTCTTTTTTTTTCTTTCTATTGTTTTTGTTATTTTCCTTTTTTTTTTTTGCTGTCTTGTCTCATAGCTTTTTAATTACAACAGCCGAATTAATTAAAACGAAATGTCGTACTCTGTAAGTGTAACGTGCTTTGCTTTTCGTGGATTTGTTTTCTCTTTTTGGTGCCTTCGATTCAGAGACTTTCTCCCGGGATTTCCGCTTTTTTACCAGGTGCTTCTCAGACTAGGGTAATAGGGTGGGAGTTAGAGTTATGAGTACTGATTGTCAGTGGGACCCCATTCTGTGTTCAGTTCCGTATGTGACAGGTACTTGTGTGAGCTCCGCACGTGACTTACAACCAATGATAAGGGACATAATGCGGAAATAAAACAGCATATAAATGTAATTGGGCACTCTAAAAATTTGTGTGGCAACCCTGAGGCCTATTCTAATGTGAGCCTAAGAATAAACTGGAAATACTCTAATGTGAGCCTAATGATTAAGCTCGCTGCTATGTTATGATTAACATGAATAATATGTTACAAGTTCAACATCAGGATTATGAGACTGTGAAATAGATCTTGAATAATCTTAAAGATATATTTAGAGACCAGGCCATAATAAAACGACAAGGGGCGCTTTGGAAATTTCTTAACTATAAGCGGAGACAGGGGACATCTGTAAGGGAGCACATGATGTTGGTCATAGGTTATCTCATTGAGGCTCAAACCAATAGAGTCGACATCGATGCTGAAACTTATATGACTATGGTTTTTGAGACTCTGTCAAAGGAATTTATTCCGTTTAGAGCTACTTTTAATTTAAGCAATAGACGGGATATGACCTTAACAGAATTAATGAAATAGTTACAGGAGTTCGTACTACTGATTAGGGAGTCTTCTACGGATGGAGAGGCCAATATGGTAGCTGTTGATGCCTGATTTCGGCACAACACCGCGTGCGGGGACGCACGGTGGTCGGGTTCCCTGTTCTGCCCGGCTCGGCCTAGTCTGGTCGGATCTGCAAGAGGAGAGAAGGCCTCGGAGTATGGGGACACCGGTTTGGTGTCTGCCAAGGGTGCTCCGACGCTCAAGTCAGTGCTCTGACCGGGAAGAGCTAAGGAAAGGCAGAGTAGGCGAGGGAAGAATGCCCGTACCTTTATGGTGGAGTTGATGCTCCTATTTATAGAGTTTAGCTTGGATCCGGGTATGGACCGGTTTGGCCCGTAACCCAGGTGTCCAGCGACAGGTGTCACGATCTCCGGAGAAGGAGGATTGCCCAACGGAGGGTTGAGATGGTGCCATGTGGTGGTCTTTGGGTAAGTCGGACAGATCCTGGTCGGACGGGTCCCTGGTTGGACAGGTCCCGGTCGGATAGGTCTCTGGTCGGACAGGTCCCTAGTCGGGCAGATCCCTGGTCGGACGGGTCCCTGGTCGGACGGGTCTCTGGTAGGGCAGATCTTGGTCGGACAGGTCCCTGGTCGGACAGATCCTGTCCTGGTCGGACGGGTCCCTGTCCTGGTCGGGCGGGTCCCTGGTCGGACGGGTCCTTGGTCGGACGGGTCCCTGGTCGGACAGATCCTGTCCTGGTCGGACGGGTCCCTGGTCGGACAGGTCCTTTCAGCCAACCTGTTCGGGTGCTCGGTTTTAAGAGGGTATGACCTTCAGGTAATTTTCTCATCATGGAGATTTCCCTCAACAGTAGCTGCTTCTGGTTTCAATCTCAATTCTGGGAATGAAAAGAAGCAACGGGCCAAGAACGGGAAGTCTTCTATTCCTGCTAGCACCAAGAGCAAGAAGAAGAAGAAGAAGAAGAAGAACCCGAAGAACCTTAAGTGCTTCTTCTGTGGGAATGTCGGCCACATCAAGAAGCATTGCAAGGACTTCCTTTCCAAAGGAGGTAGGTGTAATCTTTTGTATTTAGAAACTTATTTGGTTGAGGAATCCAGTGACATTTTGGTCATAGATTTCAGTGCAACTAATCATGTTTATGTTTCTTTGTAGGGTTCAAAGAAACGAGAAGTCTGCTATATGAAGACTTCACGCTTGGTAATTTTTTTATGTGATTTTATAAAACTCACGTAATTTTTTTTTCCAGTTGTAAGGAAATCTCTTTAATTTTCTAGTGAGAATGGATAGGCAAAACCTACTATATGTACATATTTTTTTTATTCATGTTTAATTTTTTTTATTTTATAAGTGAACAGTGAAGTGAAAGAAACTCTGGGGTATTTTTTTTTTTTTTTTGTTGATTTTGTTGTCTGTATGCTGCTTTGGATGAAGTAGACACTTTGTATGAGTAACTGTTACACCAGCTTTTTTCCTCTCTTTTTTTTTAACGATGCTTAGTTCATCACCCTCCCACTAATTAGTTGTTAACATTAACTTTTGTCAATTTGGAATGTGTTGGAAAAACAATATGCAACAGAAATTTTAAAATTTTTAATCAGAGTATTTTTCAAAACACAAGTTTGACACGCTATATGCATAAATTAACCAGATCTTAATAACCTTTTTATGCTGAAGAACTCCTCCAATCTGTGAAGAGCAAGGCGTTCTAGAAGAGCCTCAACCAACTGGTCTTCTTTGCTATTCTCTATCCACGATCGGTATGTGTGTAGGCACACCTCGTATAGCTCTTCTTTAGTGACTCTCCCTCCAACCAATTAAGAAAACCTAGAACTAGCGTTCCTAATTTGTGAACAATAACTCTTCGGGGAGTTCAGAGAGACTCACAAACTAGAGTACTCACTCTTAATTTCTCAATTGATCTAAATAACTGTGAGTATTCACTCTCTAAATAGAGGTCATCCCCAGGTTGTTTATTATTAGATAAGGCCTCAAAAATTCATACTTAGGTGACTATTTGATAATATCGCGTAAAAACACGTGATCAAATTATCGCTCAGTCAGTAGGTCGAACTAGCAGATTGGCCTGTCGAACTTACTCCATCCGCAGGCCGAACCTGAAGATCAGCCTACCAAACTTATGATAAATGATCCCTGTGAATCTTTTATTTCTCACTTGAGATTCTTTGTATAGAGCCTCAGTTTTATGTCAAATAACCCAATCGAGAATTTATCTGATTAAAACAGTCATATCTAGATAATCTCTAGGAAAATAAATATTTCTAATAATTTAACAAGTTTATCTTGAATTAATTTACACAAATTAATTCAACGGATAAATAGACATAAATTATTTGATCCTATCGAATTTTAGCCAATTTAATGATTTTAACATAAGTGACCAATTTATTGAAAAAACACGTCGTATCGATACAAGATATATATTATAAGCAGCAAAGGGGACCTAATGGAACTATATAGTTCAAGCTTCTGATAATTATAAAACCCAATATCCCAGATATATGTTTCATAATTATTAACTCTAACGCTACTCCACTAAAAGCTTAGAGCTGCACTCTCGAACTATATAAACTTACAAAGCCCGAATTGCTAAGTATCCTTGATATATCATAATATATCGTATCCCTAGAGGATATCCATAATCGGCTTAAGGATACATTCTATTTTACCTTCTCGATTATTTTTCTCTTATGTTTTATTATCTCACTATCGGAAAACTTACCATCCAAAAACAGTATACCATTTGATTATACCTATGTATCTAAATGGTTGAACGCTCTAGTCTTCCAATTACAGGAGAACGCATATAAGAATATATCATTGAATCGTAAAGAGGAGCTATGGATTCCATATCTACAAATAACAAGTCTGCGCTCTCAAGAGTCATATCTTCAACGTACCACTATGTGTACCATCATAAAATATGGATGTCACCCTTCCATATATCAAAAGGCGTAAGTCAAGACAATGAGCCCACTATTCATTTTAGGATTAAGATACAACACATATGATTGTCTAAAGTGAATTAATTTACCGAGACAGAATTATTAATCCAAATCAATTATATTTTATATCACGATCCAATACATCGTCACTTATGACAATGCATCAATGTTTCTATTCGTCCGATGGCCAAGACAAACCATCTCCCATTTGGAATATAGACAACATAACAATCTTTGCATGAATAAAGCGCCTAACTTTTTTCCCTTGATTGTGGATCTTATGATTTAGACCGTCACCTTTAGAATCATGTCTTGCGTATAATTTATCCATCGTATGCCTGATTTTAAAGGTTTAGACCGATAGTCTTAGACTTTTATTTACTTATCATACATTCAATAAATTTGAACGTAAAAAGGACAATAAGTTAGTATATGAATAATAAATAAATTCTTTATTGATAAAAATGTCTCCCAAAACATAGTACATTTTTACTCCTTATGGCATACATGTCTAACAATCTCCCACTTGCACTAGGTGAGTAAATATGACAAATATAGCTTCCACATACCTCTTAAAAACTCTCACAGTTAGTGTCTTTGTGAATGTAAATTATCCTCGGATGTGATTTTGCATACAGCAACATGCCCACCCTCGACAAAGTCCTTTGTCATATGATACTTCTAATCAATATGCTTACTCTTCTTATGAAATCTTGGTTCCTTTGCATTAACTATCGCTGTAGTGTTATCACAATACAATAATACCGCCTTATCCACACCAGGAACTACCTTAAGATCTCCAAGGAACTTGCAGAGCCACATTGCTTCTTTCAAAGCATCACTAGCAAACACATACTTGGCCTCCATCGTTGAATCTGAAGTGTAATCTTGCTTGACACTTCTCTAAATAATGCACCACTGCCTAAAGTAAACGCAAAACCCAAAGTTGATCTTCTCGAATCCAGACAGGATTGGAGATCCAAGTCAGTATATCCTAGAGGTGTTAAATCCTCACCCAAATATATAAGCATATACCCTCAAGTCCTTCTCAGGTACTTGAAAATATGCTTGACCGCAACCCAGTGGTTTGGTTCTGGATCCGACTGATATCGGCTTATTATCCCAACCGCATAACTAATATCTGGTTGTGTACAAAGCATGGCATACATGAGACTACCCACTGCCGAAGCATAAGGTACATTCTTCATGTATTCCTTTTCTTCATCAGACTTTGGTGAGTCTTCCTTAGAAAGAGTAATTCCAGACCTAGATAGTTGCCCACCTTTCTTGGAATCCTATATTGCATACCTTTTGAGAATTTTATCTATGTAGCCTGCTTGGAATAAAGCAATCATTTTGTTCTTTCTATCTTGAAAGATCTGGATACCAAGAACATAACTAGCTTCACCTAAGTTTTTCATGTCAAACTGTTTAGTCAAACACAATTTGACTGATGACAACGCCCCAATGTCATTGCCAATTAGTAGAATTTCATCTACATAGAGCAGTAGAAAAACCACTTTCTCGTCCTTAATGTGTTTGTAAACACATGGTTCGTCCACATTTTGTGCGAACACATAAGTCTTGATTACTTGATCAAATCTTATGTTCCAAGAATGGGAAACTTGCGTAAGTCCATAAATTGATTTTAGAAGCTTGCAAACCTTACCCTCCTGATCCTTAGCCTTGAACCTGTCTCACTGTACCATATATATGGACTCATCAAGATAGCCATTTAGAAAGGCCGTCTCGACATCCATATGCCAAATCTCGTAGTCGAGAGCGGCAGCTATGGACAAGAGAATGTGGGTGGACTTAAGCATGGCTACAGGCGAAAAGGTTTCCTCGTAATCGATTCCTTCCTTTTGTATGTATTCTTTAGCTACCAGTCTAGCCTTATAGGTTTCGACTTTTTCATCACTCCTCTTTTTCTCTTATAGATCCACTTACATCCTATGGGTTTTACCCCTTTGGGAATATCCACAAATTCCTAGACCCAATTAGTCTCCATGGACTTTATCCTAGTGTTCATGGATTTTGTCCAGAGTTTTGGATCAACATCCTCCATAGCCTCTTTGTAAGCATAAGAATCCCTATCATGTTCAAGCAATTCAGCCAAAAAAGTCTCACCATTGAACGTAAACCTCTCAGGTTAATGCCCAATCATCCCACTAAGTAGAAGCCTCTTAGGTTGTTGTTCGGTTGGTTTTTCTACACTGATTAAAACGGTTTTATTTGGAACCCCCAAAGTGATCGAATCACTTGGTAACTCCTTGAGTACCACTTTACCTCGAGGCTTAAAGTCATCTATATAACTTTCCTCAAGGAATGTTGTATTAGTTGAAACCACGACTTTATTTTCCTTTAGGTTATAAAAATAACTTTCTTTAGTCCCTTTTAGATATTCTACAAACACACAAACTTTCAAATGTGCCTCTAACTTTTTTGCTTCCTTAAATAAGACATGAGTCGGACATCCTCGTATGTGAATATAGTTTAAGGATGTCTTTTTCTCCATCCACAACTCGTGAAGAGTTTTACGAACCGATTTTGAAGGCACATTGTTCAAAAGATAACATGCGGTTTATAGTGTATATCCCCAAAAAGATAAAGGCAATGATGAATAAATCATCATGGACTTAATCATGTCTAACAAAATCCTATTCCTTCTCTCAGCCACGCCATTCTGCTACGAAGTGCTCGCGTAGTCAAATATGATAGAATCCAATTCTCTAATAAGTGTTCCAAGAATTCATCAGAAAGGTATTCACTACCTCGATCGGATCGAAGAGTCTTTATGGGTTTACCCAATTACTTTTCCACTTCAACCTGAAACTCCTTAAACTTGTCATAAGTTTCGTTTTTATGGTGCATTAGGTACACATACCAATACCTTAAGTAATCATCAATAAAGGTGACAAAATACTTTTATCCTCCTTATGCCTGAATGTTCATATGTCTGCAAACATCGCTATGTACAAATTCTAGAACCCTTTCTGCCTTATTGCCCTTAGACCCAAAAGGTCTTTTGGTCATTTTACTCTCTAAACAAGATTCACATTGTGGCATAAATTCCACCTTTAAGGGACTTAAAGGTTCATCCCTTACCAAGCTTTGACTCCTATTCATGTTAATATGATCTAGTCGCAAATGCCAAAGATAGGTCTTATTAAAGTGAAAAGTTTTAAGTCTTTTAGAGTTATTATCATTAATCTCATAGTTAAGTAGTGAGTCCATCTTAGATTTGATAAAAGTGTAGATTGTTTTGCATCCATCTATCATAGATAAAAAATTTATTTTTACGAATCACCACTTTATTTTTAAAAGAAACTACACAAGAGTCTTTAAATAAACAAGCTACAGAAATTAAATTCCTTTTCAATTTAGGAACATAAAAACAATCTTGCAAAACTAAATTCCTATAATTATCAAAATAAAAATGGACATCTTTCACTGCTTCAGCCAACACTAAGGATCCATTGCCCATCCAAAGCGTGAAGTCTTCATGTAGCAGACTTCTCATTTCTTTGAACCCTTGTAGAGAAACACAAATATGATTAGTTGCTCTGGAATCTATGACCTAAATGTCACTGAATTCCTCAACCAAACAAGTTTCAAAAACCAGAAGATCACACCTACCTCCTTAGGAAAGGAATCTATAACCTAAGTGTCACTGGATTCTTCAGCCAACACGAAGGATCCATCGCCCATCCGAAGCGTGAAGTCTTCAGGTAGAGACTTCTCGTTTCTTTGAACCTCTGCAGAGAAACACAAACATGATTAGTTGCTCCGAAATCTATGACCTAAGTGTCACTGGATTCCTCAACCAAACAAGTTTTAAAAACTAGAAGATCACACCTATCTCTTTGGGAAAGGAAGTCCTTGCAATTCTTCTTGATGTGCCCAACCTTCCCATAGAAAAAGCACTTGAGCTTCTTCTGGTTCATTTTTTTCTTCTTCTTGTTCTTGCTATTCAAAGAAATAAAATACTTCTCATTCTTAGCCTGTTGCTTCTTTCCATTCCTAGAGTTAGGATTGGAACCAGAGGCAGCTGCCAAGTTGGCCTCACCACCAGTAGGGGTTTCCCTGATTAGATTTTTGAACTCCTGTAACTGCTTCATCAGCTCAGTTGAGGTCATATCTTGTCTATTGCTGAAATTAAATAAAGCTTTAAATAGGATAAACTCCTTAGATAGAGTCTCAAAAACTATAGTCATCTGTGTTTCAACATCTATGTCAACTCCATTGTTTGAGCCTCAGCGAGGTAACCCATAACCAACATCATATGCTTCTTCACAGGTGTCCTTGGTCTTTGTTTCCAGTTTAGAAGTTTCCAAAGTGGCCCTTACCGTTTTGTTAGGGCCTAGCCTCCAAACATGTCTTTAAGATTATCCAAGATCTGCTTCATAGTCTCATAATCTTCATATTAAGCCTACAGCTTATTCATGCTGGCCATAACATAACAGCGGGCTTGATCGCTAACATTTTTCTAGTGATCATATGCTTGGATTTGCTCATTATTGAAATCTCCCATAGGCTCAAGAGGACACGGAATTGTCAGCACAAATTTCAATTTCTTAAAGAATAGGACAATATTCATGTTCCATTTTCAATCATTAAAATTCTCTCTAGTTAATTGGTTTTTATCAAGTATCGATGATAAAGCGTTTGTAGACATCTACAATAAAAAATCATATACCAAACATAAGCAAACATGCTAAAATAATTTAGTAAGATAATACAATCAAGTAAACATATAAGTGTGTTCATCTATCAAGACCTAATTAATATATGACATCTAAGACCTATATGATCCAGCATATATTAATAATCGTTTCTTTAGCCATTAATTTTATAAATAGAGCTCTTAGGGGAGGTTAATAATAAAATTAATGTGAGTATATTTTATCATTTCAATATTTTAGCCATAATTTATATCACTACCTAGGGGTGTGCAACTATAAATTATGCTAAAATACCTTATCCTCTTGGAGGTCCAATCTAGTACATGATAAAGTCTATTTCTAGGGGTTGGAACCACCATGTGCTATCGATGGACCAATGATGGACGTCATAGGTCCTCCCTTCGAAAACCTTCTCGCACTCAATCTTTTGAAAACAATGTTTTATTTTAAAAAGACATGCATGAACAATTTTTGATGAGTGGCACTCCCTATTCTATATAACATGTTATCAACCTACTTGGCAAATCATATTATAATGCAGACAAGCAAAGCAACCATGCAAAACCACAAGCAAAATAATAAATAGCCGTAATATTATGGTTCCACTCTAGAGAAAAGAAATTAAAGATTACAAGATATTAATTGAAACATACAATCGATTCTTTATCCTTAAATCTTCAAATTGTATCCGTCATCATGCTTATCCATCTGCAAGTGTTCAATCCCACATGGATCAAATACTTCATATTTCCTATCACATCCAAATTTAATGTTTCTCAGAATTGTCCTAATAATAAAATCAAAATTGCAAAAAAAAAATGCACATTTTCTGAAAATCCAAAGCTCTCTGCAGGCATGCCAATCTATGTGATCGGCCTACCGGCCATGACCCATGGGCCTGTCGATCTTTATAGTTTGGCTTGCTGCTAGAACCATCAGAATTTTGCCCTACGGAGGGCCTGCCGAACCTCACAGTTTAGCCTATCGGTTTGCGACCATTGGCCTACCGAACCTGAGGGTTCGGCTTGCCTACCGAGCAGCAATCACGTTTTCCACAAAATACAATTTTTATGCAATTTTTCAATCTTACTTCAACAATTAAAAAACATAAAAATTTAGAGACTCTGGAAATACCCTTGGAACGCTATCATTTATCTTCTAGAACTGTATTCCCTGAATGATTATTTAATTACAAAATTCTTACAAATTTAAAATTAACTAATAATTCCTAGATGGTGATGATAGACCGCCATTGAATTACATGAAAAAACTTAGATACACATTCTAACTTCTAAGGAACCATAATCGGCACAAATTAATTAATTAATTAATAATTAAATAGTAATTTAATCAACTATAATTAATTAATAAACGTTCACCATATAATCTCATGACAACATAAAATATATAAAAACCTTAGAGTGCCAACTCTCTAAAAAATTAAATTCAAGCATAAAAGAGATTAAGATCATATAATTTATACATATAGTGTTGAGGTATTGAGATCCTCAGCCGGAGGCTGGCAAACACCTCGAACGTATTGTCGAGAGGGTCCCGGCTAGGGGAGGGTCCCAGCTTGGATTTGGCTCCCGCGAGGGGAGCGCGTCCCCCAAGAGTTGAACCCGTATCCTCTTGAATAAGAGGGTCTTAGGGTGTCCTCTGGGTACCGAAAAAGCTTCGACAAAATATATCTTTTTCCACCATCGGGCCGCCATTAGAGCCGCCTCCTCCGATGATGGTATAGTGCACTACCGCCCTTTCGGTTCAGACCGCCACGAGGAGTAAAATCCCTCACTCAATTTCGTCATTAAGCTACCGATCGTCAGAGAACGATGAGGGCCATTGCCACCACTGTGGGCAAGACCGAGTTCTCCATTCCCGATGGTTTTGTGCCAAATTGATGGCAAGAAGACACTCAGAGGATGGAGAGGAAGGAATTTAGCTCCTCAATTGCACGAAACGACCGCCGATCGTCAGAGAACTAAGACCCGCCACCTAGCGCCACCGCGGGGAGGTGGGGCCATCATTCCATTCAATTTCGAGCAGCCCCATGTTAGGGAAAATGCTCAGAGTGCAACGGGGAACAAAACCTCCAACTCAATTGCACGGAAGCTTCGCCGGAGATAGGAGATCGGAGTCTCCATGTTTGCCGCCAACTTTGAGCTTTGATCTGCATGGTTAGAGGCTGAATTAGGTGAAATTTACACCACCATTGGACTCAAAAGGGTTGAATTAGGGGGGGTAGGCGCGAGCCCAGGCACCAACGGAGCTCGATTGACGCCGGTCAACGGCCACTTTGAGATTTTGTGATCTTGACCTCCGATCGATGATCTGAGACCGCCTCCTGACTCGTTTTGATGCTTTGAATGTGATTGTGATCTTCGTTCAAGCTAATTCTACTCCAGTGAAAATCATCTGCTATCGACTGCACACGGATCAAGGCGATTCAAACTGCAGTAACGGAGTTCAGAATGATGTTTTGAGCAATGTATGATCTCTAGGAAGCATTCCTAGCCATTCATGATTGCTCAATGAGTACTATAGAGGATGCTTCGTATACTGTAGATACAACGAGGTACAACTAGACCTGCTTAGCTCTGAGTCCAAGTAAGTAGGAATCTTGCCTACTGTATGAGCCATTTTAAAATAATTTTAGATGTTTTCATAAAAATTTATGAAAATGCATGATCAGTGATTGTTACAATGTTTTATGTGGGTTTTATAATGTTACGAGGTTGACGAAAAACCCGTTAAGGTAAAATCGTCATTATCAAGGAAACGGCTAGAACGGAGTCGAACACTCCGATTTAACATAATGCTATTAGACGAAAAATATTCCGTAATACGTTAAGTAACGTAACCGTCATGTGAGACGAGAGAATTAATAATGGAAAGATAACCCCGGTAGGTTACAAAGTTAGTGAAAGCCAAGTAGACCGATAGTATACAAGTCAAGTTAAAAGGAAATGAATGTTTAATATTTACGTTATATTATCAATCAAGTATATTGATAAAAAGAAAGTTAATTAATAAGTCGGCTGTCGTTTCATCAGGATACCAAAGCTGACCAATGGAAGGAAAAGGAGCGAGATAGGAACGAGAAAGGAACGAAATAGGAATGAAAAAGAGAACGCTAAGGCATAGTCCAGGTAAGTTCAGACTTCACCTACAGCATGAAGTAAATCGTTTTAAAATGCTTACATATGCATTTGTAAATAAGTTTGCAAGTTGTTTTTAAAGTATGCTTACATTTATTATGCAAAAAGGTTCTAAAGTACAAAATAAGATTTGCAATGAATTTGCAACCATTATGTTTGAAGCCTATTTGCATATTGATATGCATGAATGTTATGAACTATGATTGGTGTGTGTATTATAGATGTGACATGACTTAAAGTATTATATGAATATAATATGAAATAGTTGCTATCCAAAGAAGAAAAATGTATAGCAACTCTACGATATGAAAGTATGAACAACAAGTGTATGTATGATATGAATGACATGAGTATGAGTAATATGTGAAAGCATGATATGAATGACATGTATATGTATGATATGTTTATGAATACGATATGTAAGTATGATACTTATTCGAGCAAATGATATGGATATGAATGTTATGATTGATGCTTGTTATCTAGAGTATAACAAGATATCATATATAAGTACAATACCATGTGGTACATAATGAACATGCACAATAAGGTCCATAAGAAACCCATTAAGGATATAACCTCCAATTTGCCTATAGGAAATTTAAAAAAAATTACTATAAGACACCCTAGTTTTGATTAGAAATCATGAGAACGATTTAGATAATCAAGTAGAATTTAGAAAATTTCTCGTGACCAACAGAGAGGTCACAAGAGCAGAGCCAAGAGAGACACTTTACGAATACAAAAAAAAAAAACAATAGCTAATTTTTCCTTTTTTTGCACCCCAAGGAAAGGCTAGACATGTTCAAGAGAAATATAAAAAGTTAAGCTCTGTTATGACCCTTAGAAGTTTTCAGACAAGTACGTAAACATGTTTTAGATAATCATTATCACTAGTCTAGAACGACTAGATAATAAAAGACCTATAGACTAAATAATAAAAAGATGAACTTACTGGCCAGTTTTTATGTACCAGATTATGATGTAGATGCGGATGTGTAACCTAGATACCAAATAGGATTAGTATAAGTCCTGCATTTCGACAATGCATAATGTTTTATAATTTAAGTTATAAGTTTTATGAAGCATTTGTTATGTAATATGTTGCATTTGTATGCAATATGATTCAGAAAACAAGTTATGATTTGCAATATGTGATTGCGTTATATGTCGCATTTGTATGCAATATGTTTCAGAATAAGAGTTATGATTTACAATGTGTGATTGCGTTATATGTTGCATTCGTATGCAATATATATTTCGGAATACAAGTTATGATTTGCAAAATGTATTTGCGTTTCAAGTTGCATTTGTTATGCAATAAGTTTCAGAGTACAAATTATGATTAGGAAAATGTATTTGCATTTTATGTTGCATTTGTTATGCAATAAGTTGCATTTGTTATGTAATAGATTTTATAGTACAAGCTATGATTTGCAAGTGTGTTTGCATATGATGTGGTTGCATTTGATGTGCTCACTATGGTTAATAAAAATGTAACGTAAAGTTAAAAAGAAAGTGTCGTACCAGCCTCCTCATTGTGAGGTAATGAAAGTAAAGTTAAAGTTTGACCTCCTAGATGTGAGGTATACGACCTCAAAGTTCGATGGTCTTAAGTCTTCCACAGGGGAAGCATCACGTTTATGATCTCATGATTAAAGATGTTGGTATGAACACTAAAAGATATAAGATAAAGAAAGTTAGTGAACAAAAGGCGAAAAGTTAAAGTCAGATAAGGAAAATTAAAGTGTAAGATAAGAAAAGATAACGAACAAGGATAGAAAGTCAAAGGAAGGAAGAATGTTCATAAGATGCTCATAATCGAAAGTTCATAATTGAGCATAGATGAAAACATGCATTGTGATTGTACTTGATTTGCTTGTTATAGAACATTTATATGTTATGAAAAACATTCTGAGGAATGCTTTGTATTAAGTGTTTATGAAAACATAAATAACGTTTATGAAAAGCAATCTGAGGATTGTTTTATGTTAAATATTTAATGAAAAGTATTTATGAAAAATGTTACATAAATATTTTATGAAAACGTTTATGAGAAACTTTTTAGGAATATTTTATGAAAAATGTTTATGAAAAGCGTTTATGATAGAAGTTTTAAGAAAAAGGTTTATAAATGATGTTTTACGAAAAGCATTCTAAGGATTGCTACATGTTAAATGTTTTATAAAAAGCGTTTATGAGAAACGTTCTAGAAAAGTTTTATGAAGAATGTTTACGAAAGCCCTTTTTAGAAATGTCTATGGAAAATATTGATGATATATGTTTTAAGAGAAAGGCTTTCATGAGAAAAATTTTTAAAGCATGTTTCAAAGGATTTGTGAGAACTTGTTTGAACTTACTGAGCGAAAGCTCATTAAAAGATTCTTCATGCTGTAGGTAGTTTTATAGGCGACCAGTAGGACCCGTTAAAAGAGCTGGGTGCTGCGGAGGACAGATGCAAAGATTTGAGTATGGATACCACTACAGTAAATTTTCGCTGTTCAAAAGAAATATCTTCCACTATTTAATATAGTGTTTTCAAAGTTTTAAGAAAATCAGAGTTTGAAGAAATGTTTTCAAAGTTTTAAAATACAGTTTACGAACTGTTTAATATAATTATAAAGTTAAGTTTTAAGTTATGCTTTAGTAAATGTTTCTTATTAAGTTTTAAGAAATGATTTGAAATAGTTTTAAATCAAGTGTTGAGCGAGGTCTCAACTTGAATAGCGACAGAGGTCGCAACAGTTTTTAAGTACGTTTGTTTAAAGAAAAAAAAAATATTTTAGTATTTTTCTTACTAAGTAAGTAAGATTACTATTTAAGAAACGATATTTAAGAAAGTAAAGTGACTGCCCGAAAAGGTGGGTCGTCACATAAAGAGAAGCTATAGATTCCGTATCTATGAATAACAAGTCTACGCTATCAAGAGTCATATCTCTAATGTACCGGTATACGTACCATCATAAAATATGGATGTCACCCTTTGGTAGATCAAAAGACATAAGTCAAGAAAACGGCCCCACTATTCATTTCAAAATTAAGATACAACACATATGATTGTCTAAAGTGAATTGATTTGCTGAGACAAAATTATTAATCCAAATCAATTGCACTTTATGCCCCGATCCAATACATCATCACCTATGACAATGCATCAATGTTTCTATTCGTAGAGTCTACCTCCGATGGTCAAGACAAACCATCTCTCGTTAGGGATATAGACAACATAATAATCTTTGTATGAATAAAGCACCCAACTTTATTTCCTCATTACGGATCTTATGATTTTGACCATCACCTTTAGAATCATTTCTTACTCATAATTTGTCCATCATATACTTGATTCTAAAGGTTTGGACTGACGGTCTCAGACTTTTGTTTGCTTATCATACATTCAATAAATATGAACGTAAAGAGGACAACAATTGTATATGAATAGTAAATAAATTCTTTATTGATAAAAATGTCTCCAAAAACATATTACATTTTTACTCATTGGGGTATACACGTCTAATAGAATGAACCAAATTTCTAAAGCAAACTCCAAAGAAGACAAGAATAAAATATAACTGAAAGGATACAAGATTTTAGAGTGGTTCGGCTTAATCAAGCTTATGTTCTTCATGTTTATTGGGAATCTAATCTCACTATCATAAGCTCTTTCAAACTATAAATTCAAGAGAATGGATGTTGAAGAGAAATTTTTGAATCCCCATTTTTCATCATTTTATTTATCACCTCCCTTGTATCAAAAAATACTCATGATAGTTGCAATAATCTCCCATGTCCTCTTTACCCATAAGTTAAATCCATGACTTGAAAAGAATTGCTTCGGAATTATAATAGTGATACTTGGGAGTCATTGGAGTCATAGATGTTAGGCTTTTTTTTAAATTTAAATTGGTATAATTGACTTGTAATTATCCTAGAAAAAACTAAGATAATTTTTGTGAATATGATTGGAGAAAAATGTCAAAAAAGATTAAAAAAAAATTCCAAAATTATCCAAAATTTTTCCAAGAAGATTCCCCACGTTTTTAGAAGATTCTTAGAGTCAAAATCAATTTCAAGTCACCTTCAAAGTCAATCTTATTTTGAGGAGTAAGTTTGGATTCAAGAAGAATTAGAAATTTGAATAAAAGTGGGATTTATCATCTATATAATGAAGATAGGTCTTGGATAAACTTAAGGAGCTTTAAATAAAATATATTTGATCTAAGTGAGTGTTTTACACGTTCAGGAGATCTAAAAATGTGCCTAAGAGATTATATTTATCTCGCTTTTCAAATCTCTTGAAGATTCTGTTGCAATAGATAAAATCAACAATTTGAACTGAAGATAAACTTTCACTGCCTATAAAAGGAGGATGGACCTGAGGCTTTTCCACATGGTTTCCAGAGAGCAAACAAGCATAAAGGTAATGAGTTTTCTAAGTATTTTTAGAAGAAGATATATTGTTCTTTGGGAAAAGAATTTACAGTTTTTAGGACAAAACGTTTATGGCAGACTGAAGTATCATGAAGTAGTGTTAAAGACGAGTGGTGCTCGCTGAGCAAGACCATAAGAAGTACAGCAACATAAGCGTCAATCACTAAGAAGGAGTCTTATATTGATTAAGTCCAACTGGTATTTGTAAACAGGTTTTCTTAGTGGACTGTTCAACATCTGGGCGTAGTGTAACACCTGAGATTTTTAGTGCATTAAAAATGCATTAAATTAAAGATTATGTTAAGACAAAGTACAATTAAAGAAAAAATACTGTATAATAAGATGGAAAATTATACAGTGTTAGAGTAACGCAGTATAAGAATTGAATTGTGTGGACCACAATTTTATCTTATACTTTTTATAAAAGAGAAGAAAAAAAAAAAGGAAAAAAATCAGAATTTAGGCAAACTCGACTTTCTCTCTCCTCTTTCTCTCTCTAGATTTTCTCTCTCTCTCTCCTCAAATCTCGTTTGAGATTCCGGCGTTATTTTTCGACACCTCCCATACCAGTGGGAAGTTCTCGTTGAGCTGAGTCCAACGAGGTGTCGTGCCACCCAAATAGCCGCCGGAGGAGGGCTCACGCGCCGCCCAAAGTGGCGGCGAAACCTATTTTTTCCCGACGTCATATCTCCGCCGTCCGACCACCAATCGACGTGATTTTGGTGTCTATGGACTCAGTGTGAGGAGAGGAATAAGATGGTACCAATTTTCCAGCTCAATTTTGGCTGGAACAGCTTCGCCGGAGCTGCCCCGTCGCCGCCGTGGAGCCGCCGTCGGAGCCGTCGTTCCTGGTGGCGGTGTGGCACACCGCCGGTGCCAAAACGTTCAGAGGGCGACGGCGAGCAAGACCCCTCGGTCAATTGCTCCTTTCCGCCGCCCCTCGCCGGAGAACGAAGACCCCCGCCGTGAGCCGCCGTGGGTAAGGTTGGGTTGGCCATTTTAGGCCGTTTTGTGCCAAATTGAAGGCACAAACACGTTCAGAGGGTCACGGAGAAGCTTCCCAACACCTCAATTTTGGGGAAACACCGCGAGAAGGCGGAGAACCAAGGCCCACCGTGGAGCGCCGCCGTGAGGAGGTCGGGCCGCCGTTCCACGCGGTGTTGAGCTGCCCCATCGTAGGGGAAACACTCAGAGGGACACGGGAAAGGATTCCCCCACCTCAATTTCACGGTACCGTCGCCGGAGGACCGAAATCGGAGCCGCCGGTTTCCGCCGAGAATTCCGCCTTCGAATTGCTATGTTGGAGGCCGAATTGGGTGAAATTGACCCCACCAATCGACTCAGGAGGGTCGAATTAGGGGGGGTAGGCTCGAGCTCAGCCCTCAACGGAGCCAACCGCCGCCGGTCAACGGCCGGTCAACGGCGGTCAACGGCGGTCAACGCCGGTCAACGGCCGGTCAAGGGCAAAATAGGATTTTGTGATCCGGACCTCCGATCGAAGATCCGAGACCGCCTCCCGACTCGTTTCGACGCTCTGAACGCAATGGTGACCTCCGTTCGAGCAAATTCTACTCCGATGAAAATCGTCCGGTACCGACTGCACGCGGATCGAGGCGATTCAAGCAGCAATATCGGAGTCCAGAAGGACAGTTTCAAGAATGCATGATCTCCAGGAAGCATTCCTAGCCATTTATGGTCGCTCGAGGAGCACTGCAGAGGATGCTTCGTATACTGTAGATGCAGCGAGATACAACTGGATCTGCTTAGCTTGGAGTTCAAGTAAGTAGGAATCTCGACTACAGTATGAACTGTTTTAGATGCTTTCATAGAAATTTATGAAATGCATGATCAGTGATTGTTACACTGTTTTATGTAAGAATAGGTTTTATAACGTTATAAGGTGACAAAAAAACCCGTTAAGGGTAAAATCGTCATTTTTAAGGAAACGGCTAGAACGGAGTCGAACACTCCGATTTAGCATAATGTTATTAGATGAAAAATGTTCCGTGATACGTTAAGTAACGTAACGTTCATGTGAGATCAAGATTTAACGAGTGATGTTATAATTAAACGAGAGGTAACCGATGGGTTACAAAGTTAAAAGGAAATGTAACCCCGGTGGGTTACAAGGCTAATTGAAGGAAATGTAAACTGATGGTTTATAAGGTTGAGTTAAAAGAACGGTAGACCGAAAGTATACTAGTCAAGTTATGAAAAAAGGAATGAATGATTAATGTTTACGTTTTTTTATCAATCGAGTGGATTGATAATAAAGAAAGTTAATTAATGAGTCGGCTGTCGTTTGATCAGGACACAGAGGCCGACTAATGCAAGGAAAAGGAACGGAATAGAGAACGCTAGAGCATAGTTTGGGTAAGTTTCAAACCTCACCTACAGCATGAAGTAAATGATTTTTAAATGCTTATTTATATGTTTGCAAATGTGTTTGCAATTGTTAAGCAAGTTGTTTTTAAAGTATGTTTGCATTTATTATGCAAGAAGTTTTAAAGTTCAAGAAAAAGAATTGCAATGAAATTGCAATCGTTATGTTAAAGGTTTATTTGCATATTGATATGCATAATGTTATTTAAAAGTTTAAGTTATGATTTTCAAAGTATTGAAAGTATGTTTTGCATTATGACAATGCATAATGTTTTATAGTTTAAGTTAAAGGTTTAATGTTGCATTTGCTATGCAATAAGTTGCATTTATTGTGCAATAAGTTTTAGAATAAAAGTTATAGTTTGCAAAATGTGTTTGCATTTTATGATGTATTTATTAAGCAATATGTTGCATTTGTTATGCAATGAGTGTTTGAATGCAAATTATGATTTGCAAAATGTGTTTACATTTTATGTTGCATTTGTTATGCAATGAGTTGCATTTATTATGCAATTAATTTTATAGTACAAGATATGAATTGCAAGTGTATTGCATATGATGTGATTGCATTTGAAATGCTCACTAAAGTTAATAAGAAGGTAACGTAAAGATAAAAAGAAAAGTGTCGTACCAGCCTCTTTGTTATGAGGTAATAAAGTAAAATTAAAGTGTGACCTCCTAAAGGTGAGGTACAAGACCTCAATGTTTGATGGTCTCAAGTCTTCCACAAGGGAAGCATCATGTTTATGATCTCATGATTAATGAGTTGGTACGAACACTAAAGTAAAGTAAGGAAAAGGAAGGTTACAAGATAAAAGAAAGTTAAGGAATAAGAATAAAGATTGAGAAAGAAATGAATATTTAAGTTTATAGAATGTTCATAAAAGGCTCATAATTAAAGTTATTAATTGAGCATAAATGAAGTCATGCATTCTGATGTTACTTGAATGCTTTTTTATGAAATGTTTATATGTTATGTTTATGGAAAACATTCTGAAAAATGTTTACGATAAATGTTTATGAAGAACATTTTCATGTTTTCAAGAAACGGTTTATGAACGACGTTTTAAGAAAAACGTTCAAGAAATGTTTAAGAGAAAGGTTTTACATTAAATGTTTATGAAAAACATTTCATGTTTGCAAGAAAAGGTTTACGAATGACGTTTTAAGAAAAACGTTGAAGAAATGTTTTACGAAAAACGTTTATGCAAAACGTTTCAGAAATGTTTTATGAAAAAATGTTTTATGAAAAACGTTTTTAGAAATGTTAAAGGAAAACGTTTATGGAGAATATTTTCATAAATGTTTATAGAAAACGTTCATGAAGAACGTTTCAAGAGAAAAGTTTTCATGAGAAAAGTTTTAAAGCATGTTTAAATGCTTTGTGAGATTATGTTTGAACTTGCTGAGCGAAAGCTCATTAAAAGTTTTTCATGCTGTAGGTAACTTATGGGTGACCAATGGGACCCGTTAGAAGAGCTGGGTGCTGCGGAGGACAGATGCGAAGATTTGGGTATGGATACCATCACTGTTTGCTTCCGCTACGTAAAGAAAATGTTTTCTATTGTTTAATGTTGTGTTTTCGAAGTTTAAAGAAAACCAGAGTTTTAAGAATTGTATTCAAGTTTTAAAATACAGTTTATGGACTGTATTATATAATTATAATGTAAAGTTTTAAATTATGATTTAATAAATGTTTCTTATTAAGTTTTGAGAAACGATTTGAAATGATTTTAAGGACAAGTGTTGAGCGATGTCTCAACTTGAATGCGACAGAGGTCGCATCAATATTAAAGAACGTTTAAGGAAAGAAAAAAAAATTTATTACAGTATTTTCTTACTAAGTAAGTAAGATTACTGTTTATGAAACTATGTTTATGAAAGTAAAGTGACTGCCCGAAAAGGCGGGTCGTCACACGTAGCCCCATGGACATAGGTTTTATAACCAAAGCACAATAAAATTTGTTGTATTCTTTTGCTTATTTTATGTGTTGGTAATTTTTAACTAATTGGACTTTAATTAAAAATTTGGTACATTGTTAAAACAGATCTTTCTATAGAGAGGGAAATCATATACAGATATATATATATATATATATATATATATATATATATATATATATATCGCTGATGAAAAGAGTGTAATCATATAGGTGGTTACCTAGAATAACAACGCATCAATTGGCCAAGCTAATTAACTCCACTACTACGTACTCACCATCCATTAGTGCAAACTGCTTGCTATCAATCAATTCAAACTACTTGGCCAACAATTTTTTATAGAGTATTAGAGCGAAAACTTTATATATATATATATATATATATATATATATTACCATTTATTTTTAAATGTTCGCAGGAGTACAATCTATTACTGAAGTATCGTTTTAAGTTGAGTTATTAATTCAGTTGTTTTCATTTTGAATTTCACTAGAAGTACTTCTATTTTTGAGCTGTAGGACTGTCTCATTGCTCTTTTAGTAAAAACAAATAAATAACTAATAAAGTAAACCTAATTTTATTTTTTATTTACATGAAACAAATACGTTCTTTGGTTTTTACAAGTGAATTCTTTTTTATAAAAAATTAATATACTAAACGACCTTTTCTAGAGTGGTAAGAAATGATACATTCATCTCTTACTTTGAAACTAAAACACAATTTTATAAGGCAGCACCGAACGCTCAAACAATTACATCAGCATTGAACTTTACGAACGGTTGATATTAGTTATTATGTAACTAATGCGTCTATTTATACCATTTATTTTACTTTTTACATTTCTTAAACCATATTTCATTCTACTTGTTACACCCGTTCTCAAAATACTAAAATGTCCTTGCACTAAATTATGACATTGTTTTTAGTTATTATGCAAAAAGTCAATTTATAAATTATGGCATTGTTTTTAGTTTTTAGTTATTATGCACTAGATTATGGCATTGTTTTTAGTTATTAAGGCATTGTTTTTGGTTATTGTGCAAAAAGTTCGGTTGATATTAGTTATTATGCAACCGATGCATCTATTTATACCCTTATTTTACTTTTTATACACCGTTTTTTAAACCACCATTCATTCTACTTGTTACACCCATTCTCAAAATACTAAAAAGTCCTTGCTCTAAATTATGGTATTGTTTTTTTTTCTTTTTCAATCCACCAACTAATCACCAAACTTACAATTTTTTATCCCAAAATGTTATTCTTTTTACATGAAAAAAGGAAAAAACCCATGCTTTTGATAATTTGTTATAAAGATAATATATACATGATTTGTAAGGTTTGTACACTCATTGTTATTAAATGATAATTTTCTTTATATGGTTTTTCTTTTTATTGAACCAAATTATTGGACTCCTTCATTAGAAATTGTAATGATAGTATTAATCAAATTTTCTTAAAGACTATTTATTAATCAAACAACTTACACAGTTCATTACCAACAATAGTTTATATAATTCACATATGAAACAATAAAAATGAATTTTAAAGAAAAAATAAACCACATAAATATTTTTTTTGTACAAAGGCTGTGGATTCATTTTTATTGCAATGAAAAAGTAGGGCACAATAATTCTTTCAAGTGTCATAATTTTTTTTTTAAGATGGAGTGTAAATGAGTATTTTTTTGTCCTTAAAAGTAATTTTGTTAATGGATAATATAAAAATAAAAAAATTCTATTTAAAAAGAGTGTGTTAAAAAGTAGAATAGAATATATCAATAGATGTACCCTTATGCAATCTGGCATATCACGAACGTTTCATGTTATATAATAAATATATATATATATGTATATATATATATTCATGTTAGCTGCAAAGGCACATGCAAATATTCAATATAACATCATATCCGATTGAGAGATATGGTTGAAATATTAAAAAAAAATCTTAAAGATCTGTTTGTTTCGATACTCGAATCACGGTTTAAATCATTTTGCTACAGTATTTTCTCTCATAAAAATTTAAATCTTCACTCAAATACTCTATTTAAATACTTAAACTAAATGGACCATAAATTAAACAAAATTGTTTTTTTTTAGGTGGATGGACAAAATTAGTTAGAACACAGAACTTTCAGGGAAACCGAGGGTTTGCTGTCCATTTGCGTATAATTCTTCCTAGATTGGATTGGCCTTTTGGTCTTAAAGACCTCCCGATTGTATATCTACAGTATTGAACAGTTCATACGCGGTGTGGCCCACAAATTAGCTTCTCAGATCACATTTTGTCGCCAACCTTGATTGTACGGCATTGCCCTTGAGGGCCCCACGGTCCAATGATCATCAGTCATCAGAATATCTTAACCGGCAATGAAAGGTGTAACCAAAAAAAAAAAAAAGCAGTCCAAACGCCACGTGGCATAGACTAATAAGCTGGAGATGGAGTAAAGTATCATTTGAATAAGCAGGGGACAAATCCCGACGCATAGTCACGTGACCCTGGCCCACCAGTTGCGTGCACCGCCAGCTGAAGCGAAGCGGTTGAGTCTCCCCCGGACTGGCGTGGGCTCCACAGTTTCGCTCTCGGTGAATCAGTGGCTTTGATCTGACGGTGGAACGTGCCTTGTGGGCCCGAACGTAACATGGGTGGGGGAATAGCGTTACATTTCTCGCACGCACGTCGCATATGCCCTCTCCTTCGACTTTGGCGCGGGGTGATGCCACCTCAGCAAAAAAGCAAATAAATTAACTTTACGATGTTGCCCATTGCTAATTGATTTAATAGCTCAAAAATTAAGGTCAATTTCGTCCTTTGGAATTAGAAGGTTACGCAGTCTTTTCGTCCATCAACCCCCTGACTCATTGATTATGAGAAAATCTTAAAAAAAAAGAAAAAAAAAATTATGGGCGTAGTTGGACACTTTGACGATCAAACGACCAAATAAGTAGATTAGCAAACAAACAAAAAAGAAGAAGAAAAAAAGTGCCAGCAAAAAACTAGTTAAGGAGCATTTTGTGGAGCGTGTATACACGTGCAAGTATAAATACGTGTATTAGACCTTAGAATATATATATATATTTATATGTGAGACTTTGGAGTATTTGGATACCAACTATTTTAGTTCTTTTTTTTTCCTCCTTTTTTGTCTTAGGAGGTTACGAGTGAATCTTCTGGTTAGAGGACAGTGAATGACAACTACGCAACCGTGTTATAGTATTTCATCCAAAAAAGAAAGAAAGAAAGAAAGAAAGAAAGAAAGAAAGAAAGAAAGATAAAAGGAAGAAGCAACCGTGTTGTACGTACAAATAATCGTAGTACAATGTCAATCCGAATGAATTATTAGGAAATATAATAGTATTTGGTCCGGTGGTAAAAATCATTGGTTACAACAATTTTTTTAATGTAGTATGTGAGAGTTTTACATTATAATAATTTTTTTTTACTGTAACATATGAAAATTTTACATTGTTTATAACTGAAATAGTGGTTAAAATCACTCCTCGGTAAATGACATGTAAATATTATGAAACTATGTATAATCATAAAAGACAAAAATACTTTTGCATTAATGAGTTATTGGAAAAAAAAAATACATTCCATTATTAACAATTTTATTTACTTTTGAATTTACAATGACCACAAAAAACGTTCTATTGTGTTTTCTAATCATGTATAGAGTGTCTATCATCCAATGAAAAAAAAGAAGAAAAAAAAAAAGTTACACATCAATGGGATGATCAATGCCTAAAATCTGAGGAGTCAGAAGCCTGTCTGACGACTAATTGTGTTAATTTAAGAAGGTAAAGATAAAATTTAAGGCTAATAAACCCGTATTACTTAGAGAGACTTAAGTGATATTAATGTTAATATCCAAAAAGAAATATATTAGAATATGTGAATACAAGCATCAAATTACACTTTAACAGCTTCCTACTATAAGAAACGGCATCAATCAATCAGTTTTACTTGTAAACCCAAACGAAATAATTAAGGGAAAAATAGCGTGGATTTACACAATCACACCCACAGAGGCATATCAATGTTTAATCACATATATGACTTTTTAAGGTATACTCTACAATCAATAAAAATATTGATGTTAAGAATTCTCTAGCACTAATTTTATCAGTGGTGAAGCCAGAACTTTTTTTTAATTGGGACACTATATATATAAAAATTAAAAAACAGTATTTTATAAAAAAAAGATATGTAAATATACATTTTAAGGATTGAGTGTGGTATAGTTGTGATAATTCTTATGAAATCGAGTATCAATAAATTTTAATTATTTCATAAGAGCACAACACATTTTTCAATTATGTCGTAGAAGCATAATACTATATTTTAATTATTCTGTAGTGGCACATTTGTTATTTTCTCTCAAAATAAGGACATATTTAAAATTTTAATTACAAATTAAGGGTTAAAATCTAAATTTTAAAAAATGAGTGGGGCATACCTAGCCTTGCCACTGAATGCCAAACAAGATACAGCAAAGAAATGAAATGTATTTCCTATTGAAAAAAAAATATATATCGATCAATAATGTCATGAAAAGAAAATCTGAAATATCTTAATTAATTGTTTACAAAATAGAGAAACTGAATCCAGATGTGTTTTAGGTAGATTAAAGTAAAAAAGAAAAACTTAATGAATTAACCTGCTGTTTGGCAACGGTTCCCGCCACAAACTCAGTCATGAACAGTGCAAAGCTCTCACATGCTACAGTAACAATAAAAAAATTTGTTATAATGTAAAGCTCTTATATGTATAGTAAGTCTTTGACTAATCAGATTTGCTATTGGCAGTGCATAATGTTTTAGAGTATAATATTGATAAATATTTTTTTTGGACAAAGAAAACATATTCTTTTGCTCACCTTATTAGGGTGCAAACCCATGTGCCTTTCTTAGTGTACCATGTTTTCCTCAACTAGAGAGTGACGACTGTGTTAGAGGGCATGTAGACTTATTTGTATTTTTGAAATTCAATAATAATTAAATAAAAACAATAATTTAACTTAGTGAGGACAACAAGATTGTTATTGGGGCAATTGGGATGGTTCACATAATTTTTCTTTTTTATTCATTTTAATAGGTGGATCACATAAAGATGTTCCCCTTTACAATATATATTTAGAGGGAAGAACGTGCCACTAGTAAATGCCCACAAGGTACCCAGGATTTGACATCTTCAGGGTCATGTGTTGCATGCATGTTATTGCTTATTTTCAGTTAAATTCGTCGGTGCCACTTTTTTTGTAATGCCCTTTCCTTTTGCATTGGGCTTTAGGGCTTCACTATTGGTTTTTAAGGGATTTAAGACACACTTTTAAATTAATAATAATTTCAGGTAAACAAAGTTGCATTATTTGTGCAGCCTGCATTTTATGAATGTGGCATGTGTCTAACGGTGTAGCTTTTCAAATACTTAAAATAAGAAAATTCTTAATGTAATTTGTATTTCCTTATCTTTGAAGGGAAGAAATAATATGTCAATTATATCTGATGGAGATTTCTTTTGCTAAACTAAATTTTGGAATTTTTAGCATTAAGAAAAGTAGATGTTTCTTTCATAAATGAGGAAGGGCTTAGCTTAAATATGAGATAGATTAGATTAAATTAGATGGTCACACTAAAAAATTAAATTTGGAATTTCAATCTTAAATGTACATAGTCCGTTTGGTTCGAGTATTTGAATATAGTATTTGAATGAAGATTTAAATTTTTGTGAGAGAAAATACTGTAGTAAAATGATTCGAACCACGAAACAAACGCACCCATTGTATAATCCAGATAAGAATGATTTTTTAGTGAATAGGTTCGAACCTTCCCTCTGACCCCTTAAAAGAAAAAAAAAGAAAAGAAAAACCATCCATTATGGTGGATGGAGACCTACCTTGACTGCCTAATTTTTTATGGGTTATGGCCAATTTTACTTTTTTGAAAAATGGAAAGGGTCTGTCACAAGGAAGAGATACAAGGAGTGCAAACCAAGTAAGGTGTTAAAGAAAAGGGTTCATGAAGAGCATACCTTTGCCCTACTGGATTTTTTTTTTTTTTTTTTTTGAGAACGAAAGATAGAGTCTTTTAGAAGGAATTGATGCAAGGAGTACACCTTAAGTTAGATAAATACATGAACCATTTACAAAATAATAATAAAACCTATAAAAAAACAAAATAAAAGGTAAAAAAGAGAGTAAAAGGGGTAGCTATCTAAAGCAAGCCCATGATTTCTATAAGGCCCAAAGTAAACATGCTTTGGTCGTGCGGTCACTTTCATTAACCTTTTCCTTTTTATTTTATTTTCCCTCAAAATGGATAAGCTTTTTATTGAATTCCTATGTATAATACATCCATTTTTTTTTTCAAATACATCTAGTTTTAGACAAATGCTCCAGTGGAAAAAAAACCACCGGAAAGTATCTGTTTATCAAACCGTTATACTGTAAAAAAATATAATTTTAACTAAATCTAACAGTATTAAAACATACGTTATCAATGAGGTTTGCACAGAATGTTTAATTCCATTAAAAAAAGATTTATATTGAGAACAGAAGAGTATTATCATAAAATGAAGAGTTTAGATTTATTGTCTTTATTTTCTTATCTCGATGACCGTTTTTTATTATTTATTTATTATATAATCTAAATTTAAAAATCTATTCATATAAATAAAAATAAAATTTTAAAATATTAACAATTTATAAGGTGTCAAAAAATAAATAAAAACACAGCCAAACAGCAGATCTTGATTCTAAAATGAAAGCCTCCCTAGTCGACAACTAGAAGGGTCGTCCACTCCACATAAAGTGCACAACGAAAACTCTACCCCCGACATTCAGCAAATATTACTATAAATGCCATTTCACATTTACACAAAAAAAAAAAGAGAAAAAAGCGAAGGGAAGGATCTGCTGCTTTCCTCTACAGTAGGAGAAACACTAGTACAGAATTTAGATTGCCTGCGACCCACAAAGAGATTCAGCCGCGTGGGCCCAACAACAAGAAATCGTTATACCCGAGCACAAAAACGTCGACAGAAAATCGTTATCACTTTTATGTTCCATTGACAATCAGCAGATCGTCGTATTGAGAGACGGTATATAACTGTGGTGTACTGTATAAAATAGCAGCTCAAGGTACTGTATCATTTTCTCACAGCAGTTAAAATTGCCTCTGTCGGTGTGTAGTTACGAGTTTAATTGCTTTTGACAGTTCATATACAAATCCTTTTCAGTTTTGGATAACTTTTAATTGCATAAAAATTAAAATTTAATGACACGTGTACAGTTCTATTACAAGCGTCTATTATTATAAATAAAAAGAAGGAAATTTGATAAGTTAGGGTTTTTTTTTTTTTTTGTCTGCCCTAATATTGGCAGGATCTCACTATTATGCTAGTTTTTATAGAAAAAATAGTTTATTGAAAACTTTCCTTATTTTGTTTAAGTGAATTAAAACATAAGATTAAATCAAAGTAGTTGGAGTGGAAAAAATGTTAGCTAACTCCTTAAAACCAAACTCCCAAGACCCAATAGACCTCTTCCCCTTCCTCTTCCCCTTTTTGGGGGAAAATTTAGGGGTGTTTGGCAGTGGTGGGAACACTCAGTTCTCACCACAATCTCAGTTATGAACAGTGTAAAGCTCTCACATGCTACAGTAACAATAAAAAAAAAATATGCTACAATATAAAACTCTCACATGCTACAGTAAAAGTGGTTCCCACCACCCTTCCAAACACCCTAACTTCTACTCAACATTTTAGGTAATTAAAAATTTATCACCTACAATTTAGACTATTGTACTTTTTGTATCTTTATATAGTCAAATTTATGCTTTATTTTTATGTTTCTCGGTCAATTATGTATTTTGACATGTGAAATTTCAAGAATATCTTTAATTAAACATTATCAATTTTATTTAGTTACATAAATAAAAGTATTATGTTATCGATCATAGAGGATATTTTCAATATTTGATAGGTCAAAATAAATAAATGATTGATAAATAATATGATTAAACATAAATAAAACTGTAAAAGCGCAACAATTCAAAATGCAGTGTATAATTTTTTAAATTAGCTCAAAATACAGGCATAAAAATATAAATATCCCTAATTAAAGAGAATTCTATGATATAAAAAAAATAACAACAAGATACAATTATGAACTAAACTTGTAGAACATGTTAGAAACATATTACATAAAAAATATATATGATAGTACAATTTAATTTATTAAAAACCTTATTGTTAAGCGTTTTGTTCCGTTGATACGGTATTGTTTAATATCTACTTAAAAAAAAAAAAAAAGCACGGGGAAATTGAGCTTGAATTGACAGTTGAACACAAATTCACATGTAGGACAAATTCATGTTGAATGCTTTAATTCAATATACTAACTCCTTTTATTGCAATGGAAAAATGGACTCAAATGAAAATAGTTCATGAAATTAATTTTTTCATTTCAACATTGAATAATGCCATCACCCACCATGAGCTCCATATTCATGACAGGTCTTTCATGCACTTATATTTTTTCTCATTTGTAACAACCATTTTAAGATTCCAAATTCCACATATTCCTACTTATTACCAAACTTACTTACTTGGATTTTGACCAATAATGACAAGAAATAAAAGGAGGAAAAAAAAAATACAACAGGAACCGTTTAAAACGGGTCAAATCCGAATACAAATAGCACGAAATTGTTTTATTCATCTTTTGTTTATTAAAAGAAAAGCAAGAAACATCCTTCTATAAAAAGCCTAATTCAAGGGATTCACTGACCAGTCTAATAGAATCCTTCTATAAAAAGCCATAAATGGTAAAATTGTTGTAATTCAAGCATAAAGAAGTTTCCAAGTATAACGTCAAAAAGGGTTAGGTCTAAGAAAATTAGAATCAATAAGGTCTATTTGGTTAGATATTCGAATTACGGTTCGAATTATTTTGTTATAGTATTTTATCTCACAAAAATTTAAATCTTTATTTAAATACTCTACTCAAATACTCAAGCCAAACAGACCTTAAGAGTTTTAGGACAAAAAAAGAAAAAAAAAGTAGTAGGTCAATAACCATTTAATTTAACTGGTATTTCTTCACTGAGAGTTTCTTGACTTTTTCAAAGTAATAGGAGATTTCTCGACTTTTTTTTTTTTGAGGGCGATTTCTTGACTAATTTCTATACTTACTTTTTATTTATGTTTTGTAAATATATTTTTATTTTCAATTATTTTTTAAACAAACAACAAAATATTATGACTAATAATTTTATTACTAAAGAGATAAAAAATATTAAATATAGACAGTAACCTTTTTTAATAGATTTTAACCATTTTTTTAAACAGACTCAAAAAAAAGAAAATGCCATAAAAAAAAGGGTCAAAACTTAAAAAATTGCTTAAACAATGGGAGGAAAAAATGAAAAAAGTAAAATAAAATAAAATAAAGTAAAAATATTATCCGTTGGTATCCCTTTCTAGTCTCTGAAAATTCTGTGTGCAGTTGCCACTCTCTGTTTGTTTTTCTCTCTCATCATTGTCGAGCCCAATTTCAAAACCCATCAAACTTAAAAAAAAAAAAATATATATATATATAGAAGAAATAATTTGAAAATTAGAGAGCGGTGAAATCCTTTAGAATTAAAAAAAAAAAAAAAAAAAAATTAAGGAAAGGAAATTTGGGCGTTGAGTGTGCTTGTGGGGCCTTGGCGGGTATGGGGGAGAGACGAGCGGTGGGGGGTAAGGTGGGCCTGTATGGGACCCGTGCGTAATCAGAGGAGTGAGAAAGCTAAAAGGATGTTTGACAGTGATAAAAATCACTCAATTTTTATCATAATCTTAATTATAAACAGTATAAAACTTTCACATGTTATAATAATAATAAAAAAATATGATACAGTATAAAACTTTCACATGTTATAATAAAATAATTCTCATTATTGATTTCTATTACCTTTTTAAACACCTTATAAAAAAATTAGAGAGAGAAAACTTCCACGTCACGACAGAAAGAGAAAGAGGGAGAGAAATAGAGGACAGAGAAAGTGAGAAGTTGTAGTAAGAGCCAGCTAGCAATGAAGGAGGATGCTCACCTACCATTGCCCTTCACTCTCTCTTCCTTTTTAGCCTCTTTCTCCCTTCTCCTTTCTTCTTTCAAACCACCACCCTCTTTCTCTCTCCTAACTCTTCTTCTTCTATCTCTATATTGGCTTTGCTTGCATACAGTGGAAAATTAGGATTTTTAGCTTCAGCCAACCTTTTATTACAAGACTTTTCTTCTTCTTCTTCTTGTTCTTCTTGTTCTTCTTCTCTTTTGCCTGGTAATTGCGCTTTCTGGCTCTGCATTAGTTGGAATATTCTCATTTCTCATTTACTCCTATTGTGAATTTGCCTGTGTCGGCAAGGTTTTAATTCTTTCTGTTTGCTTGCCTAGAAAATTTAAGAAATAAAAAAAGGAAAAGAGAACGGAAAATCCGGTATTTCAACTGATGAATAATCACTTTTAAACAGTACTAAAACGTGTGTTGAATGACCTCAGTTTATCGTCATTTCCCCCCCGAATTTTCCGGTAACCAAACGGAAAATTGGAAAGGAAATGGAGTTATGAGCTTTTAAGAGAATGTTATACTTGAATTAACTCTACAAATTGAACTCATTTTTGAGAATTGTTTTTCCTGTGTGCTGATTGGTGATATGTCGCTTTGGTTCTGGTGCAGGAGGACTTAAAAAGGTTTTCTCTCAAATTTTGCTTCACTTTCTCGGGAAAATTTCAGTTCCAGAGTTCAAATTCTGCTAAAGTCAAGCTCAAACTCTCACAAGGTTTGCCTTGAAAACTCATATGTCACTCTTTTTTTTTTTTTTTTTTGAAAAAAAGGACAAAAAGAAAAAGAGAAAAAAGAGGAGCAATTTGCAATTTGTGCTAATTGGAACCAGCTGGCGTTTCAACGCGCCACGCGTTAGTTTTCACTTTTCCGGTTATTCTCATTTTTCTCAAATTAGGATCATAAACCATAATTCTCGCCTAATAATTCAGTCAAAATGAGAAAATCTATTCTTGCTCTTTTTGAATTCTGGGAAAGTTTAAAAGTGCAATTCGCTAAAATGCGCCACACGGCTTTGTTTTTCTTGTAATTTCAACCCTGTCCCAATTGTGGTCCAATTTCTCTGTTTTCAAAACTGAGAGAAGAAGAGAATTCCCTCAATTTTCTCTCATTTTCCTTTCTTTTTCATTTTCTCAGGAAAATTCCTTTTATCTGCCCGGAAAATGATCGGACCGAACTTTATGGACGAGTTAGACTGCGGGAGCTTCTTCGACCACATCGACGACCTCCTCGTAGACTTCTCCGGTGACGACGTCGACGCCGGGCTCGGCCCCAAGCCCGAGGCGAACTCGTTCCCCAGCATTTGGTCGACGACTCAGTCCGACTCGCTCCCCGCCTCCGACTCTGTCTTCTCCGGCAACAGCGCCTCCGACCTCTCCGCCGAGCTCTCTGTTCCGGTAAACTCCCAAAGCCTCTTCGATTTTCGCAGTTCAGAAAATTAAAAATTTAAAAATTAAATTCGTGATAATTTCTTTTTTTGATTAGCTTTGTCTGTGTGTGACGTAATGAGCAGTAATTACGGCGTCGTTTTCTTCGTTATAAACCTTGCCAGCCTGGCAATTAAAAAATAAATATATAAAAAAGGTTGCATGGGATTTTCGTGTTTTTTCATTGTGGTGAGGTGTCGATTTGTCGTTGTGTAGTTGAGGATATCGTTTGGCTCTAATTTTGGTGGTATTCGCTTTCGTTATTTTGGTGGTGAATTTGAGTGAAAATCAATTTGGTTCAAATTTCAAAATCTCCATTCCTTGAGAGGAGGGTATGTGGGTCATTTTCTTGAGTGGTGGGAAGGGTATTTTCGTCATATCGCTCGTGTTATGAATGTCGGTGGATGAGCTAGTTTGAATAATTGCACCATTAATGGATGTCATGTGACTTTGTCATGCGATGGGTTGAAAGTGATTATATGCCCCTCTGTGCCTTTATTCTCATTTATTGACATTCCGGATTGGCTGTACTCAATTTTTAATTTCTTTTCGTTCATTTTTTTTTTAAATTTAGAAGGTGTTTGGCAGCGGTGAAAATCATTCGGTTCTCACCACAAACTGAGTTATAAATAGTATAAAGCTCTCATATGCTACAATAACAATAAAAAAAAGATGCTACGGTATAAAACCCGTGGTTCCCACCACCTTTATAAACACCCTATTATTGGTGTTTACTGTTTAGTTTAAGTTACTTAGCAGTTTGTTTTACAATTCAAGTGATCAAAAATTAAATTCGTACACTATTTTGTTATTTTGCAGTATGAAGACATTGTTCAATTGGAGTGGCTCTCAAACTTTGTGGAGGATTCTTTCTCTGGAGGAACCCTCGCTATCAACAAAGAGCAAGACTTGTCTTCCCTCAACAAGGAGTCATCCCATCATCAGTTCCAGACTTGTAGCCCCGTTTCCGTCCTCGAAAGCAGCAGCTCCTGCTCGGGCGGCGAGAAGAACGCCCCTTGCAGCCCTGAAACCGTCACTCCCGGGCGGTGTGGGCGTGCTCGAAGCAAGCGTCCTCGCCCCGCAACCTTCAATCCCCGCCCGGCAATTCAGCTCATCTCCCCAACATCCTCGGTGATTGAGGAGCCTCGGCCATTTGTTGCTGCCCCTAAGAGCTCGTCCGATTCTGAGAATTTCGCAGAGTCCCGTCCCATGATAAAGATACCTAAGCAAGTTCCCGTTGAGCAAAAGAAGAAAAAGAAGATCAAACTGTCGTTTCCACTGGCCCCTGTGGAGACGAACCAGATCCAATCGTCTCAAGCTGTGAGGAAATGTATGCATTGCGAGATCACTAAGACACCCCAGTGGAGGGCAGGTCCAATGGGTCCTAAAACCCTTTGCAACGCTTGTGGCGTCCGCTATAAGTCAGGCCGACTCTTCCCAGAATACCGGCCAGCAGCCAGCCCCACATTCGTCCCGTCCCTGCACTCCAATTCCCACAAGAAGGTTCTTGAGATGAGAAACAAGGGTGGCGAGATGTCAACCGTTGCTGGGACCACTATGGCCATGTCTGCCATGCCGGAGCTCATTCCGAACACTAATAGCAGCATTTCGCTGGATTACATTCATATGAGGGAGAATTAGTGAAGAATTGGGACATTCTTCACTGCCTCCTTCTTTAGTTACTCTGTTATGTTATATCCTCTTACTTTTTATTTCATTTCTTCGTTCATTGGTTTTTTGTACAGGGATGGAATGGGGGGGGCACAAATAGGAGCAAATAGATGACCATATATTTTTAGCTAGTACAGAAGAGAGAAGAGAGGGAGAGAGAGAGAGAGAAAGAGGAGGATTGTATGAGAAAACTGAAGAAATGGTAGTGAGATGCAAGTTTAAGGGTAGAGTTTAGAGAGTTTAGTTTGATGGCTAGTAAGGTCCTTGAGGTTGTATTTTAGGTGTTTGGGGTCTGTGTTGTGTCTCCTTTTTTTTTTTTTTTTTTCCTTTGCATTCTTTTCTCCCTTTTTCTTTTTTTCTTCTTTCCTTTGTAAGGGAATTCTTTTTGCAGTTCATTCGTAGTGAAAACAAAATTCTGAGATGAGCAATGGAATTTGAAATTTGTTATGATGCTTATATCGTTTGAATGGCTTCTTTTCCTTTTGCCCCCAACAAAACAGCAACCAAATATACAAGTATTCCTGCTTTGCTAAACAAAGCCTTGAGATTCCAAGTACCATTCCTATTTTTGGGACAGTTTTGGTTCAAAAATTTTGAAGTACTCGGAAATCATTGCTGTCACTTTCTGAAGCAAGGTTTTGTCTTGGATTCTGGCTGGCTTGGCTATACATTGTACAGTAGACACTTTTACTGCTTTGCAAAGCAAAGACTTCCTTGAAGAAGTTGGCTTATAACAAGAGCAGGCATATGCTATAATTACATAATTTGCTGTGAGAAAGCAGTGCGTTACAGTTTCATCGAGACCTTTGCACACGTTGCAAGTTTTGTTTCCTATTGCAGTTTGTTCCTTTTGAGCAAAGGCTATAGTTCAATCCTCATTTGTTTGGAATGTGCGTAGAACTCAAATATTATCTTATCCGTTCAATTTTTAACGTAACATATGACACCCGATAATTTTTTTCTAGTAATTAAATCGTAACTTTTGTTGTTATCTAATGAATGAAAAATAAAATATACGTGAAATTTTGTATTTTTTTAAGATTGTGAAGTATTAATTTGATTAATATACTTTCAGCATTATTTTTTTTTTCAACATTATTTGCTGACATTTACACGATATTGATATATGTACAAGGAAATGCACATGGGTTTTGTAAGATTTGACTTTAGAATGCATATGGGGCAAGTACAACTGTAGTTGGCACAATCTGTACATAATGTCCCACAAAAATCTCATCAAATGTTCTACCAATTGAACCATCTTCATCGGTCTCATTTCTTCCACATTCTCAATACACGAGCCTAAAGGTATGCTTTGAGCACTAACTATGAATATGATGTTATGAACTTGGATCAATTCTCTAATGGTATTTGACCTTTTTCATATTTATACGCTTCAAACTTTAGAACAAGTTGGTTTTTGAAGAGCTTTGTAACCCCATTTCTCTTTTTGCCTCTTTATAGTGTGAAAATGAAATTCTTTCCTTTCTATGTCATCATTTTAAATTTCTCTTCCAGTCCATCTTGCCATCAATGCATAGAGCAATAGTAGCAATACTTGATGTTTGTAGAATCATAACTATAAAGTGATACGATTGACTTTGTGATTTCTTCAATTAGTAAAAGTCGTTATGTATTTTTATATATTTTAAGAGATCATGCTCAGAAAATGATCCTCAAGTATTGGGATGCACCATATATGTCGAGATTAATAAAATAATAAACAACTATAATGTATGCTTGGTTTCTAACCAAAATTTAAAAAAAAAAAAAAAAAACCAATAGTGCATGCTTGGAATGTAAAATAGAAAAAGGAGGAAATGAGATTGTTATGCTTTGGTTGTGGTTAAATGGGCCAATCAACTGAGCTTCACATGCCACCAGACAAAACAACTCATTAAGAGATGGCTTTGAAATTAGGCCAACTTGGCCCATCTTTTTGTTTTTTTTTTTTTTTTAAGTGCCATTAAATTTTTTTTGGTAAATGCATTGATCAAATGAGGTAGGGTGTGCCAAATTGGCAAAGTTGAACCTGACCCAACTCTAGCAAGTATAATTATAAATTGATGAATTTTGTTAAAAAAGTTGCTGCTGTTGGGGGATTTTTTAAGGGGCCATTTGTTTCATATATTGTCTAACTCTTTGTATTTATATATTTTAAATTTTTGAATATATTTTTGTTTTCCCTTAAAATTTAAATCAAATGAACCCTTTGAATCCAAGTTTTAGAGTTTTACTTCTCCCCTTGAACTCTTTGGATTCAGATATATTTGCTTTGAACTCTTTGGATTCAATATATTTGCTACAATAAAAGCTACGATTCTCTCTTCTATATTTAAGAAAAAAAAAATAACTTCAATGTCTAATTGAAATAATTCTTCTTTTATTGCATTCTTAATGAAGAGATGAATAAATCAAGATCCATATTGTATATTTTTTAGGATCATGAACATTAAGATTTTGTCAGATTTATTAATAAATCAAAAACTTTTTCTACTATCTATTCAAACATAAATTCCAATTTTATTCCATAATCAGTTTAACATTTTAAATACAAATCCAAAGTCAATTCAAATAGCAATTCAAATCACCAATTTAAATCACACAAATCAAATCAAAATAATCGAAATCAACACAAATCGAATCTATTTATGAAACGAACCCTAATTTTATATAAACAGACCTAATTGTGGCTAAGATTGTGCCAAAAGACTTTGGCAACACGTCTCAATCTGTGACCAAACGCAACCAAATGAAAGAAAAATGGCAACTGCATTTACCAACAAAATTGAATAGTATTAGTGGGAGCAAAAATTAAAATTAGATCATATTAAATCACTCACTTTAGTTACTTTCATTTCCTTACGCTGATTTGAATTTCTAATCATATGATATGATGCCATCTCAAAGACATGTTTTAAGTTATGCTTGATTAGGATCACTTTCTCGATGGGGACATCAAAATAACAGTTTAAAGAAATCAATTTTTCTTCTACGGAATTTCAAAAAAAAAAAAATAAAAAAAAAACTATATGATTGAGAATGATGTCTATTCCACCATTTGCATGAAAAACCCACCCAACCTAATTTGATTTGCTTCAATTTCGCAAACATTTTTGTTTTTGTTTTTGTTAACGTGATGTGGCTTTTAAATGTGTAAGAACATTTGCATTCTGTTCATAGTATTGATTCGATGGGTTGTCTCAAAAAGTTTTGGCTCATAAGTGGATTTGTTTTCTTTAAAAAAAATAAAATTGTAGTGAATAATAATTTTTTTGAAACTTAAAAAAATAGCAAGTTTTAAAATATTTTAAGTAAATAACACATTTATTATGAAAAAAGTTATTCACTCCTAATAAATAAATTATTTATTTTTAGTAAATAAACTACTTACCAAGTAGATATGCTATTTATTTTAAATATTCTAAAGCCTACCATGTACTTAAAAAAAGATAAAAAAATGCTCTTTACCTCTTTCTCTCAAATAAGATGTCTTTCGATTAATTCAAATGTATAATCAATCAAACATAAAGGCCATGAGATTATTTTAGAAAATCTTTTGGAAGAAACAGTTTCCGGCATCTAATTTGAACCATTTTTTGTGTCCTAAATAGAAATACATCAGGCTATTTGGATCCATATAAGATATAATAGTTTCTTCAAAGGGCAAGCACCTTCAGTTCAAGGTATTCCTTTATTGCTTTTTCCTTCTTCTTTTTTTATAAATTTATTCTCTCCTTTCCTGAAACCACGTTTGTAAATTACAGATGGAGGACACAATTTGAAAAACCCAACATTGCTGGCTGAGCAATTTGATGGGATTTTTACTAAGGGCTTATGAATATCCATGGAGCCCATTTTCACAATTATTTGACAGAGTCCAAATTCAATCAAATGGGCCGGACTCTAACAGAAAAGCCCACCCGACTAATAACTCATTGTCAATTTGATTGTAAGAATGCCCCTACTAATGGGGCATAAAGATTTACACTTTTTTAAATGTTATATATAAAGTTTTGCCTTCATTTTCTTTAATTATGTATCAACTTAAAGAAAGACACAAAACTATATATATAAAAAATTAGTCTAAGATGGTAGATTCCTAATTTTCTATTTCCTAATTTTCTATTTTTTAACGATGTATGGGGTTTTTAGTAAATTAAGAGAAAGCAGGGTAATGATTATGTAGCAAAATTGACCTTCCAGGTTCCTATTAATAAGTTTTGGTCTCTGAATCTTCCCAACAAAGTAAAATCCCTTTGCATGGAGAGCTTATCAAGAAGCACTTCCTACTGCAATGGGCTTGTTTTGAAGGAAAATTATCCCATCGGTGAAGCGTTCTCTTTGGTCTTGTTCTTGGGAAACTGTGAGTCACGTCCTGATTCAGTCATGTTTCAAGAATTTGATGCAATCATCTTTTGTTGGTATTCTCCATCTTCTAACAAATTCTCTCGCCAAGGTTGAGTTTGAATTATTTCTTTTTGTTTGCCTTGGGGTATTTGGGGGAACAAAATAGCAGAATTCATAGTTCAAAAGTCCGTTTTCTTTCTCAGATTATTGAGTGGACTACTAACTATCATTTAGAATTTGTTAAAGCTCAACAAAAAACTCCCAACGAAAGCAGGACCATGCTATTGAAATGGCCCACGCAAAATGGAACCCACCAGATCTGAATTGCTACAAGCTCAATGTAGATACTGTTATCTCCATCACAAAACAGTCTATGGAAGTTGGAGCTGTTATAAGAGACTCGGCAGGATTTGTTATGGCAGCTTTGGCTGAAAAGTTAGATGGTGCTTTTGCTGTTCGTGAAGCTGACGCTAAAGCCCTAGCTTTAAGTCTGGTTTGGGCTAAGGATGTGGGACTAAATCTCCGTGAAGTGGAGTCTGATGCATTGACAATAATTCAAGCTTTGAAGACTAATAGTTTTAGTTGTAATGAGTTCGGTATTTTATTATTAAATATATCTAACTTGCTATCTTTCTTTCCGAGAGTTAAGGTAAATCATGTATTTCAGGAGGCAAATAATGTAGCTCATTGTTTGGCTTCTTATGCTTTTAAGATAGATAACGAGCTTACTTGGTTGGAGGAATCTCCTTCACCTATAGAGATTGTTATTGTACTTGATCTTCGAATTAATGATAGCAGTTTCAAATTTTCAAATAATAATAATAATAATAAGTAGGCAATTTATCTGAAGGAACTCTACTGGTGTGTATTCGTTGTTCAATCATCGAATTTATAGAAAAAAATAATTTTGAATAGATTATATCATAGGTGGGACTTCCAATTGAAGAAGTCCCCTTATGATGAATTACACATAATATTTCTTATTTTAAGTTCAATAACAAAGAAAAAAGATGAGAGGAAAATTTTAAATAATAAAGAAAGAGGTGTAACTAGAATTTTAATGATCCAAACCAGTTATTGGTGATTGTTTGGAGTCAATTTTAAGTCATTAATGCTCTTCTACTAGTTCTGTCACTCACCGTCTGCCTTCAACTGTTCCGCTTTTTGGGTGCATTGGGGTTTGACATGCAAAAGACATACTAAGGCTTAATTCAAGCAAACAACAATAAAGTTTTAATAGATTAACAATAAAAGTGGTAAAAAGGATCCCTTGAGGAGGAACCAAATGCTCTATTTGTACGGTATATCTCACAATTAGATAAATATTCTTGATTTTGTTTGATTGTGACACGTTGGGTGCTTTTTCTTGAGCTTGGGGTTTTCTTCAAACTTGCTTTCCTTAGAAAGGCCTAAGGAAAGCCCCCTTTTGTTGTCGTTTTAGTTCGGTCGTTCTTAGATTCTCTACTCAAGGATACATGCCGCGTCATCATTTGTCGCGTCGGCGCTCAGACATGTGCCGCTTCCATTTTGGTTGCCTTGGCTTTGGCCCAATACGTTATGTTTTGACTAACACATTGGCATTCAGATACATGTCATGTCCATTTGCTCTCAGACACATTTCATGTCCATACCGATCACCCTGACACCTTGACACATGTCATGTTTGGATTAGTTGTCTTGACATCATGATACATGTCACTTCGGGAGTGGTCACTAGGACAATTTGATACATCGACCGCGATGCAGTCCTCAATCTTGCACCCGATGCATTGAAGTTCTCTGAGGGAGTCAATCTGTTGGTTCGAGATTTGTGCTCCTCAACCTCGGTCCCGGTCAAAACTGTTAGCCCAAGAATACCTACCTAAAAAGAGGTTGAATTAGGTTTTAAAAACTTTTTCACAATTATTAGAATTTACTAGATTAAACGCACAAATAAGTGAAATACACAAATATCAATTATAATAAACTTCAACAAAATATAAGTTCGTTAATGTAAAGAGGTAGGGATAGAGAAATGCAAACACAATTTATAGTGGTTCAGCAATACGCCTATATCCACTGTCATCGAGCAAGGTCTTCGACTCATCCTCTTTTGCTATCATGACTGTCTTTTTGACACGATCACTCCTTGTATAATCCGATGAGTTTTTCTACCCAAGGCTCACCACACCTCCTTGCAAACATCAATTTTTTCGGAGATTGACTAACCAAGATAACCCACCAATTTTACATAAAGATTGGCAAACCTAAGATATCCAGCCAATTTCACATGGCGATTGACAAACTCAAAACAACTCCGAATTTACTAAGGCTTCATAAACTCAATTCACTTGGCTTATAATGATTGAAAAAGTTTAAGCACTCTCTCCTAACTCCTAGAATTGGATGGAATACAATTTAGAACAACTAGGAGATGATCAAGCATACAATAAGAATATTTAACAAGTTTGGCTCAAATATTGACCAAAAGCTCATAGAACACTTAGAGAATCATACAAGGTTGATTCTAGGTGTTCTTGTTATTTACTAAGGTCATAAATGAGGCTATTTACATGTAAAAACTCGAACCTAGCCATTTATGACCGTTTGAGGTGCATTTCTAACGGCTAGAAATATAGCTGTTGGAGATTGCGGTCGACCCCACTATACATAGTACGGTTGACCCAGATGTTGGAAAACTAACCCCAGTCGGGCTAGTACGTGCAATCAACTGCGTATGCTTAGGTGTGGTCAACTGCGCCTCTCCAGTGACCTGGACGCGTGTCCTTTTGATTTTAAAAAAAAAATTGAAGTTTACAAAAACAATTTTAATCGATTTAAAATTTTTTCTGAATCAATTTCTAAGTCTTGAAATAATTTAAGTTATGTAACAACAATTTTGAACAAGATTTCAAGACTATAAAAGTTTTTCAATCTCAATTTTAAATACTTTCAAAAACAAGTTTAAAACATAACCAAAGATTTAAGCCAATTAAACTTGATAAATATTTTGTGCATACTCTAACATCATACAAGCTAAGAAATAAAACTTAGACCTATTCTTCATGCTTGTTGATACCATTTTTTCAATCTTCAAGCACTCGGTAGTTTGCCCGTCTTTGTTAATTCCTTCTGAGTCTTGATAGAAAAATCCTTTCAATTTTCTTGAGATGCTAAAAATAATCACACTATATGGCTCTACACACTCAAGATAAATCATTAGCATTTAAGCAATTAATTGTTTGTTGTCTTCAAAACAAAAATAAATATTTCCTTTGAAACCTAGAAACTAACAAAAGTTGCTCTAAAACATGTGGCACGCTCTCGACTATTTGGTGAAAAATCTCCAAGAGTGACTTACTAATCATGATTGGAGAAAAGAGAGAAAAAAAAGGACACAAAATTAAAAGAAACAAACAAATCTATATATGTCGATATAATTTGCCTTTGTTAATTAAAAGCATATATTTTTTGTAGACTAAGATTCTTTTTTTTTTTGTTCTTGAAATTCATTTTATTTGCTTAGAGTTGTAAAAGTTTTATGGTCAATTCCATTGGACAGTTGATTAGTCATGACAGTCAAACGGCGAATGTGGATTCCAGTGTAAACTTGCCAAGTCTTCTGTATCTTATAGTTTTTATAAAATAACTAGTATATTGCAACTTTGATATGTTTTTGGATGTATGTCTCAATCTTTTGTTAGATTTGTTTCACATTTTGTTATTTTTGACTAGTTTATTTGCGTGCACAAATCCTTAAGTCTAACATCTGGGCATAAATTCGAATATGAGACTTTTTTTTGACACTCCTCAAAGTTCTACTCCAATGGGCGATTTAACCTAATTCTTGGTATAGAAGTTGTAGTGAATAACACTTTTCAAAACTATTTATAATAAATTGTAGATTTTAAAAATATTTATAGTAAAAATTAAATTAATAATGTCAATAATTTATTTACCCTATTATTTATAGTGTAAATAATTTATACAATAAATAGATTTAAGATATAAATACTTTATTTATCTATTATTTATAGTATAAATAATTATATTTACACAATAAATAAATTATTTATATCGTAAATATGATATTGATTATAAATATCTTCAAAACCTGCTATTTATTTCTAACAGTTTTGAAATCTATTTCTCTCATTCTCTTTTTTGGCATAAGATAACTTGCAGAGAAAATTAGGCGGTATACCACTTCTTAAATATCACTATTGTATTCTACCATTTATTTGTTCTTTATTTGATTTGTTCCACTTTTTTTAGTCAAAATGGCCAAGATATCCTTAGATAGCACTTGTTTGTCTTACTTTAACTCAAAATACTTGTGATCAATTATGTTTTTATATTCTTTAAAAGTAGTATGTTTCAAACTTTCTTATAAAAATGGTAAGATTGACAAACAATGTTATAGAAGTGAAATTCTATAATTGACCCAAACTTACACGTCGCAACTTGGCCCATATTTGGATTTTTGTAGCATATGGAATATTTGGGCCTGGACCTCAATGCACATATGTCTTAAGGCCCTTTATCTCTATCAACCTTGTCAACAATTCGACTATGGTAGTACAATTTTGTGGCATGGCACTCCCTAATCAACATGTAACATCTTGCAAGATCAACTAAAAATCAGCAACAATGAACATCATGTTAGGATAGATGCTCTTAAAGAATATAATGTTTTTATAATAGATATATTTATAAATAAATAAAATGAATTTTCGTTATATTCTTGTGTATGATTGAATACTTTATGAAAATCATTAAATTTCACAATTATCTATGTGATCTTAAATATTATATATAAGTGTTATATACAATATGATAAAATTTAAGGATGCTAATTAAAATAGCCAGTAATATTTAATTAATTATTCAATTAAAAAATAAAATCTTTAATTAAGTGTTACTAATGTAGGTCATTTCCATTAAGAATGGAATGGTCTTATCTAAACCGTTAATGTAGTGAGTCATTAAATGAGTACATTGTGCATAATGTGATTATGCAGGATTGAAACATGATGTGATATGAACAGCTAAATAATTTCCTTTAAATTATAGCAAATTGTAATTACATCGACCGATGGTCATATATAAGATAATCTTAATCTTGAGTTATTAACATACTCCTATGGTCATATAATCACATCATAATTATAAGATGATCTTTTGATTTACTCAGTATAGATTCAAAATTCTAATCATATTCCTTGTATTTTGGAAGCACAGTGAATTAAATAGTCATGAATATTAATATTACAAGATGTAATATATTCATTCTTTAACGAAAAGTAGAGAAATAATTCTCTTAAGTATTAAATTGGGTCTTGAATAATATAAGCGTTCAAATTCGTGATTAAGTTTATGGATTTATTATTTATCAGAGAATCAATGATACTCAAGGATAAAGATATAATTAGAAAGGTTAATGGATTTTACCTTTACTCTGATTATGAATTATTTATGGAGGATCAATTTTTATGCAATGACTATATCAATGAACGATTCAATTTTTTGGATAAAATATATTTATGACTTCAAGAGAATAACTTCAAGTTTTTGGTGGAGTAACTTTGGAATTAATATAAGATTGATAAATTAATTAAGTTGTTAATTAATTATTAATTTTATCGAAGCTTGAAATTATAAGTTCATAGTTTCCCATGCCATCTCTGTAAATTATATGTGTAACGACCGGGAAAAATCCAAAAATTAATAAACGTGATTAATTAGGAATTTTTCTAAAATTACTTGGTTATGTATTTGAAATGTTATGATAGTACATTAAAATAGTTATTTTTAATGTGCTAAACTAAAAATTTATGATTCATTAATTTCATGTATGAGTCATGAGGTGGTAATTATAAGAATCTCAATTTAAAAGATTTAAATTGAGATTATGTGATAAAAGTAGAATTTCCCAACTTACCATGATTATGTGAAAATTCCTATATGATATCAGTTCAGTAAGAGTATAGTTAAGTGTACAGTTATGTGTACAGAAATTTCAAGTTTACGGATCAAGAATTTGATCAATTCGACCACGACACAGCATAGATTTTTAAGACCAACAAAAACATCTTTAAATATATGAAAAATGCAACACAATGAAAAAAAAATTAGATTTTGCCTTCTCTTTTTCTCTCTACTTTCTCTCTCTCTTCTCAAATTCTGGTCAAGATTCTGGCGTTTGTTTTCAACACCTCCCGCACCAACGGAAAGCTCTCGACGAGCTGAGTCCAACGGTATGCCATACTGCCTGCAACGCCACTAAAGGAAGCCTCACGCACCACCCAAAGTGGCAGAGAAACCCAAAACGTTCTGGTGAGATATCTTTGTCGTCCGATGTTTGATCGACATGATTCTTGTTCCTACACGACTACCACAACGAGAGGAACAAAACCAAACCCATGGTTGTACCTCAACAGTCGCCGGATTGCTCTGTCCGTCTACCACTGTCATGCACAGCCACAAAGCCTATCGACTTTGCAATTTCGACCACCATTGAGGTCAATTGACCTTACCACAATCTCAAAGGATCAAGAGGAGTGAATTCCCTCGATCAATTGCACCAAAGGAGGCCGCCTCGCCGAACTTCCACGAACGCCGCCGGCCATCGCCATGGATGGTTGTGTTTTCTTCAAATCTAACGGCTTAAGCTCAAATTGGATGAGGATAAATGCTCATAGGAGGATGGGTAGCAAAATCCCTTAGCCAATTTCACTCCAAAACCGTCGGAGCACCACCGCCTAAGCCTCCATTTTTGGCCAAGATTGTAGAGCCCAACCTGCTATGTTAGAGGCAGAATTAGGTGAAATTGACACAACCATTGGACTCAGAAGGGTCGAATTAGGGGGGTAGGCCTGAGCTTAGCTGCCAACGGAGTCCGATCAATGCCAGTCAACACTGGTCAAAGTCGGTCAATGACCGGTTAACACTGATCAACGATGACTTTAGGATTTTGTGATCTGGACCTCCGATCGACGATCCAAGACTGCCTCTCGACTCGTTTCGACGCTCTAAACGTGATGGTGACCTCTATTTGAGCTAATTTCACTCTAATAAAAATCATTTGTTACCAACTGCATGTAGATTGAGGTGATTCAAACTATAGTAACGGAGTCTAGAATGACATTTTCAGTAATGTATGATCTTTATGAAGCATTCTTAACTATTCATGGTTGCACGAGGAGCACTACAGAGGATGCTTCGCATACTGTAGATACAGCGATGTACAATTAGACCTGCTTAGCTTTGAGTCCAAGTAAGTAGGAATCTCGCCTACAGTATGAATAGTTTTAAAATAAAATGTTTTAAATGTGTTCATAAAAAGTTATGAAAATGTATGAACGGTGAATTGTTACACTGTATGTTATGATGTGCTGTTATGTTATGATAATTTGAACTATTAAGTTATGATGTGCCATGTCATATGTTGGTATGATCATGCAAAGTGATGAACGCAGTACGGATTTGTGATATATTTGCAATAATTATGTTTAAAGTATGTTTTCATTTTATTAATGAGTAAAGTTTTACGGCTTAAGTTATAAGTTTAAAACTGCATTTGTTACACAATAAGTTTTAAAGTACAAGTTATAATTTGCAATTGAGTTTGCATATAATGTGATAGCATTTAATATGCTCACTAAGAATAAAAAGAAGATTAAACAAAGATAAAAAGAAAGTGTCATACTAGCCTCCTTGTTGTGAGATACTAAAAGTAAAGTTAAAGTTGTGACCTTCTAGATGTAAGGTATACAAATAAAGTTAAAGTAAGACCTTGGTGTTCGATGGTCTCAAGTCTTCCACAAGGGAAGTATCATATTAAAGATCTCATGATTACTAAAGCTAGTACGAAAACTAAAGGCTATTAGATAAGAAAAGTTAAGTAACAAGATAAGTTATGGTTTAAATGATTAAGCATAAAACAAGTTGATAAGCCAGCATAAAAGGTTTATGCATATTTTTATTAATATGATTTTAACTGCATATGTTATTAAAATATTTTTTTAATTATGTTTTGCGAGACTGATGTCCTACTTATTGAGCAAAAGCTTATTTAAGTATGTTCATGCTGTAGGTAAGAAAATCTGTCAGCAACATTGATGGACAGTGGTGAACGACGAACGAATAGTGAAGATGAGTATAGACACCGCCCACATAATGTAATATTTTCGCATTATTAATTTACGAATTTATGCATGTTTTTGTTTTACGTTAACTGTTTATGAAAAACATTTTTATATTTTCAAGGAAAGGTTTATGAAGGATGTTTTATGAAAAATGTACTAGAAATGTTTAACAAAAAACGTTTACGAAAAATGTTTTAAAAGAAAGAACTTTATGAATATGTTTTATGAATTTATTAATATGAAAGTTTAGACAGTTATGCTTTGAGAAATTACTATGATAGTTTTAAGGAAGTTTTAAAAAGCATTTAGTATGATTTTATTCCATCATTTGATTTGAAATTCTTTTGAAATAGTTTTATTTACATAAAAAAATGTTTTAAAGAAAGTGTTTTTTAAAATAATTATTCTTATGTTCAAAGGAAATGTTTCGAGAAAATTATTATGATTATGTTCTAAGAAAGTTGATGTTGTGAAGTATGCAAGGGATTAAGTTTTGGAACTTATGATTACAATTACATTGTTACCACTTTTAAGAAATTAATATTATTATGTCAGGTTTCCGAAAGTAAGTTTTGGAAAATAGTCATTATTTCCTTTATGGAATTAAGTTTTTATAAATGATTTTTATCCTTTATGGAATTAAGTTTTTATAAATGATTTTTATTCTTTTAAAGGTTATATGTTAAGAATCCATTTGAGGAAAAAAAAATTTATTTCCGTATTTTTCTTACTAAGTAAGTGAGATTACTGTTTACGAAATGAAGTCTAAGAAAGTCAAGTGATTGCCCGAAAAAGCAGGTCGTCATAATATGAACTTATGGTTAGTGAATTATTAATTTAGTTTTAAACTAATTCATACTTTGAAAATTAAATAATGTTATTATTTAACGAGAGAACATAGTGTATGTGGGACCTATACCATGGGCATATTGTACACGAATTTATCTATGCGCTAGGGTTACTTATTCTCCAAGTTTTTTATTTATTTAAAGAAAAGGGAAAAAAAGTTTTTTTTAATTTGAACATGAATGGCCCGTTGGGCCATTATATATACAAGTGGAGATATTTAGGATCATTGCCACGGTCTTGGATTGTGGATCGAGTTATGCCATTGACCGAAAAACTTTTGCAATATGTGCCACACCCATTAATGAGCAGAAAAATAAGATACCCCTTTTTACCCTTGAAAGTAGAACACGTTCTCCTCCTCTCTTTCCTTTCCCTCTTTCTCTTCCCCGTTTGCTTCTTCGCCCACTTCCCCTACCAGCTCTGTATTCTTCCTTCTATGGCACAACCTTCTCACTAGATCACCTCTCCTCTCCAAATTTAGTATATGATGATAAGAAAGATATTGACTTAAGGGTATATTTGATATTTTAAATTTAGTATGATGATATGGCAATGACATTTTTTACAAATATTTTTTGAGCTGACATAAATCAATCCAACCCTTAAATTTATTGCAAATCTATAATAAGCCCAAGTGTATAATCATGCACTTGGCATATTCATGCACATGATGCACAAAAAGTTGGCACCTTTTTTAAAAAAAAAATAAAGAAGGCAATGGTTTTTTAAATAAAAAATATTGAACGTGTTTTTTAAATAAGATAAAAAAGATGGAGATAAGAAAAGATGCAGATAAGTTTCAGTTTTACTTTGAATAAATATGAACATGAAAAGGACTCTTATTATGCATCTATAAATAGGTGTTTAGAGAGCTCTTTTATTAATTTCAATTCTCCTACTCAGTTTTAGAGAGAGAAAGCCTAAAGAGAAGTGTTCTATATTGTCACCTATTGGTTTCTCATGTGTTAGTACAAATCAAGATCTAAATTTGAGAGTGTGTGATTCTTTCCCATAAACCCTAAACGCTCACTCGTCCATTCAAGTAACCGGAGACTATACATCGAAGATCTAAGATGTCAAAGAGTTGAACTTATCATGCCTAATTGCTTCAAGAGGCATGTTATTTATTTACACTTATATATTAATTGTATATTAATTAATATAGTTATAGATTATGGCAAAATGTTTATGAAAATTTTTGTTATACAAGGTTTTACCACTTCTGCTATTTTTATTGTTTTTGGTTTCGAAACCAACACACCAATCATTTGTTCTAATAACGAAAAGTTTTAAATGACTTGGCATAATACTAGTAGTTGGACACCATTTGGGATAAGAAAATTTGGATAGAGAATTTAAGTACATATTTGAGACCCGTGTGAATATAAATCAGTAAAAAATAACAAAGAAAACAAAAACTAAAAAAAAAATTAAAAACCAAGAGTGTTGAATGGTAATTAGAAAGGAGGTGGAGAGCAGCGAGCTTAAAGGCTCCGGCGTCGCTCATGGCACAAGAGGAGCCCCCGCTTGCGCGTGACCATGTGTAGCAATCAATGTTGTTTGAAGCAACCAATGTACGTCATTTGTGTGGTCACAACCCACACACTAGGGTCCCCCTTATTTATTGCTTTTAAATGCTTCTTAATTTGCTGTCTTTCTTTCTTCTTCTTCTTCTTCTTCTTCTTCTTCTTCTAAATACAAGGTTAATGGCGTTTGAAGTGCCCAACTTTTTATGTTCAATCCTCATTCTGATTTTATTAGTAAAATAAACTCTTTAATTTTTTATATATCCCCCCATGTATTGTTGAAATTACAGATCCACTTGGCTTAAACATTTCATGTCATCACTTCATGTCCTTAACTCTAATAATTTTCAGTCTATCTTAACATCCAGTAGTCATAAAAACTGACTTTAGAAAAGGAAAAATAACAAAAGCAAATTCAAAAAAGAGGTACATATGGCAAAAGAAGAGAAAGAGAGAGGGAGAGAGAGCCATAGAGGTGAAGAAAAGTCTATCATTTTCTTGTTCTTCGTAAAATTTAATTTCGAAAGATTTTTTACCTATGAAATTGGATTGGAAAATACGGTGTCAAATACTTAGAAGTTCAGGAACTTCAGTGCCGTCAATTGGATTGTAAAATACGGCGTCAATTTTTTTTTTAATTTTTTTCGAAAGATTTCATTGCTATTTCATAGATTGGGAGATGACTTATATGTTTTACAATCGAGAAACACATTGTTATAAAGGCATAATTGAGTAAGAATTTATGTAATTAATCTATCGAATTTAAAACATAGCACAACTTGAAATTTGATAAAAATAATTCATTGTTAAAATGATTTTTTTTTTCATTTCCACTCATGTAAATAAAGTTTTTTATGTTAATATGTTTTTTAACATTAAATCTTAACAAAATCAATCAAGATTACATAAAGTAGGAAAAATTATAAAAGTATTTGACAAAATCAGTTTTAACCAAAACTTTTAGGTACTACAGTATAAAACTCTTTTATGTTAAAACGATCAAAAAATAAGTTATAATATAAAATTTTTACATGTTATAGTTTTTACTTTAAAAATTTCAGTTGTAATTATACTTTTTAAACGCTCTTTACAGAACTAGTAAAATTTTCACAGTTTAGAATGTTGTTTTTCATCTATTACAATAAATAAAAATAAAATTAGCAATAGTTATAATAAATAAAAATTATACATAATAAATCTACATCAGAAGTGGGGTAAGAAGGAACAACAGAGATTCTTACATGCCAACGTCAGCATTTGTAGTAGGACCCAGTTTAAAATGTCAGCATACGTAGTAAGACCCAATTTTACATGACTAGTAAAATTTTCACAGTATGAAAATGTTGTTTTTCATCGATTACAGTAAATAAAAATAAAATTAGCAATAGTTATAATGAATAAAAATTATACATAATATGACAAAGAAACCGTCCTATCTTCTGACAAATCCTAGACTCGGTAAAATCTAAATCTACATCAGAAGCGGGTTCAGAAGGAACGACAGAGATTCTTACATGCCGACGTCAGCACAAGTAGTAGGACCCACAGATCACGTTCTCCTGCGTGCCGGTTCCTTCTTTGTTCATCGGATCCATAATCACACGGCATGTCACGTTCCTGCTGCCACGTGGAAGATCATACTGTGCTCATGACGTCTATTGTATCTTACTTACAAAATACCAGAGTACTGCCCACTGTAGAGCAAAATATATATAAATAAACAAATAATACCAGAGTATTTTCTTAGGATGAACACAAATACCATAGTCCATTTGTCTGCAGGGCCATGCACTATTACTTCATCTTGGTTTTGGTTAATTATTAAAATCTATTGGGCAATTTGTATGGCACACCACACTTTGGTATTTTTGCTACATGGTTGGAGCATGTCATTAAAAACCTTTAAATTAAAAATTGTATAGTTAAAAGGATGTTGTTTTACATGTTGTATGACAATGAGTGGTTTTAACTACTATCTCAGTTATAAACATATAAAGCTCTTATATGTTATAGTAAAAAGAAAAAGTTGCTACAATGTAAAACTATCACATGCTGTAGTAAAAACAGTCCTAACCAATGGTTCTCACCACCATACAAACACCCTTTTAATAGTTTTGCCTTTTCAAAAAAAAAAAAAGTGTTGTTTTTTCAACTCTCCACATAAGATTACAAGTTGGTTTTTCAACATTCAAAATCCCTTAATTTTTCAGCTTGCTGTAAATCTCATCAAGCATTTTTGCACAAAGCACTTCTTCTTCTTCTTTTTTTGGGTTAAATTTTAAATTTCTAAAATTTTATCAACAATGATGTTGTTGGTTTTTAGAAACATTTTTCACAAAATATTGTGCAAATGTGGATGTGATACGGATCGCGTATAACAAAAATTTTCAAAACTTTTGATTAAACTATAAATTATATTAATTTTGTGCATAAATAAATACATATCAAACTTTATTTACCGGAATAAATAGAGATAAATAGGAAACAAATGACTTGCAATGGATGTTCTCTTTAAGACGAAACTACCGTCTTCCTCGCCTAGTCATCGACACTGGAATGGACGTATGTATGAGAGTAGAAGGAATATTGTGTTTAAATGGATCACTTTACTAATTAAAATCACCGGTTAATCTCAATGCATGAACAAAATGTGTCTAGGAAGGAAGAACTTTTCTTCTCTCTCTTTTTCTTTTCACACGCCTATAAGGGGAGAATTTTGTAGAGTATTTAGTCTCTCCAAGACTTACACACATATATATGTCTTTAATGAATATAAGATGCTACTATTTATAGAGAATAAGAGAATTAATTAATTATGGAAAGTTTTCTTATTTTAATTTAATATCAAACATTTAATTAAAATAAAAGACATAAGTTTTCCTTTCCCAGTACTATGATAGGTGCCACACACAGAGGGATTCTCTATACATGTGGCTCCATTCCTATAACAAAACAGGTGATAATACTATTTATTACTCAATCTCATTTGTTTACATCTTTGAATTAAATTACATTTATTCAAAATTAGAAATATCAAATATGAAAACTTTGTAAATAAGCTTTGATGTGCACAAAAAGACCACACATAGTGGGACTCTCCTACTATATGCACAACCTACATAGTGGGACCCACTGTGTGTCTTCCAAAATTAATTAATTATTTTATTTATTAAATAATCTACTTATTTAATACATATAAATTAATTAATAATTAATTTTTTTGAGTAATATTTAATTTAAAATTTCATGATTATTAATTATTTTAAACTAATAATTTTACTTGTCCAAATAGTGTTTACAAGGATGGCGGGTGAACTAATGGACCCATAATTTCAAGCTCCAATAAAACCAATATATTAATTAAATTCTTTAATTAATACATTACTCTTTTATTAATTTCGATGTAATTCCACTAAATATTTGGAATTTCTTTCTTAAAATTATTAATATTTAATTAATCTTTTCTTAGAGTCGTCTATTTGATATAGGTATTACATATAAGTCGATCCTTCATAAATAATTCATAATTAGAACTAGGTAATATCCATTAATCTCTCTAGTTACTTCTTTATCCTTGAGTTTCGTTATTTCTCTAATAAATAATAAATCTATGAACTTAATCATGAATTTGAACACTTATATTATTCAAGACCCGAATCAATATTCAATAGAATTATTTATATATTTCTCGTTAAAAAAGGAATAGATTCTATATTGTAATATTAACATTCCCTGCTACTTAATTCATCATGCCTCTGAAATACAAGGAATATAATTAGAATATTGAATCCATTTCGAGTAAATTAAAAGACATAATTCCATAAACAGGAGACTGTCAGTAATTCAGGATTGAGATCATCTTATATTATGACCATCAACCGATGAGATTAAAACTTGCTATCTTTAATGGAAATTATTAGCTGTTCATATCTCGTCATGTCTCAGTCCTATACAATCTCATTATGTATGGTGCACTTATTCAATGACTCACTACATTAATAGTTTAGATAAGATCGTTCTATTCTCAATGGAAATGACTTGCACTAGTAACGGTCAATTAAAGATTTCATGCTTTAATTGAATAATTAATTATATGTTACTGCTAATTTTAGTTATCCTTAAATATTATTCACTTGTATATAGCACTTATATACAATATTTAAGATCACATAAATAATTATAAAATTTTAATAATGTTTATAAAGTATTCAAAATATGCAAAAATAATAAATAAATTCACTTTATTTATTTATAAATATTTCATTTACAAAATATCATATGGTTTATTGACATCTATCCTAACAGATCCTTTACCTTACATCACTAGACTGTGAAGTCAAAGGGCATTTTACAAGTCCTACGCCCATAGCAAAAGTACATGCTCCACCATGTGGATTGCCAATTTATTTATCTACATTATGTATTATATATATATATATATATATATATATATATATTAATTTTAAGGTAAAGGTTTAAACTCTTAGATTACATTTTATTAGTTTCCTATATATATTTTTGAGCTAACTTCAAGTAGGAATTCAAACCCTACACCTTATAATAAAATCAAGTACAAAATTACAGCTAGACAAATGACACTTATAAACATATTTGTTTAATATATTAGTTTATTATAGTTTTAAGTCATTTTTTTTGTCATATGTCTCTTCTTATTTTTATTCATATATGAAAATCCAGAGATTATGCGTCCAAACTAAATTTTCATGTAAGTCTATTAAGTTATAATATACTTTAATTTGATATGATTTTAAATGTAATCTGATCACTAAAAACATTGTTCTATTAATAGTTTTTTTTATTAGGGTATTTGAGAAGTATAGTTAGAATTAAAATTTTTAAACTGAAAATTATAACACTTGAGAGATTTACACTATAGCTCATTTTTTCTTATCACTATAATATGTAAAAATTTTATATAATAGCAATCAAAAGTTTTAATTACAATTGATTTTGTCAGACACTCTATAAATGTAGCATAGAAAGTTACGGCCTTTTTACAAATAGAAATTCGTGTCTTCTTACCTAAAAAAATCAATAAATCACGCCACTTCTATCTGGTAGAACAAAAAGTTAATGTATATTAATTAAACATAGGTAAAACCCTTTATTTTTTATTTTTTGGGGGGTGAAAGTAAAAGTGGTACAGTCCTTATCAGTACGTGTAAATGTCTTGGTTAGGTCACAAGGTGGGGTTGTGTGAAGACCAAAGAAACTGCTGAAATTCGCATTTATGTCATTGATGATATGTCAATGTTAAACTGGAATGAATTTATATTGGTCAAGTTGATGCTTAGTTTCTTTCTAGCTCTACCACATTAAGGTTCTCATCATGATTCTTTACACAAAAAGGACAACAAGACTCCCTCACATGACTATTTATTATGTCCACAAAAAAGAAATAACAACGACCAAAAAAATTAAAAATATATATATCAAAAGAAAAGCATGCAACAGACAATCTTTAAGCTTACTCAGTAAAGAAAAATCATCTTAAAGTAAAATAATTCTTGTTTCTTTTTATAGCATGATGATCGTGTCCAAGTTTAATGTGGAATTTACAATACTTGTTTAATTTACCAGCGTACGCCATTTTAAAGGTCGATGAATAGTCAGACAAAACAACTCCAATGGCGTAGCCATTTTGTTAGGCTTGTCATCTTATCATTTATTGTGCACAACTTTTGTGTCATCTCAACATCAGAGTTTCCCTATTTTCTTTTCCACTTTGTGTCCCTCTCCACCTTGGGCCACTAACGGTGGGAAGTATTTAGTTTTCTTTTATAATCTATATATATATATATATATATTACATTGAATGTGTTTGATAATTTAGTTAGAATAAAAAATTAAAACAAATTTACTATAGCATGTGAGACGTTTATATTATAGCTTACTTTTATTTTATAATGTAGCAATTAAAACTATATAGTTTAAATGACAATACAAAATAAAACCATCAAGAATGACTACGGAAATTCTTTAATATTCCTTATGAAACATCAACATGTATCACAGTTTAAATAAGTTACTAGAAGTCGAGCCTCGACTTGATAATCTCAATGTCAGACACATTAGATGTTATTTGCGATTTGCCCTTTGAACAATATAATGTCAACTATTAGAAAATTACGAGCATGTTTATTTATTAATTGTAACATCTTGAAATTAATTAAGTATAATTAGTGTATAAAAATGGTGAATTAGTGTGTCATGATGTAATTTGAACTTAATTTAACTATTTTGTGATATTTTTAAATTAATGTTACTTCTAATTATTTTTAATCACTCTTAATTATTTTTATTTGTTATTTTAAATTTTTAAACAAAACAATTTATTAAATGCCTAATATGTCCCATTTTAGAAAACCATGTGCGGGACATGGTTTTCATTTTGAAAACTGCTCTCTCTCTCTCTCTATTTATTTCGCTCTTTGTCTCCTCACTCTTTCACTCTCCCAGACGCTCTCTTTCTCTTCCTTCCCTCTCTCACGTTGTCTCTCTCTTTCTCTCTTTCCCTCTCTCGATTTTTGATTAAAAAATAAAACTCAAGCTTCGATTCTCAACAAATTAGAAGCTCATGAATGCGTTTGAACAATCACAAACTCAATTCCACACTCAAATTCAAGGTTAGTTTGTTTATTTTTCAAAATTTCAAACTTTGCCCCAATTTTCTAAATTTTCTTAGAATGTTGAAATCCAAGTTTTATGAGCTTAGGAAACCTTCAATCTAAGTTAGTAGAACTCAAATCATCTAGAATTTAGGCTTAATTGAACAAAAGTCAAATTAAATCAAGATTTTCTCTTTTTCTCCATTTTCAGACTTCTTTGAAAATTTTTATGTAAATCTTGTTTAAACTTGTTTAAACGTGTTCTATTATGTTTTTCTATCATTTATAAATATTTTCTATGCCTAAGAATTGAGAAAAACAAGTTAGAACGAGATTTCGAGCTCAAGGAGGCCGAGACCCAAAATTTAAAAATTTTCAGATTTTTCCAGTTTGGTAGGCCGACCTTGGGCATTAACAAGCCAAACTCATGAATTCGGCATGTCGGACTCATATCATTAGCAGGTCGAACTTAGGGACAGTTCGGTAGGCCAAACAGTAGAGTTCGACAGGTTGGACCAGAAAGTTAACAGGCTGACAAGACTTTATGAAAAATGACCTTTTTTCACCCCGTTTTCACTGTTTTAAACATAGATAAAGACTTTAACCTTATAGTATGATTTTGTGAACTATAATGGCACACTAAGACACCATGAAATAACTTAGTTTACATTTAAGGTAGTTTGTGTTTCGTAGAGCTAACGTATAGCGGGTCAGGACTGTTGTATTAAGCATCAATACCAATATTGAGGTAAGACTCTTACCCCTCTTTGGTAACCATGTTTTGAATGATTTTGGCCTAAATAATGAATTCTTCCAAAATGTTTTTCAATGAATGATTGAAAAAAGTTTTCATCAGTTGTTTTCTTAAACTGTTGAATGAGGTGATAACATAATGAACCGCATAATGAATATAAATGAATACACTTGGTAAAAATAAGATTTGGATAATTATAAGAAATGCACAAAAGGGCATGATGCCATACTCATAAATCGGGTCATGTAGAGTGCGACTTTAGGGCAGGTCCTAAAACCCAACTAAGCCACTATGGTGGTAACATTTATGGTTTACCCAAGAAAAGATAATAAGATCATTTCTAGACTAACAATAAATTGCTTTTGGTAAGAATGATTTAACTGGATTTATTTATTTATTGTATTTTCTAAATCTTTTCCTAAAATGATAAATTTCATGTTCAAATTAAATGATTTTAAATTTTAGTCATACTGAGCATTTCGCTCACATTTTATTTGTTTTTGAACCTTTTTTCCTCTAGGTGGAATTTAGCTTAGGATCGATTGGGAGTCCACCGATTGGACTCGTGAGCAGTAGAAGATTTGGTATAGGTTATCTATGTCATCTAATCAAGGCATGTAATATTTTAATTTCCCTTTTCTTACATTGGACTGTGGTTGTAAACTATAATTATTGTCGATACTATATATGTGCACAAGTTGTGGGTCCGATAGGGCCCAACTCATATTCCCCTCTCTTAATTGTTATATTTTATTTTATCTTACATGTATTGTTACCTTGATAAATGTTTTTAAGAAGTTTTAAATTTACCATGTTTTTCATAACTAACTTAATTCTTTAAATAAGAAATTTTAACTAAATTTTGATTTTATTAACTTAATTAATCAACCACGTCACTCCTCGGATTTCGGGGCGTGACATTAATTTTATCCAATTCGGCTCAATCTGAACGACCATGACTGTTTGAATTGGTGTTTAGTAAAGTATTTAATTCGAACTAAACTGACAGTTCAACCTAGGCTAAACTGCCCAACTTAAAATTCAAACTCCATCTCCTTTTCAACATTTTGAACCAATATTGAGTAGTGATTTCATTCCACATATTTGTATTTATAATTTAACATTATTATTTCATATTAAATAACTTCTTTTTACATATTTCATGTTTATTTTTTAATTACATAATTTTTTTCATGTTTCAAACTAGAGTTGTCAATACTCATCCAAACACAAATTCGGATTAAATTGCCTGTTTAAATTAACCCTTTCATATCTAAACATCAATTTCGTTTTCTGCGTAAACCGAAAAAGTTTTAATTAACACAATTCAAACCAACAAACCAAATGAGATAAGAATACCTTTAATAAATAATGACATCCTCGTGATTTGTTTTAATACAACGATGTCAGATTCTTCCTGTGGTTTTGAGATCTGGTCTTAAGGGTCGATTGACACTTCAAGTTATCACAAACATGAAAAAAAAATGTTTATTAGGAACTTTAAATATGAACTATAAACCGATTAGTCTTAAATACATGTCTCATTTCTTGTTGTAACTTGTTTTGTATTAGACCGTTTTCGACTTAAATCCTAATTAAATGCTATGAAATCGAAAATGACGTATTTGATCTTATTTTTATTTATGCCCCAATGCATGATATTATTTAACATAGATATTATTTTTACTTATACTATAATGCATAATACTATTCAAATATGTCTATATCTATTTTTTTTTTGTAATGTTCAAGCTTTGGAAGTCCTCAAAACTTCTAATTCAAAAATAATTTAAAAAGGTCAATAATGATGCAATGATTAGATGAATAACCAAATACACCAATTAATAGCATTTAAATATGCTATATTTAATGTTAAATCTGCCATCAAGTATAAGATATGCTAAATTTAACACTAAGAATACTATTGTATTAGAAAATGATTTTCGTGGTTAATTAAATATTAAAATTTAATGTTGAGTACTAATTTAACATTAAACTATATATGTTCTTGCATTGATTTCGGATGGAGGAAGATAGTGAAAAATAAATAAAAAAGGTCCATTTAATGTTCAATGTTTGGTACGAGTTTTGGTCCCCGTAGGGCAAGGATTGGACAAAAACGGTGTCGTTTTCAGTGTTCGTTTGTTTGCAAGTGGAGTCGTCTGAGTCTGATCCATTGGTGTCTGGTTGTGGGCAAATATGTCTGCAGGTTAGAGAGTGTCTTCTTATATGTCTGGTAAATCAATAATCTCACGTCTTTTCTGGCTTACAAAGCTAATGAAATGTCTGGTTTACAATTTACAAAGGTTAATGATAATATTGAGAATTATAGAAGCTGTTTCAAAATTGTTATTTTTTTTAAATAATGAAATTAAAAGATAGAAAAAACAATCAAGTCATTAAAATTAAAACTGCTCTTTTGTCATTAGCTGCCACACCTCATCAAAGCTGCTACGCAAAAATTTAAGAAAGGAAAATAATTTAACATCCAACGACTAAAAATACATACATACATACATATATATATATATATATATTAGAAAATATGTGCAGATCTAATCAATGTGCTGTACATACTTTATCTTTGGGACCTAGAGTTTTGCTTTTGCTTTTGGTCGATGGAGTTAAAAGCTATCACTCTTTTTAATGTATGTTTGGAACTAGATAATAGTAGAGTTTAAATAAGTTAAAATGATTTTTAAATTTTCTAACAACCAATAAAAATGTAAGAAGTTTGTAATGTCTTGTTGAAACTTTAATACAAGTTTCAAATCTATTCAAGAGTTTTATAGAGAAGCCGTATTTTACGACCTTGACATAAAGTATTTTTTTTGGAGAGCAAAAACATTTCTGACAAAGTACCAAATACTGAGGGCCTGATTGGTATTGCTTTTAGAGGCTACTTTTAGCTTTTGTAATAATTTGTAATCACCTATAGCAATTTATAGTTTTTGGCAAACCTGTTTTTATTAAATTGTTTCTAAAAACTGCTACTCAACAAAAAAAAATTAAAAAGCAGGTCAGGAGTTGCTTTTTTACAACAACTTGTATTGTCATAATTTAAATTACTAAACTAACCTTAACAATAGTATAAATTTCAAATCTATTAGGTTTTCATAACGAATTAAAATAATATCACTACCAACAACTTGATTTATTTGTAACGTAATTTTTTTAAGTTGTTATGCTCTCTTTTTTTAGAGTCAATTTTCTATTTTGAAAATATATTTTATTTAAAGATAAAATTATAATTTCAGTATGTTAATGTACAAATATTAAAGTACGTTTATAGATGTTAGATCTATAATTAAATTAAGCGAGCTTGAAAATAAATTAAAAGGTTAATTGAAAGTGATTTGGGCCATCAAATCTCCATTATTAGGCATATAAATTCAAGATAAAAAAAAAGTAAAACAAAAGATACCATATGTAGATTTATAGTGGCTCACTCTTGAATTGAGCTATGTCCAGTGTTGTTTGCTTCACTATATGTAGAACCGGGTACAAATTACAAGAGTTCTTAGGAATAAAGCGTAAATGAGCTAGAAATGATTACTAATTTTAGTGAGGGATGAGAGGAACTTTGCAACAGTTTCTATTAAGTGTGAGAATTAAGGATGTCTTCAAGCGATGCCCTCATCCCATATTTATAGACGTCCTACCGAGTTAGTGGGCGTCGATTAGTGGGAAGTGGATTCGAGCAATGTTTGATGTAGTGGGACACGCTGATTAGTTGGAAGTGGATTCAAGCAATGTTTGATGTAGTAGGACACACTTTAGTCATGCATTCAAAGCAAGTTTTGGACCACTTTCCCTCTATTTGTTGTGTGAGTTAGTGGGTCTTTTTATCACTTTCAACTCCAGATCTAACATGTAAAACCAAACGAGCATAAGAGTTGTAAAATTTTTCATCTAATACTTGAATAGCCCAAACCATCCGTGTTGAATACAAGCAAACGTCGAATTGGGCCACCTTGATTTGTTAGAAGCAAGCACATGGAATCCATTTCATTCCACCCCATGAGACAAGCACACTGATTTATTTGATTCATCCATTGAACCACTTGCTGGGCCTTGTTCTTTGATTTGGGCTTGTCTAAATCAAACTCCAACAATGTTGACCTTAAAATTAAAACTAAAAATATGCTTAGTAGAGCGTGTCTATTTTCGTCATTATAAATCTCCACAGTAATTTTATATATATTTTACCAAACAATTGTAGTATTATTTTTTATATCCAAAGCAGCTTTGAAAAAAATTTGCCAATGCTAACTTGCTTTTGGTCTACAACACAACACACCAAAAGCAAAAACACAACACAACACAACAACACTAAACTAACTCTTAGAAAAGCAAGATTTGGTTTTAGGAAGGTAAAAACAACTTCTAAAAAGCTTTGTCAAGCAGATCCTTTAGAAAATAAAAATTAATAAGTTTTTTAGTGGGCAATTTCTTTAATAAAATATGAAAAGAATACAAATAACTATTGGCTGGTATTATGCTAGATCAAATTTTGCTTGTTTATTAATTTTAATAATGATACACCATTTATCACTCGGAAAACAAAAAAAAAATAGTGTTCTACTAGGGTTTTTCCCCTTTCTTTCTCCTTGTGCCCTTCTATAAGAGATCTCAATGGGTCAGAGTCCAGTGCTAGCTTTTGGCTAGTCTTTGGACTCCTAGCATTATGGGAGGGCTCCTATTTGACGATGAATGTGCTTTTTTCGATCGTTGCGTGTTGAACGCTCAAGTAGGAGGAGGCTTGCTGGGCTTGAAAAAGAAGTTCCTTGCTTTTTGTGGCTAGGTGGTGCTGTGTGGTGGTCAAACATGGTAGGTGAAGTGGTTTAGTTGCTTGTCTCCTCGTGGGTTGGTGGTTTGGTGGCGCTTTAGGGCATGTTCTCACGTACATTTGGATTTCTAATTGGAGGGGGTGTTCTTGGGATGGCCCTATTGCTGGTTGGCAGTGGCGGGAGCCGATGAGTAGTGGCGAGTAGTCATCACGAGTTAGTGGTTTTAGTTCTCCTCCAATTTTTACTCCATTCACAAGCATGGTTGTAGATTGCTCTCTCTTTTATGTGCGTGTTTTAAATCGTAATTGGAATCCTCACCGTTATCAATTAGGTTGTACCCTTTCATTTTATTTTTTGCGTTTGTCAAATAAAGGCATTACATTTCCATCGTATGTATTTTGGTTTTTTCGCTTTTCAGTTGTAATGACAGAGGTGGTTTCCCCTCCTCTAATTTGGGTTGTTTTTTCACACTTGTTGATTAGCAACATTGTGTGTGGTGACTGATGGCAAGTATTAAATCTATTCTCGATTGTATGCGTCCTCACTATGGTGGATTGATTTTGGTCTATTGGTGGCATCCATTGACTGTAGTGATGTCTTGCAATAAGCCATCAAAGAGCATGATTCGAAATGTTAAGTAGGTCATTCCTTTTTGGGTCTCGATGTCATCTTTTATCCTTATACTTTATTCTATTTTTCTAGTAAATCTAGTCGTTGTCCGAGATCATTTGTGTCTACAACTGGCAGTGTTATGCAACTTTACTTGTACTATTTATAGTTGAATAAAGTTTCATTTTTAAAAAATAATGATATCAAAATAAATTATGATATAATTTGACATTATAAATGCACGATATTCATTGAATTTTTAATACAGAATCTCTACTTTTTAGTTAATGAAGTTGTAAAAATTTTCTTAGATCAATATCATATGGACCTCATACGAGTTGAACTTTTTAGTTAATGAAGTTGTAAAAATTTTCTTAGATCAATATCATATGGACCTCATACGAGTTGAAATAGGTTGATTTAAAACTTTTTCCATCAATCAACCCTCAAAAATATCGTACAATTGTCGATCTCTAACTTCAAGCATATGTTACCACAAACATGTTCTACATCTGCAATGTAAAATCCATCAACTAAAAGAAAATCATATCTTTACATATTTAAAACACATTTATGATTTAAAATACATATTGATGACGACAACGACTGAGAAGTTGAGTCTAATAAGACATTTTGAGAAATAGAGAGATAGAGTGGTAAGGCTTTTACATATCATATTGATAACACATTTTCTATGTTTTGTAATATATTAAAATATTTATAATTGTATTTTGTGGACCATGTTAAATAAACTAATTGTATCAATTATTTATTATACACATTTTAGTTTAAATAAGTCATATGGGTTGACACAATTAAAATAATTGATAAATGAGTTGTGTTTAGACTGATAAAAAGGGAAGTAAATAGGTCGACACAAACATGACTGACTCTTTAACATAAATTGCAACCCCTATTTGTCGTGAAGGTTAAAAAAGTATGTTGATCCAAAATTCCATCATCCTTATTTTCACAATATGATACATACATTTCTTCAAAAACCTTCATACATGAATTTTATTGCCTCTTATGTTTTGTGGGTCTTTTTCTTTCCAATTTTTTAAGATAGGTTGGCGCTCATCTCTGAACTACACAACAAGTTATAAGAACTGCATTATTTTTCACGTTAATTATTATGTGTCTCGTATATATAATTGCTAGACGTTTTGTGTTTCAAAGTGGACCACAGGTTTTTCATATTCAAATGTACGGATGACGATTATGGCCATTTTTTTTTTTAATTTGAAAGAGAATTATGGTATTCTTTAATCCAACATTATTCAATATGTGTTTCTAATGGACCGTTAATGTGATACATTGGCACTTTATGGCAGTATTATGATGGTAATGTTCTTCAGAACATCTATTTAAGTAATCAAATCAAGTTTTTAATTGAAGTTGGTGCAAGACTTTCCTTTCTATATGACTAATATAAACATCATATTATCAATCAAAAAGGAATTTTTTTTATGAATAAACAGAAAATCTACGGTGTATTCACGTCTCTGGTTCAACGAGATTGAATAAGCGGTAATTATTAAGACCACTTGATTATTATAATCAATCTAATTATTACTCTAGAACTAATGTTTTCGTTAGGATTTTGAATTAATAAGAGTGTTCTTTACGCTAGAGAATTAAATAATATAATGTGGATACTTTTATTCTTGTTCTTGATTTAATCTCTATAAAAAGCATAAATCATCATTAATACATGACCTCATCTCTTTCCCACAACTTCAGATACATGTCTTCTGCGTTGGTAACATTTTCTTTGTACTTTGCAATTTGCATGTTGCTTTTTAATTGTTTTTCTATGAAAATATATGATAAACAATGTTCCACTACAAAGATTTGTTTTTTAAAAAATTATTTCTCTACCAAAAAAATATAGAATTGAATATGCTAATATTTTATTATAATTTGAGTCGAATTTGAAGATGTGTAATACACTAACAATGTTTAAAAGTTAAAAATATTGTTAGTGTAATAAACTATTCGTGTTATAAAAAAATGTAGCCAATCTATAGTTATTTTCTAATTAAATTCGAAAAATGCCAGAAAATTTTTAAGATAGCAATGTAAACTTATTTGAAGTTAAAAAAATTTACATAAATAAATTGATAGCTGTATGAAAATCAACATGGTTAAAAAAAATAATTGAAGAACAAATACATCTTTTTCTCCTATGTAAAAGCCATATGTAGTAAGGAATTAAGAAGAAATTCACAACTTGAAGTATTTATTAATATAAAAAAATAGTAAATGTGGAGTATGTTCTATTTCAGTCACCACTGTTGGACCCAAAGCGCTTCAACACTCTCTGATGAAGATAATCCAAGATGCATTCTGAAAACTTTATATAGAATATGTTTTAGACAAAATATTTAAATGGTGAATATGATATATAATAATTTTTTGAGAAAAATGAAAAAGGTAAACAACAAGCAGTTGATGTAAAAGCAAAATAAAATAGTACAAGAGTTATTCCCAATTGTAAAATCGTTTAAAACAATAAGTGTAACATTTTAAAAAGAATCGAAAATATTTGGAAAAAATTGATGGATCAAATAATTAGAAGATTATTTCCTATGGTGATGTGTGAAAAGATAATATTTCACTGGACTAAGGGAAAAAATATTTAAAGGAAAAATAAATTTAGTATTTCAGCGCACCAAGTGAAAAAATGTTTAAATATGAACATATGTGACAAAAGGTTATTTCACGGAAAAATTAGTGAAAGAAATACTTTAATGAGAAATATTCGAAAGAAAATATGCTTTAAGAAGGAAAAAAAATAACAAGCAAATATTAAAATGTTGTTTGATAGAACCGGTTAGAATTGTTTTTTATAGTTAAAATTGCTTTTAGTACAACGTTTTTTTCACAAACCTTAAATAAAAAATAGTTTTAACTACATGAAAAACTGTTTCAATCACTCTTTTAAGACGTTAAAGTAAAAGTGTACAAGAAAAAGTTAAAACAAATTTAAATTTACACAAAAATGAAGTTGAAGAACAAGAAAATGTAAGTCATCTTCACACTTCACTATAACCTTATAGATATTATAGATATAGATCTTGATCTTATAGATTACAAATATATGTGTGTGTATATATATATATATATTCATTTGAAGATATTTTCATGTATGTACTATCCCTAAGAATTATAAGGAAGAAGAAAATACCATGGCCATGGGTATTCTGCCGGAAAAGTTCGGCACCGTGTAGTCCATATAATAAGTCGTACTAATTTGTCTATAGTCTTTAGCTAATTCCCTAATCCAAAATCAGTTTTCAATATCTAGTTTTATTATCATTATTATTGAAAGGCAATCTGTAGCTAATTGCATAATCACAGCTCAGTTTCTCGGTTTAATCACCATACTTATCACAATTCACAATCTAGAAACATACATATATAATGTATTTAAATTTAGAAATGCTAGGACTAATTCTAAGAGGCAAGTTTTTCGAATATTGCACCAATTTTTCTTTTTATAAAAAATGGCAATCATACATTCTTTTTAGCACGGTTAATTTCATTCTAGTAAAAAACATTCGTATCATTCAAACCGCAATAATCAGCATATTATTGATTATAACATATAACGTTTAAAGCGTTACACAAATGGTAGGAAAAACAAAAGAAAAGCTTGTCTTAATATATTATGTATACATATATATATATATATATATATATATATATAATTGTCAGTTAAAACAATATTAAACGTATATATATATATAAACTGTTTGAGACACACTTAATGCTTACGAGTGATGGGGCAAAATTTCGTCATACATTAAACTTTCGTTCTTAGATTACTGATTCATTTTAAACAAATATTTTTGCTTAGAAAGTTAAATGAGCACACTCAAAAACACAAATAATCTTGAAAAATAAACAAGAGAAAATAAGAATAAAGTGACAGAATCTCAAGGTTATTATATTACAAAAAATAGAAAGAATTTTGAACAACATTCATGAACTATAGATTGGATTCTAAGTAGCTATTGACAAAGAAAGCGTAATTTTTCCTCTCAATTTAGAAGAATTTATAGTACATTAAGATTGAATGAGTTCAATTCTTTAATTGATTAGGAGGTTTTATTCACTCTTTAATTACAATAAATAGAACTCTTCTTATTCATGTTACAAGCATTTAACTCGTTTAAATTTAACACTTCTATTTTCATAACAAATGGCCTTTACAATTTTAAGAGTCCATTGAGCTTCTTTCTATAATTCTACTTATCGGAGCATGAACTTAGGTTGATTTTGGTCAAGCATAGGCTCGTATGGAACCTTACCCAGGTATGGACTGTCCAGATATGACCTCTTTCATCACTTTTCAGTTGGTGCAGAAAATACCGCCCAACATTAAAAGATTGTTAAGAGAATTTGACATGCTAGTACTGTATCATCTGTTTGTTTTTTACTATAGTTGTTAAAAGTTTTGCATTGTTTATTGATTAAGATGCAAAAAATGCTTAATTTGAATCAAGGTACGGGCACGATGTAATTTCAAACTTTTTTTAAATATGTAGATTGCAACATTGAAATATATAGTTCTCTAAAAAAAAAAAAAAGATTAAAAGCATGTTTACAATAGCTTGAAAAATTACTTTTAGCTTATTCGTTTCAAAAGCTACTTTTTTGATATGGTTGAATAAATTCATGAAAAGTATTTTGATTTTTATAAGCATTTTTTTTTTAGAAAAGCCGATTATTTGATGCTTATGAAAAAATGTTTATAAAAAGCTTTTTTGTTTATAATTGTGACCTCTTATTGAAGAATAACAAATAAAGAATTTAATTAGTATCCTTAAATTATACTACTTGTTATACTAATAAGAGCTTTTGACTTATTTAACCAAATAGATTCAAAAACTCTTTTGAAATAAAAAAACACTTTTTTATGCACTATCCAAACACTAACTAAAATGCCCAAACTTATATTTCGCTACTTCAACTGCTTAAAAGCAAAAATACAACATATCCTAAACAGACCCTAAAACATGAGGACAATTTTTTCTTTTTCTGTTTTTTTGGGTGGAAGGTGGAGTAGAATATTATTACCACGTGGTTATATGTAAGACTTGACAATAAATCTATACTCGACTCTACCCACAAGTGAAGAGTTCGAATCCTACTACTCTCACCTCAAAATTCAAAAAATATTACGACCGCATAGTAAGTGTGTATTTAGAGCATGATTAGGAAGGTTTTTTTGGAAACTGTTTTTGGCTTCTTGAGTCTAAAAACTGCTTCTGAAATTGTTTGGATGATCTGTCAAAAGTATTTTTGCTCTCCAGGAATTTTTTTTTTTTTTGTTAAAGTTACAAAATATGCCGTCTTAAAAAAAAACTTCTGAAATAGACTTTAAAACTTATACTATAGTATTAAAAAATACATTATAAACTTAAATATAATATTTTTATAATTTTTAAAAAATAAAATTATTTTAACCTATTAAAACACCTCTAAAAATATAATTTTAAATAATTATTAAAAAAAATTATAACTTTTGTTTCTTCTACTTTATTTATTGATTTTTAGTGCCGTTGAACGATGGCAAAAAGATTATTTAACCAACCTGTCCTTGGCATAGCAATACAATTATGAGGGCAGATCTAGTCCCAGACCCAAAAACCAGGGACTCATACAATAAAATCAACACGGAGAGAGAGTCCTGGGAGTTGACTATTGACCATGCATAATGTTAGTCTAGTGTTAGGACCTAGACACTAGTCTCTAAAAAGAGAGGGCCTTGGGCTGGGTTAGTTCTTGCCTCAGATGGAACAAAAAACTTAATATATGAATGAATTTAGCCATAAGTTAATGTACCTGGTCAAGCACTTCCCTCTCTTTCAATATAACAAAAACCAGTTCACAGAACTCGTCGATTTCATAACTTTTTTTTTTTTTTTTTGCCGATTCACACGCTTAAAATCTTCTTCTTCGCTGATTCATATTCATCTTCTTGAGATTAATCTTATTTTATATATATATATATATATATATATTGATTAAGGAAAAAACATTTTAAAAATCTTCATAGTAAATAAACAAATATTCATTGATAAATTTACTAATTAGATCTTTCTTTTGTGCTAATTACCAATTTCCTACTTATTCATTTTGTCGATAAGAAGATATTTGATGTGTCTTGAGAAAAAGAATGGTGGTCCTTTGTATAGATCCAAATAAGACTATAGCTTTATTTTCTTTTTGATATAGAACAAGAGGATTTTTCACTCTGGTTTTGAAATTTTACATATACATATATACATTTTGAGTTAATTTTTTATTCACTCGTTCATCATTTTGACAATATAAATATACTATTTTGATCTTCACGTAAAAAAAAAAAAAAAACAAAAAGTTTCTGCCTTAACCTATTACTAACACGTGAGTCCCACCTGAAAATGATACTTTAACATGTTTTTTAAAGCCATTGGCTAATGGTTGGGTTGGCCTACTATGAGCCAGTATTTATTGATTTTTTTCGGAGGTGGAGCCCGCATTCTTAGCGTTGACTTTCAAACAGACAAAATCATGTTTTTCAAGATATTGTGCAAACTAATTTTGGTGTATACAATTTAGCTCAAATCTGAAGGGGGATATTTTGTAATTATTCAACTGCTAATATTGAAATACGTAATATATTTTAAATTCATCGTTGTTTTCCTTAATTTTGTTGTATTTTTTTTAATGGACTCAATAATTTTGTTGTATTTTTTTTAATGGACTCAATGGTAATGTAAAAGAGAAAAAAAAAAAAAAACTTGTCTGCTACTGATAGAGTTTTAAAAGTACTGTGTTTTTTTAACACTCTATCAAAATAATTTCTATGAAAAACATAAATGATAATCAAAATGTGACACTCTTTTTCTTTGCTAAGAGACGCAAGCGACACTACTTAATGAGAGAAATTTCTATTATGATTTCCGTTAAAAAGACAAAGGAAAATCTAACATTGGATAATCTACTAATCTAGCAAGAGTGGAAAAAAATATTGAATGTGAATTTGGATTTAATTTTACTAAATTAAAATTGGTGTTAACATATTTGTGTAGATAAAACCAACATTTATAAGAAGAGAAGTTCGCTTTGGAAAATCATTTAAAACTTATAGTTGAAACTTAAACGTTGTAGTAAAATTACACTTGTTTTTTCTAACGTGCTTCTTAAATAAAGCATATATTATGACAAGTAATCACTGACCAAACTTCAGTTAAAAAAAAACTGCCAAAAATTCTAATAATCTAAGTTTTTTTTAAAAAAAAAAGAAAAAAAAGAAAATGTAAAGTTTTACCATTACAACTTGCAAGAACAGACACTGAAGCCAACGCGCCTGAAAGTGAGAGTACTAAAAGATCAAAGCAAACTGCGTGTGTCCTGCACAAACAAAAATGCAGGAAAAAGCTAATAATAATAATAATAATAATAATACAACTAAAATCTGTTCATACGATCCGAAACCACCGCCTACTAAATCTCTGCTGCAAAGAAAAACATGAAAAATTAATTTCAAAAACATTATAAAAAAAAGAATTAAAAATTTCTTTTCTTTTCTCAGAGTGACAGTCCAAACAGTGTGGTCGGCAATGAAGCTTCAATTCAACCATTTATATCTCAAATAAATAAATTTTTAAAAAAATGTATTTCCGTAATTTTCTATATATACCCAACTCTCTCTTTTTCCTTTCTTTCACACCCCCCAAACCCCACTCCTCACCCTCACTTCTCTTTATCCTTCAAAGTTTCCCGGGAAAGATTCTCCGGCGACTTTCCATTGCTTTCTTTTCCAGTACTAGTGGAATTTTCCGTCATTCGCTTCGCCGTTTCTTGCTCTTGTTTTCGACTTCTAGTAGCGAAGGTAAATTCCGGATTTTCTTGTTTGGTTTCCGAGAAAGCCGAGGAAATTTTTTTTTTGGGTGAATTTCGCTTGCTAACTTAGCGGATTTCCGTTTTGATTTGAATTTGACTTCGACGGCGAACTGGATATTTCGTCGTTCATTGAATTTTTCTTAGGAACCAAACAGAGGAGTTGTTGACTTGTTTTTGTCTGTGATTTTTTTTTTGGGACTTTTCGTGTGTATGATTTAGAACGAATTTATGTCTGACATGAAGTTTCTGTGACTTGATCTGTTAAACAGCGTTGAATTTACGTAATTTTCCATACACGATGATCAGAGTAATGGAGTCTGGAACAGAACCAATGAAGAAGACGAGCATGGAGAAATGCTTGGATCCTCAGTTATGGCACGCCATTGCTGGTGGTATGGTCCAAATGCCTCCCATTAACTCTAAGGTTATCTATTTCCCTCAGGGCCACGCTGAACACGCCAAAGGGAACGTAGATTTTGGGAATTCCAGAATTCCCGCGTCTATTCTCTGCAAGGTATCCGCCATTCAGTACATGGCGGATTCCGAAGACGAGGTCTACGCGAAAATTAGGTTGTTACCTATTAAGTCTGATGATCTTGATGTCGAGGATGATGGGTATGTGTTGAACAATGGAACTGAGAATGCTGAGAAAATGACTTCTTTTACTAAGACTTTGACACAGTCTGATTCTAACAATGGCGGAGGATTCTCGGTCCCTCGTTACTGTGCAGAGACCATCTTTCGGCCGTTGGATTACTCAGTTCCCATGCCGTTTCAGTTCATGTACCCTAAGGACGTTCATGGCGAAAGTTATAGGTTTAGGCATATTTATAGAGGGACGCCGCGCCGTCACCTTTTGACAACGGGGTGGAGCGATTTTGTGAACTACAAGAAGCTTGTTGCTGGTGATTCGGTCGTGTTCGTAAGGGTAGAGAATGGGGATATTTTTCTCGGGATCAGAAGGGCTAAGAAAAGTATTGGTGGTGCACATGAGTACCCTTCTCGTTGGAACAATCCAAGGGGGAGTCATGGTTCTTCGCAGTTTGGGGGTGTGATTGGAAGAGTTTGTAACAAGGATTCAAGGGGAAAGGTGAGAGTTGAGTCTGTTGTGCAAGCTGCAAATCTTGCAGCCAGCGGGCAGCCCTTTGAGGTCGAGTACTATCCGCGCGCAAGCACTCCTGAGTTTTGCGTTAGAGCCTCGGCTGTACGAGCTGCAATGCAAATCCGATGGTGCTCTGGAATGAGGTTCAAGATGCCTATTGAAACCGAGGACTCTTCTCGGATTAGCTGGTTCATGGGGACCATTTCTTCCGCAGAGGTTGCCGATCCAACCAGTTGGCCTGATTCTCCATGGGGTCTTCTGCAGGTTGGTTTTGTTTTCCTTGGAAGTTTGTTAATAAGGAAAATTTTCCTATTTTTTCGATTTTAATGTAATTCAAAGTTTCCTTATTTTGATAAATGACTGTCGTTTGGTTTGGAATTCTGCTTATGCCTAATTACGGATATGCTTCTGAAACTTACAAGTTACATGTACTAGTTAGTGCAGTATATGCGTTCTTTGCTATACCATTTCGACTAACAAATCATTTAATTTTCTTTAGATCGTATTATTAGTGCTGATCCATGGCTCACTACTAAAAGGCGTTTCCTGTTAGTTAGTACTAATATACGTGTTCTGAGTCGGCTTTTTCTTTGTTTTAATGCCGACTATTGTACTTTGGATCATGCTGGCTTTACTTATTTTAGTTAGTTTTAACACAAGTCAAAACAATCCTGTTTTCAGGCGGAATGGGATGAACCAGATTTGCTTCAGAATGTGAAACATGTTAATCCGTGGCTGGTTGAACTTGTGACAAGTATGCCACCCATCCATGCGTCCCCCTTCTCACCTCCAAGAAAGAAGTTGCGGCTTCCGCAGAATCCCGACCTTTCTCTCCTCAGCCAACTTCAAATGCCATTACTTCCCAGCAACTTCCTCAATCCCACCAGCCCCTTTCAGTATATCCAAGACAAGGTTCCTGCAGGCATACAGGGAGCCAGGCATTCTCCACTGTTACCGTATTCAGCGGATCTCCATGTAAACGAGCTGCAGTCTCCTCTGTTTCCGATGGGTTTTCAGCAACATTATCCCATTAACGCTCCTACAAATGCTGGTGGCAATTTCATGAATAACACCGAAAACAATGAGAACATCTCTTGCTGGCTGAAGATGGAAAATCGGGGTCAGAGCTTGAAGGCAAAAGATGAAACTAGGACGCCTCAGTTGGTATTGTTTGGGCAGGTAATACTGACTGAAGAGCAGCTCTCTAATATCTCCTCTGTCGAAAACAATACATCAATCGGGAATTTAGAAAAGACATCAAATCATTCTGATGGTTCTGGTTCCACAGTGCTTCAAAATGGTTCAAAAGAAAACTCAATCGATCACCATAGTGATCTTGGTTTGGAGACTGGTCACTGCAAGGTGTTCATTGAATCGGGTGTTGTTGGTAGAACACTTGATCTTGCTAACCCGTCAGGTAGTTATGTGTGATCTTTTGTTCTCATTTTAGAATTGGCATCTTTAAGGGGTAACATTTGCAGATACTCATAATTTCTTTTATGTTGTTTTCTTTGGCAGTGAGTTTATGAAGACTGCAAAAATTCTAACCTTTCGTACAGAATCAGGCAGCAAGTGGCGAACGTAAGAAGATAGCTAGGGATTAGAGAACGAGAAAACTCTCCATAAATTGTAAAGTCCAATCGTTCAATCTTTCCTTGATGTGATTTTTTTTTCTACGACACTTTTTGGGAGAATCCTGACTTGCTTGATCTTGGGTAATTGTTTTTTACCATTTTGTTTCCTTAGGAAACATGTTCTTTGGATTTTGTGATAACCAGATTCCCATATGTAAATATTTTGGTTCCTTTCTTTTCCTTGTTGCACTCTTGGACAATTTTGAACATTACATTTACCAATTACAACATATTTGGAAGTGGCCGCCCTTGTCTTCTTCTGTTGAAGTCTTTATTCACCAAAATAAATGAAAGTTACAACTTTGGGAGAGACGCACCAAACTCATGAATGTATAGCAAAAATGTCATTCGAGAATGTTTTCTTTTTTGCCAAGTGATATTTGGACAATTTCGCCTGCCTTCTATGACCTATTTAATATTCAAAAAGGGCCAAGAAAAAGAAAATGAGTATCAATTTTAGGCGGAAGATTTTTATGAAAGGGACAAAAAAAATTTGAAATTGCGTAAACGATCTCTTTTTTTTAGAATAAAAAAAACACGTTTTTCTGTGCAGGTAACTGTCCCAGTTTTTTTAAAAAAAAAAAAGAAAAATGACTATAGCAGAATAAGGAACTGCAACAGAATGAAAAAAAAAAAAACTGGAACCGTTTTAATGTCCAAAAAACCTTTTTTTTAGTGTCAAAAGCTGTCTAAAAAAAAAGGGGTCATTTATCAAAAAAAAATTTTCCAAAGGCCATTCATCAAATTGCTTATTTTAGGCCACTGCTCAATAATCGACAGGATATGAACTTGTTTTAGGAGCAAAAAATTGCAACTAACTTCTAAGTTTCTTTGTACATCTTCATAATTAAACCAAAGTTATTTTTACAATTTCTAAGCTATCATAGCATGCAGTATAATGAATAATTAAAATCAGTGCTGTCCATTAAATAATTTTGAAAGTAATATATATATATATATATATATATATATATGTAAAAACCGGCCTTCTTAGTTTGTACTCAAGCCCTTCATGGTGTTCTAGAAAGTAAACTTGATGTTGTATTCTTCTTGTTAACAATTGGATGTCTCTAACATTGTACTGACCCCTGTTCGAAGTATTCTATACAGCATAACATTTAAGATTCACAATTCTGAACTGTCTTTCTTTACACAGGACCAATCAACAAAACAACAAAACGATTTGTCTTTTTTCTCTTTCTAGGCGGTAGGAACAGAACCCATTTCGTCCGGATTTATATATAACATTTTGGTTGCTCTAGAATATGACTATTTAATCAATGCAAACGTTTTTAAGGCAAAATGTTTTTTTTTTTCTTTTTAGTTTTTTTGTTCCATAGTTCCAGCCATTCTTTGATGACCCATTATTGTGCCGCAAATAATGGAAAATGGGATGGTCCTATATGAGTACTTGATCCATCGAAAATCTGAATCCTACTATTATTATTACTAAACCACAAATTAAGATTTAAGAAGTTTGATAAGTCAACTGAAACTTAAGCTGTTAAATTGTTTTTATTTTTGTTTTTGTTATTTAAATGGCTAGCCAAGGAAAGGTGATGCTATCCCTAGCTACTTTGAAAAGCTTACTATTATTATAAAAAGCAATAATAATAATAATAATAATAATAATAATAACAATAAGAATAATTAAGTTGGTTCTTTGACATTCACGAAATATCAGGAGTTGAACCAATAGACAACCAAATTAATAGGACAGCAAAGATACAGACATAACACATTCTTTCTGCGCAGAATTGGGATCTCCTCATTGACCCAAAACTGGGATTTTTTTTTTTTTTTTTGGCGTGTTATCAAAGGTTGTCTTTGCACAAGAAACTTGTAAAAAATAAAGTATAAGTAAAGAAGAAAATAGATATCAGAGAAAGAGAAGTAATAGGGATGCCAAATTTTTGCACTGAATTGGAGCATACATTAACTGACGGAGTTAAAAATTTTGTAATGAGAGCATTATAGCAAAAAATAGAAATATATATATTTTTATTTAAACTAGAGCGTTGTTATATTATTTAATTGTTGCATGGAAGCATAATTTGAACCTTTCTCATAAAGTGGGAACATAAATGGCGTTTTAGAAAATTTTGAAGTCTAAAAATTGACTTTCTAAAATCTTAATCAAAAATTAAAAAAAAAAAAATACTATCCTCTTAGGACTTGTTTCAAGGCTCAATACATTAAAAACAACTACACTTGCTAAACACCAATTGATTCTCAATTTGTAAAATCTCTCTACATGCAAGTAAAGCCACTTTCAAGGAAAAAAAATTAAGTAAAATCCCACTTAAAGAAAAAGTGCTCCTTACTTCAATACACACACATACACAATCACACATATATATACACACACACATATATATCTTACCACATTAATTGGTGCATGATAAACAGTGTCCTCATTTAATAGGTAAAACCTAACTTCGGTTGACAAAAATTGACAATATTGTTGGACAAAGAAAACAACAAGGCGTTGAAATTGAGAACCCAAATGCGGATTTCAAAGCTGTTTGTGCTGCTCAAAATGATTATAATTTTTCAGTGACCAAGATCCAAGATTTTCCATGTACATGAATAGTCAACTCCGGCAATGAGATTTCCTACATGAGAAAACCAAGAAAACCCCCAACCTGTTTTCATCATGATAATTATTTTTTTTTCTATTTTTCACACCGACACGAATTGCATGGGAATAAATAAACAAAGTTGGGGTGGGAAATCGAGAAGGTTAATGAAAAAGTCAACTTAAAGAAAAGAAGTTTGTCAAAGAAACAAAATCTCAAGGCTTGTAACGTTGTTTCTAAGGTCACGGGAAGGATCAACATGTGCAATGGCTTATATATTAGTTTATTGCAAAACAAATCTTGAACCCAATCAAAATGGTTCTCTCAGACATGTAGAAGGTCAAGTATGCAATCACATTGAACAACATGCTGATATTTGGAGGAAAAAAAAAAAAAAAGCACTAGGAACTAGGAACCTTGCTTGTAAGGTCGATGGAAGCCTCCTTTTACATAAAAGATTAAAGAAATATTAATTACTTACTTGCATTTTTGCCCAATATATGATATAATATGTGTCGCTTACTTATATAATACTGCAAAATTTGGACTTAAATTAAGAAAAAAAATGTGAAAATTGTTAGAGTTTTTGGATTCCACATTGAAAGGTGAAAGGAGAAGTAACCCAAACCTTCTAAACACATTGTATGTTTCATATTAGAAAATTGTAGTAAATGGTATTTTTTTCTTAAACTTAAGAATGCAAATAACAAGTTTTAAAATATTTAAAGTAGAGGTGTTCATGCATTAGGTTATGTAGATTATATGTTAATCTATAATCTAATTTGTTTATATTAGATTAGAAAAATTTTAATTCAAAATCAATCTGTGAATACCACTAATCCAATCTAAAAACAATGGATTTTGTGGGTTGGATTTCATGAATTGTGGACTAAGCATTTAAATTTATTAAAAAAATAAAAATTATTGTCCCATTGGAGGAGCGGTTTGGACTATTTTTTATGACCTGAATCACTTCTTGGTTTAAATTTTGTGATAGAAAAACACTATAGCAAAAGTAGTTCAAACCATGAAAAATAATTCAAACTTCAATTGCCATATGGACACTTAAAATTAACATAATATAATATACCATAATTGAATAATTACCAACATATTACAAGTTAATCAAATGCAAGTCTTTAATGGTAAACTAAATTATAGCATTATAAAATATTACAACAAACAAACTTAAATAAACTTTATATATGAGTAACATGATGTTGGGCTTTGTAATTCGGATAAGTTTTTTATTTTTTATTTTTGTTGTTATTTTTATTTTTATTTTAAAGAATATACACTTTAGGCACAACATCGTAGGTGTATAGGCTAATATAATTATTAAAAATTGTATATTTATGTATATATGTAAAATTTATAATATATAGATAATTTGAATTTGTTTGATTATACAGATTGAAAGATATTCAATCTATAATTCAATTCCTAGATATTGCATTAGAAAAATCCCAATCCAAAACCAATCCATATTTTTCATAATCGGATTGAATTGAATTAAATGGATTAAGCGAATTAACAGATTTTAGGTAAAATATTTATTTAAAATACTTATTTAATATGCTTACTAGTTCATATGTTAAGACCTACAATTTAATTTTTTAAGTTTTAAAACACCTTTTATTGCAATTACATAGAGACTATTATAATTTGACCTATGCTCGACGTATTAACATTGGAAAGGTGAAAAATATATTAAATTAGTTTATGAGGTTTTTCCAAGAAGATATCCAACAGATATCTGACTGTCAACCTCTTATGCAATCAGATGTAGTACCATCAAGCTCTCAAATTCATGTCACCTTGTGGAAATAAAACATTAACCTTCCCATGAAAGAGTCCGAAACAAATATTTTATTTGAAAATAATTATATTCTGAAATAAATGAATAAATAAATGATAATACAACTATTTCTTGTATTTTGATAATGACCTTTATATTGCTTTCATTATTATGATTAAGTGTTTAAACAAACATATGATTTGTAACTCTATTGTAACCAAAACTTGACATTGGACATATATGAGGTATATATGTGAATAGATACGATTCTAAGATTAATAGTGTAAATTATATAGTCCACAATATATGTATTTAGCTAGGCACTCTATACATGACAAGATTGTAATAAGGATTTATTTCTAATTGGAGAGACGATTTATCTAGACCACCAGAGCATATTGACTCTATGGTAGATACTTTGATGTGGTAGACTTAGTGGTAGCTAGTCGCACATTGAACTAAACCTAAAATGTAATTGAATTAATAATAATTCCTTCATTCAAATCAATTTACTTTGGTAATCATTTATGTTTGATCTTAATCCTGAAATAGATTTATGACTCCATATTTGTAGCTTATATATATTGATATGCCGAAGGCATGAGTTCCAATGAACGAAGGCTCCATTATCGGTATATTGGAGATGCAACTGATATTCAATGAGAGCATAATTCACAGACACAAAATCTATAATTCTCTAATAAAGAGTCAATGTTATCATCTCAAAGACATTATTCAAGAAATTGGGAAAAAAAAAAAAAAGGCCTCAGTTATCTGGATTTATACGGTAAACCAAATGATTTTTAATTTGCACTTGTTATAAATTGAATTTTTCAAATAAATGAAATAATGGAACTTCAAGATAAAATAATTAGAAGGTAAAATAGAACAAATTTCTTTATTCAATTATAGGTAACCTATGGGAATACACATGGTATGAGAAGTAATGAACAAGACTAATAAATATTCAAAGTCTCATAATACGATATATTATCAAGAGTGTAGTTTTGGATCTATATTGGTGTGACACCAAAGTTAATAATTAAACGGACAATTAATCTAGGATAATTTATCTATTATTATTGGAGCTTAATAAATACGTCCATCGAGTCTCAATGGTAGCTCACTAATTCTTTGAAACACTGTGTAGATGCGATTTACCACAGGCAGCACAAAAAGATACATTGAATGTGGAACTTAGCCTTTTAGTGTGAACTCTCACAATCAATTTAGACTATGTGGGGCTTGGCATAGTCCAACTGGATTGTTTGGGCCAATGCTAGGATTTTTTTTTTAATAATTCATGCTTAATCAATTTTAAAAAATATTTATTCAGATTAATTATTAAGATTTAGAATAATTAATTATTAGATTGTGGGGTCCTAGGCACAATCCAACTAGATTGTTGGTGCCAATGCTAGGATTTTTAAGGGAATTAATTGGTTAATTAGTTTTAGGAAAATTTTTATTTAGATTAATTATTAGGATTTGGAATAATTAATTATTTATATTTGAATAATTAATTTGAATCTTAATTTTATTTGAATTTGAATGTTGTGACACCCGTTATTCTTCTAACGGGTATTGAGGTAATTAAATTAATTTTTAATGTATAAAAAAAAAATTGCTTCATTTAAATTTATTTTATAATATTTATTTTTATCTATTTTTAAATTTTCTAAAATTCTCCTATATTTATTTAGTATGATTACTAAAAAGCCTTAGAACTTCTAATAAATCTCAAAAATGTCATATTGGCATTATGTGTGTTAAAGTCTTTAGATGAGACATAAGGATATCTTTTCCAACTACTCTTGACCCTCATTTTCTTTATTTCCTCCGTGACATGCTTCAACATGTCTCCTCTATAATTGTTTCTATCACTTCTCTTCAAAGATTTCATCTTTTCTTCCTTTCTCTTCCACGGTTCCCACACTCTTCTTCTCATTTCTTTGCTGAAGCAAAATACTTAGAGAACTTCTTCAAGGCTGCCATAAAAATCAGCCACCATCACCTCCATTTGAGCAAGAATTTCAGTCATACCGAAGTAAAGGAACCTGTTTTGAAGTCATTTCAAGCTTCCAACTAACCATAATCCGAGGTTAGAATCTTATGAACAAATTTAGTCTTTCATTTATAAATTTTCTTTTATACTAAAGGATTATTCAAATTTGCGTTCTTAAACCTAAGTATATGTTTGTTGCTATTTTGGAGCATATGTATGAAGTCTAAGTGTATATGCCCTAGACAGAAAATTTATATTGTTAAACTTTATAATACCTCTATGGCAGTGGTTATTTCTTGAAATTCTAAGATTAAATTAAAATAAATTTTATGAATGTAGTTGTATGTTGTGCTTTAGTTTTAATTGTCCTTATGCACGCCTTAGGATCAAGGGAGTATGGAGCTAACGTTAATTGATTCCAGGATTAAGAGACTGTTGATAAGCTTGAAAGGTAGGGATTCTATTACTCATCTTTTGTGAGGTTTTTATAGAATTAAAATTGATTGTTTTGCCGCAATATATATATATCTATGTTGAACTAATATTATATGAGTATCACATATGAAACTATGACATGGACTCGTCTTGTATTGTACGGCGAGGAACATAATGAATTGACACATGTTATAAATTGAGAAGCATGGTTAGGAAAACTAACTCTATTAATAATGATTCAATATAGAGAAATTGTAAGACATGAAGAGGGCGACGGTTACGTCCTTGGGCATGAATACCCTAAAAGGTAAAATAGGGGGAAGGCGATGACGCTTCCTTGGGTTGAAAGTCCCAGAACACACTGTACAGGAATCGATTTGGTGAGGACTCGGGGCTTGATGTCCCCTCACCGGAACACCCTTGGAATGTTTATAGGGTGATCAAGTGCGCCCATTTGGGTTTCGATGAGTTGAGTGATACTCAATTTAACATGGATACCTAGGAACAATGATGATTGGTAATATTTGTATAAATGTGTAATTATGACACTTGGTAATGATTAACTACGGTATCCATAAGATGTGATCATAATAAACCTCATAATCTGGAATATGATGTAACTTATTAATCATGCAGATTTTAATGTGGTAATGATAAAAACCTAAAGGTGAGTAATGGCTTTCTCTACTGAGCATAGTGTTGCTCATTCCCTTATGTTTATATCTTTTCAGGACTCACTAAGTGTGAGGTGGCTACGAGAAATATAGTTGAGGAAGTGATGTAACTATATTACATTGGGACTGCTTCAATCGTTGAGAATGTTCTTCATGATAATGTAAGCATCAATTGTTACTTTCTGTGACTGTATTACAATGTGTTGAGGGTTAAAATGATGATGACAACAGTTTATATTATTAAATTTAAGGTGCTACATTAAAACTGTGGTTTATTTGTCGTTTATATTTTTATTTTTGAGTTGAGAGTTTTCATTTAAGTCCCGGGCAAATTTTAATCTTTAAGGTTTTACTTTTATTATTTATTTTTATTTTATCTCATTAAAAACTGTTAACCCCCATATAGGGGCGTTACAGAATTTTTGGTATCAGAGCCTAGGTTCCGTTAACCTAGGGAGTGTAGCACCACTTTAAAAAAAAATATATTTTTGAGATGGTTTTGAAGCTGAATTTTCATTGTCATCATCAAAATGAACCTTCACATTGATTTATACAGTCTAGAAGGATGTAACATGGAAAGGCCATAGAATGAAAATATCAATAGTTATATGAGTACAATAATTATATAGAAGGAAAGTATTAATAGTTATAAGGGAATGATAATTATATGGAATGAGTTTATAAGTAGATTGCTTATGAGAGATTCGTATAATATTTGGATCTATAAGCATATCTAATTCGTATAAACGATGAGAAATTCGTATAGATAAGAGGATTTAAAAGCCTTTTGTCTCGTGAAAAACAATAAGAAATATAAGGCTTGATTTATTGATTTTAAAGTTTGACATAGATATGCCAAATTTTTCGTAATTGATTCAAACCTAAGTAATGATTATGTGTGGATTCGATGGAGCACATAAGTGTCAATGTCTTTTCTTAAAAGTTCTATATATTTGAGGAATATGATATAAGTTGGGAATCATGGTATTGAATCTTGAGAGAGATAAATGTTAGACTTTTGGTCTATTGAGACTGTGTAAAGTCTAGAATGCATGAATCTCAAAATTGGAATATTTCGTTACGTACATTGTATTTAAGTGTATCAGTGAATCTTTTGGTTACCTAAGGTTTTGTTATATGAGGAAATTATATATTGTATGAGTAGAATTATGGGGATTATAGATGTTCTTAAGTAGTAACATCAAGTGTCTTTGTTCATTGATATGGTCTACGTTGAAAGACGTAAATCGTATTGATTTCAAGGTTAGTCGCATTCTAAACCCTTGGTAGTAATGATGATGAATTCATTGATAGATGTTGAGTATTAGGAATAACATATGGGTGTATGCATTGTTCAATAAGGTTTTGATTAAAACAAAATTATTTGAGTTGCTGGAAGATTATGTTGTTATGAAATGATTTTAAATATCATTCAGGAAGATCCTTGTTGTCGTTAAATTAGATTTGTTGTTCATAGTTAACTTTATCTATAGTGGGCTTTAAATTGGGTTTAAGATTTATACAAATTGGTTTTCAATTTTGTGTTTGTTATTTAACTCGTTCTAAATGTGTTAAGGCCGAAACAACCTGACCATTTTCAACTAAGAACATTTGGGCCTAGTTCAAATCTTAAATCAGTTTGATTCACACTGTCTCTCTCACGTGATCTCTATACGTGTCATATACAGTGGTTTAATTAATGTTTACAAATACGTTTACTGTGCATAGGAGCTTATTTCTCCGAGTTCACTTTTTCTCTCTTAATTTGTTATTTTCTCTCTAAATCGCAAATCCTCTTCTTTTTCATTAAAAATTCTTCTTTTTCTCTAAAAGAAGAAGGAATTCTAGGATTCTGCAATTTACTATCTTAATTTTTCCTTTCTATTTACTCTTCTTTCATCTCATCATGGACCCAAAGTACCAACACCTGAGAAAGTATTTCCCATCACTCTCCCAAAAGATTCTTAGAAAGAAATACAAGGCTAGAATTACTCGGTTGTGGATTCTTATGCGTTTTGGCATCCCTTGTGATGTGAGAATGTTAATAGAGGGGAAAATCCGTCCGAGTGACTTTAGTCAAGATGTCGGTTTACCAGGATCAGGTACCAGTCGTAGTGCAATGAAAAGAAGAGCTCGTGCCATCGTGGTCACTTGTAATAAATGTGGAAGACAAAATTGTAACGGTAAATGTACTTCACCTGGTTATATGTCTACGAATAGAGAGGATAATATAAGGTTTTGTAGGAATGGACTTTCAAAGGATAACTTGGATAACATCCATCCTCCTCTTCACGGTCACCCTAGTGGATATGTTCAAGGAGCTATTTTTAAACTCTGGCCTAAATTTTATACAGAAAGACAACGCCTCAGGAATATGGTATTTCTAGATCCTGTTTGCCAAGCCATAAGAAAACTGGATGGGGAATAAGTTATCGCTCTATAAAGGTTATTTAGTCTTTACTTATTTGAAGCAGTTTTAGCTGATGTTCAACAGTTTGTGTTTTTCTTTTACTCAGAATATTTGCTTTTGTGTTTGAAATAATTGTGATTATTAGATTGATACAGTAAGTGTTAATATCTTATTTAATTTATGATTTTCTTAAATATATATATAATAAAATATATTATCTTATCAGACACGTCACATACGGTACAGTAATATGTTTGAATTTTGAAAAGCTTATCCAGATATTTCAAGATTTGTGTCTCAAATTTCAAAAGTTCTACGGTATTTGTCGTTTATATTAAATTTCTAGACTTGGTGTATATTTGTCAAAAAGTCTACAGTTGTGTCATGAGGGTCTTTTGTCGAATTGTTCTCAATTGTCAAAAGTTATACAATTAGAGTCTAATCTTTTTCAAAAAGTGAATCAGATTTTCTATAAACTATCAATCACCTTATCTTACTTTCTTATCCGCACAAGATTTTGTTTAAATCTTTGGATTACTTTTTCATTACCTACTCGTCTATCTCTTTAGCCCTTTTTGTATATTTCTCATCTTTAAAATCTCATGTAGAACCCCAAGTCTAAGTGGAGCAGACATTAAGCAACCACTTCTATAAACCAAATATGTCTACCTCCCAGTCCACGAAGAAAATAAAGAATGTCTATGTCTTTTGTGGTTCCAGCCTTGGAAAAGATAAAGCTTATTTAGAAGCTGCAAATCACTTAGGGCAAGTCCTAGCACGCAAGAAGATTAACATAATCTATGGGGGTGGTAGTATAAAAATGATGGTAAATATGGCACTAGCAGCTAGGTCTAGCGACGCTACTGATGTAAGAATTTGGCCTCATATTCCAGTTGAAGGAAACCTTTGTAAGGAAGCCATAGGTAAGGGAGAAGGAGTCAGGAGTATCCCTATAAATTTTAAAGACATAATCTATAATTCTGATGCTTTTATAGCATTACCTGGTGGTCTAGGTACTCTTGAGGAAATATTTATAGTTGCTTGTGGGCAATTGTTGGGCTTTTATTCCAAACCTTTGGGACTGCTGAACGTAAAGGGTTTTTATGACGGTCTTTTGAAATTTCTAGATTACGCTGTGGAAGAAAACATCACTACAGAATCGGAGAGACAAATCTTTGTCACTGCTTCAACAGCTGAGGAATTGATAGATAAAATGCAAATCATACATCCAGAATCCGACACTGCAACATCCAAGCTTGAATGGGAAAGGGAAAGCCGGGAGCGGCCAATTGATTTGAATCTCCATCTGTAATCTTTTTGTTTTATCTTTGGCATGTAGGCATGTGTGTCCGTATTTCGTGTGTTACGAATAACCGTTTGCCTTGTATTCTGTGTTTCTTGTGGTACGTTGTTGTTCAATCTTTTAGATTCATTGAGCCTAATGCCGGGATGGCTGGATACGGAGTACTTGATGCTCTCGAAACGCATCCTTCTTAAGGTCCGATCTTTTGTTTATCGATGTTTTTGTATCCTCTAAGCATGCATGATATGGATAGCTGGTATACGGAGTGCCTTGTACTCTCGAAACGTATCCGTATTATGTTTGTAATGTGTAATATTCTGTTAATATTATGTGGAAGTACCAGAGTCAGTTATGGGGATATTCCATATGAAATATGAGTATATTATTTGGATTGAATGTTTGTGTCATGAGGATAGCTGTTTAATGAAAAATATGCCGGGTATGTTTGCAACTCTGAGATTCCGTTTAATATCTCTATGAGTAAGTTTAATGTATAGTTTTGAATAAAAGTGTTTGTGATATATGTTTTATGATTATGTTCTAGTTTATTAGTTGAGGTATGAAATCAAATATATTTGACTTTTCCTTACTCAAAAAGGAAAAGGAACCTAAAGATGAAGTATATAAAATTTCTCTGGCAATCTCCTTAAATGTGATTGTAAATCACAGTCCATGGACAATGAAGGACTGGAATCATGATATGGTCAATATGTATGCCTGATCAGATTCTTAGACTATTATACGGTGTTATAAGTTGAAACTTGTCAGAAATACTCTTATTGAGGGATTTAGGAGTAAGATTTATTATGCAAGTAAATAAGTGGAAATACGATAACTTAAATTTGGAGGACAAACAACATTAACGGTTTAGACTCGGAATTGGAATCATAATGGAATTAAAATTTTTACTAGTATTGCTAGAATTGAAATTTCGAGGACGAAATTTCTTTAAGGGGGGTAGAGCTGTGACACCCGTTATTCTTCTAACGGGTATTGAGGTAATTAAATTAATTTTTAATGTATAAAAAAAAAATTGCTTCATTTAAATTTATTTTATAATATTTATTTTTATCTATTTTTAAATTTTCTAAAATTCTCCTATATTTATTTAGTATGATTACTAAAAAGCCTTAGAACTTCTAATAAATCTCAAAAATGTCATATTGGCATTATGTGTGTTAAAGTCTTTAGATGAGACATAAGGATATCTTTTCCAACTACTCTTGACCCTCATTTTCTTTATTTCCTCCGTGACATGCTTCAACATGTCTCCTCTATAATTGTTTCTATCACTTCTCTTCAAAGATTTCATCTTTTCTTCCTTTCTCTTCCACGGTTCCCACACTCTTCTTCTCATTTCTTTGCTGAAGCAAAATACTTAGAGAACTTCTTCAAGGCTGCCATAAAAATCAGCCACCATCACCTCCATTTGAGCAAGAATTTCAGTCATACCGAAGTAAAGGAACCTGTTTTGAAGTCATTTCAAGCTTCCAACTAACCATAATCCGAGGTTAGAATCTTATGAACAAATTTAGTCTTTCATTTATAAATTTTCTTTTATACTAAAGGATTATTCAAATTTGCGTTCTTAAACCTAAGTATATGTTTGTTGCTATTTTGGAGCATATGTATGAAGTCTAAGTGTATATGCCCTAGACAGAAAATTTATATTGTTAAACTTTATAATACCTCTATGGCAGTGGTTATTTCTTGAAATTCTAAGATTAAATTAAAATAAATTTTATGAATGTAGTTGTATGTTGTGCTTTAGTTTTAATTGTCCTTATGCACGCCTTAGGATCAAGGGAGTATGGAGCTAACGTTAATTGATTCCAGGATTAAGAGACTGTTGATAAGCTTGAAAGGTAGGGATTCTATTACTCATCTTTTGTGAGGTTTTTATAGAATTAAAATTGATTGTTTTGCCGCAATATATATATATCTATGTTGAACTAATATTATATGAGTATCACATATGAAACTATGACATGGACTCGTCTTGTATTGTACGGCGAGGAACATAATGAATTGACACATGTTATAAATTGAGAAGCATGGTTAGGAAAACTAACTCTATTAATAATGATTCAATATAGAGAAATTGTAAGACATGAAGAGGGCGACGGTTACGTCCTTGGGCATGAATACCCTAAAAGGTAAAATAGGGGGAAGGCGATGACGCTTCCTTGGGTTGAAAGTCCCAGAACACACTGTACAGGAATCGATTTGGTGAGGACTCGGGGCTTGATGTCCCCTCACCGGAACACCCTTGGAATGTTTATAGGGTGATCAAGTGCGCCCATTTGGGTTTCGATGAGTTGAGTGATACTCAATTTAACATGGATACCTAGGAACAATGATGATTGGTAATATTTGTATAAATGTGTAATTATGACACTTGGTAATGATTAACTACGGTATCCATAAGATGTGATCATAATAAACCTCATAATCTGGAATATGATGTAACTTATTAATCATGCAGATTTTAATGTGGTAATGATAAAAACCTAAAGGTGAGTAATGGCTTTCTCTACTGAGCATAGTGTTGCTCATTCCCTTATGTTTATATCTTTTCAGGACTCACTAAGTGTGAGGTGGCTACGAGAAATATAGTTGAGGAAGTGATGTAACTATATTACATTGGGACTGCTTCAATCGTTGAGAATGTTCTTCATGATAATGTAAGCATCAATTGTTACTTTCTGTGACTGTATTACAATGTGTTGAGGGTTAAAATGATGATGACAACAGTTTATATTATTAAATTTAAGGTGCTACATTAAAACTGTGGTTTATTTGTCGTTTATATTTTTATTTTTGAGTTGAGAGTTTTCATTTAAGTCCCGGGCAAATTTTAATCTTTAAGGTTTTACTTTTATTATTTATTTTTATTTTATCTCATTAAAAACTGTTAACCCCCATATAGGGGCGTTACAAATGTAGAATGATTATTCATCATTATTTAAATTAAAAATTATTTTAAATAATGGATTTTAATTTAAATGGAATTATTTGAATTGGATTTATCATGGATAATGCAGATAATCACAGAATCCTACATTATGATTGGTTGGAATTTTTTAAATATCCCTATTAGGGATTGGAGTGTACACCAAGGGGAACTCATCAAAGTGTGGTGTTTTTCACCACTAGGGGGAGAGAAAATCTCTTTTATTATTGATAGACTTCTTACTCCTCCGACTTACTCTATAAACAGAGATCTTGCATCCTCATTTATTCTTAGACTACCATAGTGCAAATTTCATAGAGTAAAGCTTAAATTATCCTCCTTTAATAATTCTAGTTTCTCAAGCACTATAGTGGTTGGAAGTAGGGCCAGTAATTTCAAACACAGCATGATGATACGATATGAAAATGACACGAGATAAATGGGTTTGGACCGCACGTTTATTAATTAGGCCATAAATGAGTTGGCACGAATAACACAAAAATAAATGGGCTGGATTCGTGCTAACACGTCTAACATGCCTTAACACGTTTAATTAAACGAGCCGTAAACATATTGACAAGGCACGACACGACCAGCCCATTTTTAACACATTTAAACTTAAAAATAAAAATATTTGAAATATTTATAATAGGTTAGTATTAATTAGATATTGTGTTTTTGTTAATTCTCTTTATTGACTTTTTTTTTAATTTTTTAATTTTTTTTAATTTTTAGTTAACTGGGTCATAAACGTGTCAAATGCATGTTGTTATCATGTCAACAGGTCACGACACGTTTAATAATCGTGTTAATTGTGTCGTATCATGTTATGCGTGCCATAGACGTGTCATGTTCGTGTTTGTATTTCTAGCACGTTTATTAATCGTGTCATGTTTGTGTTCGAGCTAAATTTATTATGCTGTAAACACACCGACACGAACACGATACGAGCATGTTTATTGCCACCTCTAGTTGGAAGGAGAGAGTGTGCGGTAGAGGTTTGCTGATTTGAACATACACATAATAGCTTGAAAGAGGAGTCATAAGCATTGAAGGTCTGCATGTTGAGATTCATTTAATTAGTCAGAAGTGCTACTTGCAATCATCAATAGGTTTATTTGATTATAATTCTATTTTATAGTTTATAGCAACTTGAGTTAGATTTAAATAATTATGTAAAAAATTTTAAATTTTTCCTGTATCATCAAATTAATTTTCCAATACAAAGTGCAAACAATAGTGTAAAAATAAACATTGACTGCTCAACATATTTAGTTAACAGCGGTGCGAGGTTTTTTTTTTTTTTTTTTTTTTCGGATAAGGAACTATTAAAAAAATTAGGGAGAAAGAGCAAAATAGCAAATTTGGGTTAAAAATTAGTAAATAATATCATGTGTTTTCAAAATGTGTAATAAATAGCATATTATGAGAAATAGAGAATAGAAACCCCAAAATACCTTTGTTTCTTTTTCCTCCTTGTCTCCTCCTCTCCTTCCTTGCCGACACCACCGGTGGTCAGGAAATACAATATCTTTCTGAAAATACAGTATTTTCGATGGATGTCACTGGACATCAACGGTACTGACGACATCATTTTAGAGAGAGAGAGTTGAGCACAACACAAAAGGGAGAAAGAGAGAATCGGGAACAACACTGAGGGGAGAGAGAGGAGAGAGTGAAAGAGAAATTAGAAAAAGAGGAAGAAGGAAAAAAAAAGAAAAAAGTGTATTAAATATGTTGTTGAGGGTATTTTTGGGTTAAAATACTGCTTTATTAGAATATGCTAGTTACTCCACTTTATCAAAATGTTTGACAAAATTTTCTTAACACTAATTAAAATCTGCTATCTACTATAATATCTTAAAAAATTATAGATAGTAATTTATTAAATAGAAACATAATTTTATCTAGTGGAGATATAATTATAATGTTTTTAATAACATAAGAGCATAAAAATATATTTTAATTATTTAAGAAGACACAATTATAATTTAAGTGCCCCCATGCGACAACTAACCGTGCAACACCACAACATAACTTTACCATGGTAAATTAAGTGCCCCCATGCGACACCTAACCGTGCAATACCACAACATAACTTTACCATGGTAAATTAAGCGCCCCCAATGCTTCCTTGCACATTTTCCCTTTGTTTTTTTTTTATATATAATTAAAAAAATGTTAAAAATATCACATTTCCCCTCTGACCTTTGCACATTTTCCTTTGATTGAGTGTTGGACTTGTATTTCTTTGATAGACGCTTAGGATACTATCTAACATGCAATTTGTTCAAAATTCTCTAGGAGTATCTCTAATATAATACTAAATTGATATGCCAATGATAAATTTAGTATTTGAGTGTGAAAAAACTCTTTTCAATACAATGCCTTTTTTAATGTCAAATTTGCTATATGCTAAACTTTATAGCAAATTTGCCACAAAGTTTAGCATAAAATAAATTTGGTATTTGATTCCTATTAGTTGATAGATTGACCTTTTTGCTTTAATAATTACAATATTCTTACTTTTTAATTATTTTAATACTAAAAGTTTATTTTTACAAGTTTCAAGGTTCAATAATTATAACAAAACACAAATATGTCATTCAAAATAGCATTATGCATTAAAACATAACACATCAAATATGTTATTTTTACAATTTTTTATGATAAATATAATATTGACATTGACATTTGCATTAGAGATAGAACTATTATTGAAATGGTCATACACCAAGTAAACAATCCAGGCATTGTTTACTAGACACTGTGAAATATTATTTTTATAGTCTGTTTGTCATTAATTAGTTCTAACTAATTTTTCAGTTAGGAACAATAGAAAATTCTCACATGTTACAGTAAAAGTAAAAAAAATTACTATAACATAATACTTTCACATACTACAATATTTAAAGTTCTAACTAATGTTCTAACTAACACATCAAACACATGAGATAGCGTTCAATTGATATAATAACTTGCTCGAATCCATACTATGGTCATCATCAATATATTAAAAGAGCATTGGTATTTGACTTGAACGGGCTGTAGCCCGGGTCTCTTATAAAGGCAGGCTCCATCAAGTGAGTATAATGGGGTCCACTTCTGTGAGAGGTTCAAGCCATAGCCTGTTTATAATTGAACCGAAAAATATCAGAATTGGGATGGTGAATTCATAGCATTTAATTGAACTGACAATGAATGACATCATCTTACAGTTCTACAGTCTTAATGATTGTTTTTGTAGGGCAACATATTTATAGTTATTTTCTACCCTTTTACAAAGCAAAAAATCTTTGTTGTTTTGTTGCAAATTCTCATGATATGCTAAAACCGTCCTTTAGGCTTCCTCTTTTTTAAAACCGACCATTTCTATAAAGATTTTTCTAAGACGATATGTTTGTTGCAAATTCCCTTCACGGGCTGTAATTGGATTGTTCATTAAACTTGCCAACCTGTCCAAACCAGTTTCCTCGTTTGCTAAGACGTATCTATGTTATCACCTCCTCTATTTTGAGAAGATTTTCTGCTCATCTATCATCTTTGGCAGGCAGCAGTAGTTTTCAAGTTTTTTGTGGCGGTCTAAACCTGCCCACCCATGTTTGTGTATGCATATCAATAATTTTAATTCTAGTCTTCTCTCTCTCTCTCTCTCTCTCTCTCTCTCTTGTCATTCCAATTCCAATTGTGATAGGTTAATCTAATGAATTAAAGTTCCAAACTTGGTAAAAAAAAAAAGAGTTCAGAAATAGCAAAGCTGTAAACGATCACAACCCGTTTGTTCCATGGACTGGACTGATTTATTGCGATCACAACCCGTTTATTCCATAGACTGGATTGATTTATTGGATTTAAGTGTATAATAGCCCGAATTTGCTTTTGGTATAAGGCAGAATTGAAATCTAATAGAATCAAATCAACATGATTCTAGATCCATTTTATAAAATTCTCCCTTCCTAAATTCTCCCAACTCAAATCAATATGATACGGTAAAAGTTATTTTTTCTCTCTCTCCTATACTAAAAGAAAAAAATATTATAACTTCTTTATTTGATATATGATTAAGATGATTCTTCATTCATTGTGTTCTTAATGGAGAGATGAATAAATCAAAATCTATATTGCATTTTTTTTAATATCATAAATATTAAAATTTTGTTAAATTTATTAATAAATCAAAATTTTTTTACACTATCTATATAAACACGAATTCATATTTATTCTCAATTCAGATTAACATTTTAAATGCACATCCAAATGTTAATTAGGATAACAATTTAAATCATATAACTGAAATCAAAATAATCTGAATCAACGCAATTCAAAACCGTTCACCAAACGGACCCTCACTTGACTCAAAATTCTAAAAGATAATTAGGAATAGCGCTGCACTTCTTTTTTTGGATCGAAATATATATACCCCACATGAAAACTATTTGAAATTCTGCCACAGACTTGGATAGCATCATATTATGCCGACATTGTTATCCTCAAGCTCAGGGCTTTTTTTTTTTTTTTTCCTTCATTTTTCTTCCCACCTGCTTCTTCTTCCCCATGCCTATTCTCTGCAACTCAGCCACTTTTTTCCTCTTTTCTTTCCTTTACTTTCCCAGCCGTCTCTTCCCCAACTTTCTTCCCGTGCTTCCCTCTCTTCTGTCACTTCTCTGTCCAAGTCGTGTAACTTCACCGGCGAAATCGACTTGGCCGTGCGACCAACACGGTGGCTCTGGGAGCCGCGCGACAAGCACCAACCAGCCAGAGCCACCTGCCATGACTTCGGCAACCGCCTTAGGGAGCCGCGGGACGAGCACGGCCACCTTCGGGAGTCACCATCAGGAACCATGCAACGGCTATATCTCTTAGTTCTTCTCCCACATCAGATCAGGCACTGTAGTCCTCCACCGTGACGATGTAGGTCGACCGGAGATTCTTGAATTAGATACCGGGAATCGAACGTTTTCTCATATGTTTTTGTTTGTTTTTTTTCTATTTTTTATAATCTTTTTTATTATTTTTATTTGATTATTGTGTTTGTTAGGGTATATTTAGTAAAAAAAATAATAAGGTGATGTAGTGTGATATTTTTTATTTTGTGGCATATATTTAAAAGACCTCTCGAGACAACCACGGTCTCGCCCCAGACTTCTCTAACCCGCTCGGGTGGTTTGAGTTGGGTTTTGGCCCCATGCTCTGTATCCCAAGATTTTTGGGCTTTTTTTTAGCTAGACTTTGGAGAACTTTGGGCCACGATGGGGGCCCAATAGACGACCACTGTAGGCCCTTTTACGTTTACACTTGGGCTTTATTTACGTGACTGGACAAAAAAATCTTATTTATCTTTATGGTTTTAGCCCATTGTTAACAAGTGAGATCTAATTAAACTGGGGCTTAATTTTGTTATTAACAAAATAGACCAACTTAACTCCAAAAATGTATTATATATTAAAATAGAGTTTGTAGTTTTGTGAATAATCGGTGAAAAAGGTATAATTAACCAGTTGTTTGAATGGGTGGTAAGAACTACAATTTTTATCATAAACTTAATTATGAACCGTGTAAAATTTTTATATAATATAATAATAATAAAAAATTATTATAATATAAAACTTTTACATACTACAATAAAAATTATTTTAATCACGGTTCCACTACCTTTTCAAACACCTCGGTCCAATAAAAATTATTTTAATAACGGTTCCACTGCCTTTTCAAACACCTCGGTCCAAAAACGGTGGTAGCTTGTACCGTCACACGTGTCAAGCTTCGGCCTTTCACTTCAGCGAACAAACAAAAGGAGTCGGAATACGAAAGAATCTTATAAGAATTAAGAAACATAAAATCTGTGCGAAGTTGATGCTTTTGTAGAGATATTTACCACCTACCCTTCCTTTTTCCTTCGACTGTCTTCTATCGGCTTCTCCGTCATTCTCTTTCTCTGTCTGCTTATCTCTGAATTTTGAATCAAAGGGCAAATCTCGTTTCAGATATGGCAGGTGAAGCTTTTCAACTCATTTTTTTTATTGCCTGTAGTATAATCTCATACTATATAGCTAACCAAGATGTTTCTTAAGTCCTACATTGAAAAAAGTCTTTATCTTTCCACATGTTTATTTGGGTTGACAATAAATGACGCTGTCCTGATTCAAATTGCTGGATAACTTGTTAATTATAGTCTTGTATTAGTTATTAAAGAGCAACCCTTTTTCTCTTTTTACCCTTTTTTTTGGGGAAGAATTTGTTTGTGGGCTAGCGGTCAACTGTTTTAGATTCTGTCAATGTATGAAAATGGGCTTTGTTTAGCTAGCTACCTGCATGTAAGTATAATCTTCCCATGAATGAAGTTTGGTTGTCGTTTGATGTTGATGAATTAATTTTTAATTTTTAATAAATTAGAGTTTCTTTTTTTTCCCCCCCTGTTGGGATTTGGGATTGATGCATTACAAAGTCAAGTATAGTTCTCGGGTTTATGTGTGTTTCATGTGCTTCAACGTTCATCCTAGGCTATTGCTTATTTCCGCTTCTCTTAAGGCATTTCTACCTAATGAATGCGTGTGTGTGTGAGAACCAAAATGGACTAGTCTTATAAATACTGAAAACTGATTGTGACTGAAAATGATTTTTCTCCTTAAAAAAATTGTAAATGACTTATGTGGTAGAGTTCACTAACAAGTATCGAATGAAAACCATGTGCAGTTCATCAATTTTATGGAACAACAGTGTGAAAATTAAAAAAGTTGAAATGTTTCATGGTAGAGCATCTGATGATAAGAACATAATAAAATTCTTGATTAAGCTCTCTTATGCAGCAATGTCAGGGAAGATTGTCGAAAATGTTTTCATGTCACAAGGGTACCAACAAAATAGACTGTCCGGCACCCAATTTCGAGTTGACCGTTTTTCCCCTAATACGCGCAACTTGCTTCCCCTTCGAGGGGGGAAGTTAGCATGGACTCCTATCTCTTCCATGCAATTGCGCACCTTATCAAAAGACCAGAGTGGTTTTGCTAACCGGAGAACTGTTCATTGCAATGGTCTGTTCTAGACTCTCGCTATACAGGTCGATATCAAATGAAAAACTAATGTTTCAAACATCCTATAAATACAACTTTTGATGTCATCATATATAAAATTTTCCCCTTCTCTCTGCTTTGTGTCTGTGTTTTCATTCACCTTTTTGGATGGTCTAGGTTCAAAAGTAATTCTTTACCTTCTTGTTCTTGGTCTTTCATTTTTAATCTGCTTGACTTGTGTATTTTCTATTTTTAATGTGTAGCTGCTTCATCTACTACTGCATTTCCGTCGCTTGACAAAGTTGATTTTCTGAGGCTTCAAAATGGCAGGTATGAATTTTCCCATAAAAACATGTGAAAATTGAACTTTTTGTGCTTTCGGGTGGAAGACGATCTGTGTACTGTAGTTGTGTTTCTCCATGTTATTTCTTGAAGAGATGCTAAGTTTATGTGGAATATACTTGCAACCCTGAAGTCTGACGATACCCTGTCATGGCAATTCTGTCACAGTGCTCTAACTTTTGATCCGTGCTTTATATAAGAGATGGCTATCTTTATGATTTTTCTTTTTCTTCTTTTCCCACTTTCGCAGTCACATAATGTGTATTTGTATGTTCTGATATATACATAGTGATATTCGAGGTGTCGCTATTGCCGGTGTTGAGGGAGAACCAGTCAATCTCACGGAACCAGTTGCTGAGGCAATAGCTGCTGCATTTGCTGCATGGTTAGTGGAGAAGAGGAAAGCTGATGGCTTTCAACGCTTGAGAGTTTCTGTTGGCCATGACTCTCGTATATCTGCACAAACCTTACAGGTACTTTTCCTTGGAAGTCTCAGCAGCTTTTTTGTTTAAAAATATGTGTCTTCACAAATTTTCCACTATCCCTTTTTGTATTTCCTACAACTCGAGTAGGAAGTATGTCAGCATAAGAATTTTGTCTCTTTGAGTTGTGTTATGCATATCGTTCTGTCTTAGTTCTGATATTTTACAGATGCATATGGACTTCGAATGCTTTCTTTATCTTCTAAAAATTTGATGAACTTCCAGGATGCAATTTCACGAGGAATCTCTGGAGCTGGCCTGGATGTTGTTCAATATGGGTGCGTACTACTTCTGTAACTGATATTGATATCTTACTGGTACACACAGATAAGAGATTCCAATGTCAAAGGTTATTTGGACCCTATCATTTTTTAAGCTTGATTGACTTGTGAATAACTCCAGTCTCCATAAAGTCTGAATTGCTCTGCATTTCAAGTGCTTAAATTTCTAGGTGTACGGTCCAAAGGGGCAAGTTTAATGCCATTGAACTTATAAAAAAAGGGGTTGAAAGTTGATAAATTTCATCTACATTTAGAGGTTACATTCGAGTAAATTTTTAACTTCATTTATGATCTTACCATATGCTTAAGATAGAGTAAACCAAAAAATTAATAGTGTGCCTGTAAGTATTTACTACTTGCAATTGACAATAATAAATTTCTAAATAACTCAAGGGGTGTTGGTTGGAATGGTCAGGCCTGTGATTTGCTCCCACAATGTTTGAGGTTCGAACCTCCTCGTAGGCACCTACACGACAAATTGTCATAATTTCCTGTCTTCCAAAGATTGTAGGGTTCGGCGGAAAGAAAATTTCAAAATAAATAAATAATAAATAAATTTGGTTAGTGGTCTATTAACACAATTGTCTCTTGTGATTGGTTATTGCCTACCTTGAGCTCATAGTTATGCTGCAAAGGATAAAGAATATGAGTGATGAAATTAATACTTTCTCTTGTTTTTTTGGCAGTCAACAAGTCATGAATAAACTGTTTTTGCCTTTATGCAGATTAGCATCTACACCAGCAATGTTTAATAGCACATTAACAGAAGATGATGCTTTTTTATGTCCAGTTGATGGGTCCATCATGATAACAGGTGGATTGTTTTGGTTTCGTTAAATTCATGACATCAATCCATTTTGCACTGCTTAAAATGTGTGATTATGCTGTAAAACCTAAATAGTATTTTGTTAGTTCGTCTAATTTATGATGCTAATTTTTATGCTGACAGCTAGTCATCTTCCGTACAACCGGAATGGTTTCAAATTTTTCACAAATTCTGGAGGCCTTGGGAAAGCTGACATAAAGGATATATTGGAACGTGCCGCTGATATATACAGAAATTTTACAGCAGGAGGACTGACTACTTCCAATGAAAAAGCTTCTGCATCGGTAAAGAGAGTTGATTACATGACTGTATATACAGCTGATCTTGTAAAGGCAGTTCGCAAAGCTGCAGGAAATATAGGTATCTCTGAAATGTTTCATTAAAGTAGAGATGTATTTAGAGGTCAAAATATCTTTCACCCTTTTTGAGAAGGCTAAAGTTTTGAGCAGCTTGGAGTTTAATTCTTGTCCCACTACCCCAATATTATGTTTGTTTTTCTTTCTCGTTGACTGGAGGCGCTGGCTTTATTCTGGAAATTAAATTTAGTTGGTTTTCTTTTAGGTGAGATGATCTTATTTACTAATTTGTTTGGTTTTGTTGAATCTCAGAGAAGCCATTGGAGGGTTTCCACATTGTTGTTGATGCAGGGAATGGAGCAGGAGGATTTTTTGCAGTAAGTTTAGCTTGCAATCTTATATAAAGTTAATTTCTTCATGGCTGTAACGCGTAAGGCTATATTTGTTGATAATTAACATTTTTTTTTTCATTATGGGATTCCTAATTTCCTACTAAAATGATGAGAAAACTTTTACATGCCTAGCACTGCCGTTGTCTTCTTTTCTTTTTACTCAAGCTTCTATGGTCGGATGTGCTGGTGTTCTGCATTGTATATGCAACTTTATAAGATACATGCATACATACGTTGCATGCATGCATGGTGTTCTGCATTGTGTATGCAACTTTGTGAGATACATTGCATGCGTGGATGCATCATCCTTTGGATGATGTAATCTATTCTTATTTATCTGGAGTGTGCTGTGTGCATTTTGACTGATACATTAAAACATTTCTTGTATCAGGCTAAGGTGCTTGAGCCTCTGGGGGCAGTTACATCTGGTAGTCAGTTTTTGGAGCCGGATGGTAAGACTTAAATCTTAGAAAAATCTTTCCCCCAAACACCCCCCCTCCCCAACCCAATTTGGATTATTCTTTTAACAAAACATTGGTTTTCTGACCAGGTATGTTCCCGAATCATATTCCAAACCCAGAGGACAAGACAGCAATGAAAGCAATCACTAAGGCAGTCCTTGATAGCAAGGCTGATTTGGGGATCATCTTTGATACAGATGTTGACAGGTAATTCTTCTTTCCAATGGCATAATTTTCTTGGCTTATTTATTGGAGATAACTTTTTTAATCAAGCATTGCTTTTAGATCTGCTGCTGTGGATTCCACTGGTCGTGAATTCAATCGGAATCGTCTGATCGCCCTGATGTCCGCCATTGTTCTTGAGGAAGTAAGGTTCTTTGCTTCAGCTCTCTTAAGGGTCTTGTTTCATGATCTTAACTGTTCTGGTTTCCCCCCAGCATCCAGGAACAACTATCGTTACAGACAGTGTGACTTCAGACGGTCTTACCACATTTATCGAGAAGAAACTTGGTATGCCATAATTTGAACTTGGAATAACATTTTTCTTTATATATTTGAATGGATTCTAATATGCAACTTCTTGCAGGGGGAAAGCATCATCGCTTCAAAAGAGGCTACAAAAATGTCATTGATGAAGCTATTCGTTTGGTAGGATACATCTCTGTTCACCTGATTTCTGCTGCTCAAGATTATATGGGCACAAGATATTGCTTTCATGTTAGAAGTTTGAACGTATTGATTATAAAATGGGCACAACAACTGGAATTTAGAATGTTGGTTGGACACAAAGTATAATTCATTATCAGTTCAGAGTGCCAAATTTTCAACTTGGGCAATCTTTATTTTGTCAGATTTGAAATTTTGACTGAAGTTTATAGAATTTCTGACAGAACTCCGTTGGTGAGGAATCGCATCTGGCTATTGAGACTAGTGGCCACGGAGCCCTCAAGGAGAATCATTGGCTTGATGATGGGGCATACCTCATGGTAGGCTTGTGGCATTACATTGATCATCGATTCGGATGTGAAATGAAATATATTATGAGTTTCCCGGGTTGTTGTTAAACTGTCTTGGTTTGTGCGATATTATTTTCTTTTACAGGTCAAAATCTTGAATAAATTTGCTTCAACCAGGGCTTCAGGACAGGGTCATGGCAGCAAAGTTTTGACTGATCTTGTAGATGGTCTGGAGGAACCAGCTGTCGCTGTGGAGTTGAGACTGAAGATTGATCAAAATCATCCGGATCTTAAAGGAGGGTATGTTACTGCTAATGTGTCAGTTTTGTTTTAAAAACTTTGTTCCGTACGTATTTCCGTGAACTAATAGATTAGTGCTTCCAGATCTTTCCGAGAGTACGGAGAAGCGGTGTTGAAACTGTTGGAGAACTCTATTGATTCTGATCCAAAACTCCAAAAAGCTCCCATAAATTATGAAGGCGTAAGTTTGACCTAGTTTAGTCCTGTACCCCTTCAAAACCACTTTGTTTAAGGATTTATTCAGGAAACAATTTGTCACTACAACAATTAGTTGCAAGTATTTCTCTTCAATAGGATTCTTTTGGATGTTGTTACATTTGATTGATTTGCCTCTTTCATTTTTTGAAATTGCTTGCACTAACAGGTTCGAGTTTCCGGCTTTGGTGGTTGGTTTCTTCTTAGATTGTCACTTCATGATCCTGTGCTTCCTCTTAACATTGAGGTAAAAAAGCCCTTTCTGGTCTTCTGCATATGCTGTACTATGAAATGCTTGGCTAACGCAATTTCGATACTGTAGGCACCAAGCCATGAAGATGCCGTTAAACTTGGACTTGTCGTGCTTGCTGCCACCAAGGAATTTGCGGCTTTAGATACATATGCTCTAGATAAATTTGTCCAAGGATCATAATTTGACACCCGACAGCCGCAAATCCTCTTCTTCATGACGTCTTTCTGCGGCAACATCTTCCACTTCTCACGAGGTTCTGTAGTTTTAGCTGCCGTTTAAGTCTTATGCGTCTTTGCAAATGCTTGTACCAAAGGGTCATAGCACAAGTTTTAGTTTACAACTTACGGGTTACACAATAAGTGAAAACATCAGATTTTTTTTTTTTTTTTTGGCATCTTCTTCTATGAGAACACCGTCATATTGGTTGCGTCAGTAAATGACAAATTTTGCTTGGTGTTCAAATGTAAGCCTTGTGTCATCATTCTAATCTGGCTGTTGATGTGCACGTATTTACAGTTGTCTAGGGACCAAAGATACTAGAGGACAAATGTATCCTTAACAAAAACAAATAAGCACCATGTCAATGCTTAAACGTCTGTCAACGGGTAAAAAAAGACATGCAAAGAATTCTTTGGCATGGTAATGAAAAAAATCCTCTATAGCTTGAGCGTTATTCTGAACCGTTTGATCTTTTTCAAAAGATGCTCTGCTGGTAAGATGTATATAATCTTACCATATAGAGCTCCTGTGGTGAGTGAAAAGCTGTCATAGATCAATAAGAATGCACCTTCCCCTCTGGTCCGTTTGGGTGGTTGTGTTAGAGACTTTTACTTAGAATAATTATAAGATAATTAGTGGATTTATAAACCCTTGCAAGTCTGGTTTTGCATAGGTGAGCTCTACTCAATAGGTTTGTAACATGTTGCTTGCTAGCTTGGAACAGGAATTGTGGAGAACATGTCCATAACTAATACATTATGGATTTGCTTAAAAACTAAGCACAGCGGGACAAATATTAATTTGGCATCAAGAGATCTTAAATAAAATTTAAACTCGGCATCAACAACCTACAAGCAAGGACGCCCAGCCCCACTAGCCAAATCTAGGTCTTTTTTAATTTGTCGTTAGCTTAGCACAATTATAAAATTGATGTATATTAAAGAAACGACCAAGTTGTTGCGAAGACTAGCCACTATATTTGTAGCAAAGCCCTTTTTTGCTTACATATATACAAGCTAATCTTAATGTGCAACATTGTTTTTCTCCCCCTTTGTATTGTTTTTTTTCTTCAAATGCATGCTTTCCTTTCCAGTTTTTCACATAAAAATGCTCCTGAAGATCTAACTTCTAAGCCGAGGTAGGAGTTTTCAGAAGTTTCATCATGAAATTGAACTTAACACCCAGAGAGGTCCTTGGCTGGGGCCAATTTGCTCCTTCTGGCACCTTGATACCTTTGAAGCCCTGACCCTTGTACAGCTTTGTGGCTGCAGGATTCTTCAGATCGCAATGCAAAGCAATGGCATGACAGCCCCAGCTCCGGGCTTGAGCTTCCGCCTTTGCTACGAGCCTTTTAGCTATTCCTTTCCGGCGAAATTTTTCCTGCACAGCAACATTTGATATATATGCAATTCCGGTCCTGCAATGAAAGCATGCAATTTCAGCGGGAGGGGAAAAAAAACTAGTTGAACCATACATTTTGGTGCATTTGACATTGCATGCGTAATGTGAGAGCAAAAAAGATTTATTGTGAATTTATTCCATCTAGTATATAACAAATGAGAGCCAATAAAAGTGAAGCTGAGCTAACTGTAGAAACTTGCATTGTGGTTGATGAGAGAGTGACAGAATATAAAAAGGTCAGTTGGGCAATGACAATGAAAGCGTCACATGTAATGAAATGTAAAATGGCAAATAACAGCCTCTTGCACAAGGGGCAATTGAGGACAAGCTTCTTATGAGGGTTGTATAACAAATAACCACTTCCAAAATTAGGTAGTAGACCAAATTCAATGACACCGAACGGTACATTACTTAACAAAAGCAAATTTGATGAACTCACCTTCTTTGTCTTAGGGGTCCTTTTCTTGGAAGAAAATCAGCCAGAGTATCTAAAGTCAAAATTCCAGCCACATGACCCCTATTGAGACTGATTTTCCCGTCGAAACCGCCTATCCTCAAGTCTTCGGTTCCAAGGAGGAAAGTTTCATCCATTGAGCTACCGATTACAGCAACCAAACTAGTTCTTCTGCAGCCATTTGGTAGAGAAAATCCTGTCAGCATCCCCACTATCCTGTTGATCCTCAGTGCGAAATCTAAAGGGAAAGAATAATTGGGGAAGAATGAGCTGCAATGAGTCTCAGCCACTTCCCAACAGTCCTCTAATCTCGCATTCCGGACAACAATCTCGGGAGACACAGTTGGAAACAAGTCAACCACCTGACTAGCTCCACAAGTTCCTACACCCACAAACCAGAGTTTGTGATCAAAAAAGGAACATCGAAACCGATGATTCCCAAAACTCTTTGATTTATTAGTGTCTCCAAGTATTTTTCTGTTCTCATTTTTCTCATATAATGCTGTATTTTAATTGCCAAACCAAAAAGGAAAAGCAACCCAAGCTCTATTAGTTTTGCTAAAACATAATGAAGAGCCAAAACAATCCAAAACGAGAATATGCTAAAAGAGCAATGAGCTCCATTATCCAAGACCTTAGACAAGCTAAAGCAAAAAATGAAGGTACTATATAAACCTTAAACGAATCCCAATCTCAACTTAAGAATATCATCAAAATTCACGAATCTCCCTACTAATACTAATAGAAATACAATCAAAACAAAGCATCAAACAGCTTATACATAATAAGTAAAACAAGTTTCAAATCTGAAATTGAATCCGTAATCGGAGAAAAAGCTAAAAGGCTGGAGAATCGAGAAAGGTACCTGATTTAGCGAGAGAAAGGAGAGAGAAGTCGTCAGAAGAGATAGGAACCCGAAAAGGAGAAGAAGAAGAGAAAGGGATTGGCTTCTTGAGATTGAGAGAAGAGGGAAAAGAGGTCTTGGCGGAGCAGTTAATGGCGGTTGGGGAAGCCAATATTCCCAAGTCCATCGCCCCCAATTTTCTTTCCTTCTTTCTCTCTCCTCTGCTCTACTCTCTCTCTCTTCTCACTTCTCGAGAGAATGAGAATCCACCAACGTTCTTTTCACATCCTTTTTTCTTTGTTTTTGTTTTTTTGTTTTCTAGCAAAGAGTCGCGACAAAAGGAGCTGTGATATTTTGAGTTTCGGCTTCAGGAGAATCTTCTTCTTCATCATCATCATCCCTTCTTTTTTTTTTTTCGATTCGACGTTGTTATGATTTGGGGTAAAAAGGGTAATGCCTAAAGTAATTTACGATTCAAAATTACATATTATGCGATTTTTTTTTTTTAATGAAATTGAATTTTATTCCACTTGAGAAATATCTGCAATTACAGCTGAACTAAAAAAATAAGGCATAGAATTGCATGTTTAGATAACAATGAGCTACGTCATTTCCAGTGGATATGTGACAAGCATTGGCATTACTAGCTTGAGAGATACCATCTCGAATATCTTCAATGATATTAGCTTTGGAGGCTCGATCAACTGGACCCTTCACATCATCTTGACCATTACGTGCATCCATTTCGACACTCTAAACTACAAAACCCCTCTCCAAAACGAACCATACCTCTTCCAATTGAGGTGAAACTTGACACATAATACATTTTGACATGGCATAAATCACTGCATTAACGATCTCTAATCATAATTCCCACTCCAAAGAAATCTAATACCTCATCAATGGCAGCGTCCACGTTGATCTTGACAGCTCATGCAGCCCACGCTCCCCTCCTCTAATCAACTCCGTTGGCCAACAAGAATTCTCCCAACATTTGCCCGCTTGGATTACTACCTCCTCCGACCTCTTCACATGGCCTTCAAAATTACGTTTAATCCGGTCTAAGCACGAGCACCAAGCAAGCATGCCAAAAATAGAAATTTCGTCTTTGCTTCCCTTCTCTACCTCGAAAATTCCTCATGATTGATCATAACGATGAGCTCCTCCAAAGAATGGTGAACGTCTTCCCTCTCCCCACATCTAGGACAGCTCCCCTCTTCAACAAATCCACTCAAGTTCAACGGCTTCATGAAATGTTCTCCAAACATGGATCTTTATCTTACTAGGCAAAAAGCACCCCCACAGCTTCCTCCACTACCTAACATCACCACCCCAACCCAACCCTCCTTCAGGAAACTGATGAGCCATCTCCAGCTTATACTCGAATTTGACAAAATAAAGACCCTTCATATCAAAATGCCACATTAGATAGTCTTCTTGGTTTCTAGAACTCATTCTAAATGACCTCCCAAGCTATAGCCCAGAACACTTCTTTGATGAACTCCCGATTCCACAGGCTACCCCTCAGTAAGTTTGCCACCGTGTGCTCTTCCCAAGTCCCACTTTGTCTAGTTACAAGTTTGAAAAGGTCCAGCCAAGGATCTTTAAAAACCTTCACTTTATCCTCATTACCAATCCCCCAACGGAGACTCTAGATTAAAAAGTCTACCTTTAAATGATACGCCGCCACACATAGGAAGGTATATTATCCACTTTAGCCTTTAGAAAGGAAGAAGTAGGGAAATACCTTACTTTAAGCACCGAGCTAATAAGGAGTGAGGCAACAACAAACAACGCCAACCTGTCTAGCTAGGCTTTATTAAAAGACAAGAGACTGAAGCTTCTCACATAGTGTAGTTGGGATCTTAAAAAACACTCATAGTGTAGGTGGATGTAACTTAGATCACGACCTTTATCAAAATCTCTCTGCCACCCACCAAAAAAAAATCATCTCTTTTATATTTGGAGTTTCTTCCGAACTCTCTCTCATATTGTACTAAATTTCCTCCTTTCACTTATTCCAACAAAAGATGGTAGCCCTAAATGCATGTCATGGGAATCATTTGAAAGAATTCCCAAGATGTTAAACATCTCTTCATGTCTTCTATCATCCATATTAGTCCTAAAGTGTTGAAAAAAATGGTTAATAACTATTTTGAGGAGCCATTTTGAAGCCTAATTTTTAGTGGAACCCACTTTGTAAAAGTGATAGATCTTGGTGTATTTGCATTTTCCATCGCGAGGAGATCGAAATCATATGTCTATATGCTCAAAATGGTAATCGGATGAATAAGAAATTGATGCTCATAATGTGCTCATTGACATTTGAATTTTGTTAGAAGAAGCCTAAATACGGAGTTCTATATTAATTAGGCATTAAAACTTGACATCTCCTGACATGTATAAGTACTAGGGTCTTTCTCTACATCTAGCCACCTACGAAATTGCACATAAAAAATAACACAAAGCTTTCCTGTTGTATATCCCTAACGAGAGATGGTTTGTCTTGGCCATCGGACGTGAACTCCGCGAATAGAAATATTGGCATATTGTCATAGGTGATGATGTGTTGGATCGGGACATAAAGTGAATTGATTTGGATTAATAATTTTGTCTCGACAAATCAATTTACTTTAGACAATCATATGTATTGTATCTTAATCTTGAGATGAATAATGGGCCCATTGTCTTGACTTATGTCTTTTGATGTACCAAAGGGTGACATCCAGATTTTATGTTGGTACGCATGCCGGTACATTGGAGGCATGACTCTTGATAGCATAGACCTGTTATTCATAGATATGGAATCCATAGCTCCTCTTCAGGAGTAGTTGATATCCTCTTATATGCGTTATCATGTAATTGAAAAACTAGAGCGCTCAACCATTTGGATACATAGGTGTAACCGAATGGTATACCGTCTATGGATGGTAAGTTTTCCGATGGTGAGATAATAGAACGTAAGATAAAAACAATAAGGAAGGCAAGACAGAATTTATCCTTAAGCCGATTATAGATAATCATATAGGGATACGATACATTATGATATTCATGGAGACTTAGCTGTACGAGTTTTGTAATTCTATATGATTCGAGAATGCAGCTCCAAACTTTTAGTGGTAGCGTTGGAGTTGATAATTATGAAATGTATATCTAGGATATTAGGTTTCATAGTTATCAGAAGCATGAACTATATAGGTCCATCAAGTCCCCTTTGCTAGCTCATACTAAATCCTGTAACGATACGACGTGCTTTTCCAATAATTGGTGACTTATGTCAAATTATCAGATTTGCTGAAATTTGGTAGAATCAGATAATTCATGTTTATTTATCAGTTTAATTAATTTTGTAAAAAATTAATTCAAGACAAACTTGTTGAATTATCGGGATCAGATAATTCATGTCTGTTTATCGATTGGATTAATTTTGAATTAATTTAAGATAAATTTGTTGAATTATTAGGAATATTTATTTTCCTAGAGATTATCTAGATATGACTATTTTAATCAGATAACTTCTCTATTGGGTTATTTGAATTAAAACTGAGGCTCTATCCTAAGAATCTCAGGTGGGAAATAAAGATTCACAAGGATCATTTATCGTAAGTTTGGCAGGCCGATCTTTAAGTTCGGCCTGCCAATGGAGTAAGTTTGGTAGCCGATCTGCCAGTTTGGCCTGCTGACCAAGCGATGAAAGATTACGTGTTTTTACGCGGATTTTATCATATATTGATCTTGATTCGAATTTTTAAGGCCTTATCTGATAAGGACTAACCCCTGAACCCAACCTCTATAAAAAAAAGGGAGTAAGATTCATTGTTATTTAGATTAGTTGAGAAATCTATGATGAGACTCCACCAGTGAGACTCTTAAACTCCCCAGAAAGTTGTTGTTCACAAATCACGAACACTAGCTTTGGATTTTCTTAATTGGTTGGAAGCAGAGTCGCCTGGTGGAAGAGCTATACGAATGTGCCCACATACACACCGATCGTGGATAGAGAATAACAAAGAAGGCCAGTTGGTTGAGGTCCTTCTGGAACGTTCTTCTCTTCACGGATTGCGAAGCTTTTTGACAAACAAGGTTAGTAAGATCTAGTTAATTTATGCTTACAATGTGTCAAACTTGTGTTTTGGAAAAATACACTGATATAAAAATTTTAAAATTTCTCTGCGTACTATTTTTCCAACAATTGGTATAAGAGTCAGGTTTTTACATAAATTTGCAAGTTTGTGATCATGCTATACGTATAAATTATGTGACCTTGATCTCTCCTATGCCTGAATATTAATTTTTAGAAGAGTTGACACTCTAGGGTTTCTAAATATATGTTGTCATGGATTATATGGTGAATGTTTATTAATTAATTATGGTTGATTAAATTATTATTTATTTATTTATTAATTAATTAATTTTTGACGGTTATAGTTCCTTAGAGGTTAGAATGTGTATCTAGGTTTTTCATGTAATTAGATGGCAGACTATTATCTCCATCTAAGAATTATTATTTAATTTTAAATTTGTAAAAATTTTGTAATTAAATAATCATTCGAAGAAGACAGATCTAAAAGATGGATGATAGCGTTCCCTAGGTATTTTCTAAGTCTCTAAAATTTTATGTTTTTGAATTGTTGAAAATAAAATTAAAAAACTACGTAAAACTGTATTTTCTGAAAAAATGTTATTTCTACTCGGTCGGCATGCCGAACCCTCCAATTTGGCAGGTTGATGGTCGCAGATCGACAAGCCAGACTTCAGGTTTGGTAGGCCATTAGCGGGGTAGAAATCTGATGGCTTTGGTGACAGGTTGAACTTTCTAGTTCGACAAGCCGAATTGTCATGATCAGCAGGCCGGCCTGAAAATATCACCAGGCCGATGGATCATGACTGTCAGGTCGATCACACAGATTGACATGCCGACAAAGAGCTATAATTTTTCAAAAAAGGTGCGTATTTGGTGTAGTTTTGATTTTGTTTTTAAGACAATTTTGAAAAACATTAAATTTGAATATGACTGAAAATATGGAGTTTTTGATTTATGCGGGATTGAAGACTTGAAGATGGATGCTACATAGAGAAGGATACAATTTAAAGATTCAAGGATAAAGAATCGATAATATGTTTCGATTATCTGTTGTAATCTTTATTTTTTTTTCTCTAAGATGGAACCATAATATTACAGTTGTTTATTATGTTGCTTGTGACTTTGCATGATTGCTTTGCTTTTTTGTATTATAATATGATTTGTTATGTATATTGATAACATATCATATAGAATAGGGAGTGCCGCTCACTAAAAAATTATTCATGCATGCTTATAAAATAAAACCTTAATTTCAAAAGATTGATTAGGATAAGGTTTTCGAAGAAAGGACCTACGGCCTTCATCGTTGGTCCATAGCTAGCACATGGTGGTTCTGACCCATAGGAAGGGAGTTCATCATATACTAGGTTGGATTTCTAGAGGATAGGGTATTTTAGCATGATTTATGGTTGTACACCCCTAAATGGTGATTATAAATCATGGATAAAATATTAAAATGATGGTTATACACTCATGTTAATTTTATTATTAACCTTCCCTAGGAGCTCTGTTAATAAAATTAATGGCCAAAGAAACAATTATTAATATATATTGGATCATATGGGTCCTGGACGACATATAATAATTAGGAGAAGATCTGTGTTCCTGATTGAATTTGGCAAGATTCCCCTAGGAGCTTGTTGAATTCTAAGTTGGGAATTATCGTTGTAACGTTGTGATATTTTCAAGATTTTGACACATAAACACATTTGTATATTTTACATGATTGTGTTGTCTTACTAAATTATTATGATATGTTTGCTTATGTTTGGTATATGATTTTTTATTGTAGATTAAAAATGTCTAAAAATACTTTATCATCGATACTTGACAAAAACCAATTAACCAGAGAGAACTATGATGATTGGAAATGAAACCTAAATATCGTCCTTTCCTTTGCGAAACTTAAATTTATGTTGACAACTCTGTGTCTTCCCGAGTGTGCAGGAGATTCCACTAATGAGCAAATCCAATTGTATGATCACTAGAAAGATGCTAATGATCAGGCCCACTGTTATGTTATGGCCAACATGAATAACATGCTGCAGGCTCAACATGAGGATTATGAGACTGCTAGGCAAATCTTTGATAATTTGGAAGACATGTTTGAAGGCCAGGCCTTAACAAAGTAGCAAGGAGTGCTTCGAAAACTCTTGAACTATAAGCAGAGACCAGGGACGTCTGTAAAGGAGCATATGATGTTAGTTATGAGTTACCTCGCTGAGGCTCAGACCAATGAAGCTGATATCGATGCTGAAACTCAGATGACTATTGTCTTTGAAACTTTGTCTAAGGAATTTATCTTGTTTAGAGCTACTTTTAATTTAAGCAATAGGCAGGATATGACCTTGACTTAGTTGATGAAGCAGTTATAAGAGTTTGAACTGCTAATTAGGGAGTCTCCTACTGGTGGCGAAGCCAACTTGGCGGCTGCCTTTGGTTCCAATCCTTACCCAAGGAATGGAAAAAAGCAATGGGCCAAGAATGAGAAGTCTTCATTTCCTGCGAACGACAAGAACAAGAAGAAAAAGAAGAAGAACCCGAAGAAGCTAAAGTGCTTCTATTGCGGGAAGGTCGAGCACATAAAGAAGAATTGCAAGGACTTCTTTTCCTGAAGAGGTAGGTGTGATATTCTGTATTTAGAAACTTGTTTAGTTGAGAAATCCAGTGACATTTGGGTCATAGATTCTAGAGCAACTAATCATGTTTGTGTTTCTTGTTTAAAAAAATGAGAAGTCTGCTTCGTGAAAACTTCACGCTTCGGATGGGCAATGGATCCTTAGTCTTAATTGAAGTAGTGGGAGACGTCCATCTTCATTTTAATAATTGTATGATTTTAATTTTACGAGATTGTTTTTATGTTCTTAAATTTAAAAAGAATTTAATTTCTGTAGCTTGTTTATTTAAAGACTCCTATTTAGTTTCGTTTAATAATAAAGGTGATTCGTAAAAACAAGTCTTTTATCTATTCAAGATGGATGCAAAATAATCTATATTTTATCAAACCTAAGATGGACTTACTGCTTAATGTTGAGATAAATGATAATAACTCTAAAAGAGTTAAAACTTCTCACTCTAATAAGACTTATATTTGGCATTTATGACTTGGTCATATTAATCTAAATAGGATTCAAACGTTGGTAAGGAACGGACCTTTAAGTCATTTAAAGATAGAATCTATACTACAATGTGAATCTTGTTTGGAGTGTAAAATGACCAAAAGACCATTTGGGTCTAAAGGCACTAAGGCTGAAGAGGTTCTAGAACTTGTGCATTGTGATGTTTACGGACCAATGAATATATGGACACAATGAGGGTATGAATACTTCATCAATTTTATTGACGATTACTTAAGGTATGGGTATGTGTACCTAATGCACCACACAAGCAAAACTTATACAAGTTTAGGGAGTTTTTGGCTGAAGTGGAAAAGCAATTAGGTAGACCCATAAAGGCACTTTAATCCGATCAAGGTGGAGAATACCTTTCTGACGAATTCTTGGGACACTTATTAGAGAATGAGATTTTATCCTATTTGACTACGACGGGCACTCTGCAGTAGAATGGCATAATTGAGAGAAGAAATTAGACTTTGTTGGACATGGTTAGGTCCATGATGAGTTATTCATCATTAACTTTGTCCTTTTGCGGATATGCACTACAAACCGCATGTTATCTTTTAAATAATGTGCCTTCAAAATCGGTTCCTAAAACTCCTCACGAGTTGTGGACTGGCAAAAAGACATCCTTAAACCATATTCGCATATGGGGATGTCCGGCTCATGTCCTGTTAAGGGATGCGAATAAATTAGAAGCATGTTCGGAAGTTTGTATGTTTGTAGGATATCCAAAAGGGACTAAAAGAGGTTACTTTTATAACCTAAAGGAAAATGAAGTCATGGTTTCACCTAATGCAACTTTCCCTGAGAAAAGTTACATGGACGACTTTAAGCCTCGAAGCAAAGTGGTGCTAGAGGAGTTGGCGAGTGATTCGATCACTCCCGGGGTTCCGAATGAAACCGTTCTAATCAGTGTAAAAAAACCAACTGAACCCAAACAACAACTTAAGGAGCTTCGGTGTAGTAGGAGGATCGGGCGTTAACCCGAGAGATACATGTTCAATGGTAAGGCCTACTTGGCTGAACTAGATGAACATGATAGGGATCCTTACACTTGTACAGAGGCTATGGAAGATGTTGATTCGAAACTTTGGACAGAGGCCATGAACACAGAGATGAAGTCTATAGAGACTAATCGGGTTTGGGAGTTTGTGAATCTTCCCGAAGAGGTAAAACCCATAGGGTGTAAGTGGATCTATAAGAGAAAGAGAGGAGTGGATGGAAAGGTCAAAACCTTTAAGGCTAGACTGGTAGCTAAGGGATACACGCAAAAGGAAGGAATCGATTACGAGGAAACCTTTTCGCCTATAGCCATGCTTAAATCCGTTCGCATTCTCTTGTCCATAGCTGCCGCTCTCGACTACGAGATTTGGCAGATGGATGTCAAGGCGTCCTTTCTAAATGGCTATCTTGATGAGTCCATCTATATGGAACAACCAAACAGGTTCAAGACCAAGGGTCAGGAGGGTAAGGTTTGTAAGCTGCTAAAGTCAATATATGGACTTAAGTAGGCTTCCCATTATTGGAACATAAGATTTGATCAAGTAATCAAGACTTATGGGTTCGCACAAAATATGGACGAACCATGTGTGTACAAACACATTAAGTATGGGAATGTGGCTTTTCTACTGCTATATGTAGATGACATTCTGTTCATTGGCAATGACGTTAGGGTGTTGTCATTGGTCAAATTATGGTTGACCAAGAAGTTTGACATAAAGGACTTGGGTGAGGTTAATTTGGTTCTCAGTATCCAGATTTTTCGAGATAGGAAGAACAGAATGATAGCTTTGTCCCAGGCCGGCTACTTAGATAAGATTCTTAGGAGGTTTGCAATGCAAGATTCCAAGAAAGGTAGGCAACCATCTAGGTCTAGAATTACTCTTTCTAAGAAAGACTCTTCAAAGTCTGATGAAGAAAGAGAATACATAAAGAAGGTGCCTTATGCTTCAGCAGTGGGTAATCCCATGTATGATATGCTTTGCACGCAACCGGATATTTGTTATACGGTCGGGATTGTAAGTTAATTTTAGGCAAATTCAAGACCAAACTATTGGGTTACGGTCAAGCATATTTTTAAGTACTTGAGAAGGACTCGAGGGTATATGCTTGTGTATTCGGGTGAGGACTTAACTCCTCTAAGATACACTGACTTAGATTTCCAATCCTGTTTGGATTCGAGGAGATCGACTTTGGGTTTTGTGTCTACTTTGGGTGGCAGTGCCATCAGCTAGAGGAGTGTGAAGCAAGATTGCACTTTGGATTCAATGATGGAGGCCGAATATGTGGTAGCTAGTGATGCTTCTAAAGAAGTAGTGTGGCTCCACAAGTTCCTTAGGGATCTTGAAGTAGTTCCTGGTATGGATAAGGCAATATCACTATACTGTGATAACAGTGCGGCGGTAACTAATGCTAAGGAACTAACATTTCACAAGAAGAGTAAGTATATTGATCGAAAGTATCATGTGATAAAGGACTTCATAGAGGGCAGGCATGTCGCTGTTTGCAAAATCGCATCCGAGGACAATTTGGTTGATCCATTCACGAAGACACTAACTGCGAGAGTTTTCGAGAGGCATGTAGAAGCTATGGGGATACGAGATTTGTCATATTTACTCACTTAGTGCAAGTGGGAGATTGTTAGACATGTATGCCCTAATGAGTAAAAATATAATATGTTTTTGGAGACATTTTTATTAATAAAAGATCTATTTATTATTCATATACCAAATCTTGTCCTCTTTATGTTCATATTTATTGAATGTATGATAAGCAAACAAAAGTCTGAGATTGTCGGTCTAAACATTTAAGAATTTGGCATATGATGGACAGATTATGCAGAAGATACGATTCTTAAGGTGACAGTCTAAATCGTAAGATCCGCAATCGAGGGAATAAAGTTGGGCGCTTTATTCATGCAAAGATTGTTATGTTGTCTATATCCCTAATGGGAGATGGTTTGTCTTGGCCATCGGAGGTGGACTTCGCAAATAAAAACATTGGCATATTATCATAGGTGACGATGTGTTGGATCGAGACATAAAGTGAATTGATTTGGAGTAATAATTCTGTCTCAGCAAATTGATTCACTTTAGATAATCATATGTGTTGTATCTTAATCTTGAGATGAATAATGGGCCCGTTGTCTTGACTTATGTCTTTTGATGTACTAAAGGATGACATCTACATTTTATGTCGGTACGCATGCCGGTACATTGGAGGCATGACTCTTGATAGCGTAGACCTGTTATTCATAGATATGAAATCTATAGCTCCTCTTCACGAGTAGTTGATATCCTCTTATATGGTTATCCTGTAATTGAAAAACTGAAGCGCTTAACCATTTGGATACATAGGTGTAATCGAATGGTATACCGTCTGTGGATGGTAAGTTTTCTGATTGTGAGATAATGGAATGTAAGATAAAAATAATTGGGAAGGTAAGATAGAATTTATCCTTAAGCCAATTATAGATAATCCTATGGGGATACGATACATTATGATATGTCATCGAGACTTAGCTGTACAGGCTTCGTAATTGATGACTTATGTCAAATTATCAGATTGGCTAAAATTCGGTAGAATTAGATAATTCATGTTTATTTATCGGTTGAATTGATTTTGTGAAAAATTAATTCAAGAAAAACTTGTTGAATTATCAGGATCAGATAATTCATGTCTGTTTATCGGTTGGATTAATTTTGAATTAATTCAAGATAAACTTGTTGAATTATTAGGAATATTTATTTTCCTAGAGATTATCTAGATATGACTGTTTTAATTAGATAACTTCTCTATTGGGTTATTTGAATTAAAACTGAGGCTCTATCCCATGAATCTCGGGTGGGAAATAAAGATTCATAGGGATCATTTATCGTAAGTTTAGCAGGCCGATCTGCCAGTTTGGCCTGTCGACCAAGCGGTGAATAGATCACGTGTTTTTAGTGGATTTTATCAGATATTGATCATGATTTAAATTTTTGAGGCCTTATCTGATAAGGACTAACCCCTGGACCCAATCTCTATAAAAAAAGGGAGTAAGACTCATTGTTATTTAGATCAGTTGAGAAATCTAGAGTGAGACTCTGAAACTTCTCGGAAAGCTGTTGTTCACAAATCACGAACACCAGCCTCAAGTTTTCTCAATTGGTTGGAAGGACAGTCGCCTGGTGGAAGAGCTGTACGAGTGTACCTGCACACATACTGATTGTGGACAGATAATAACAAAGAAGGCTAGTTGGTTAAGGTCCTTTTGGAATGTTTTTCTCTTCACGAATTGCAGAGCTTTTTGACAAACTAGGTTAGTAAGATCTGGTTAATTTTTGCATATAGTGTGTCAAATTTGTATTTTAGAAAATACTATGATATAAAAATTTTAAAATTCTGCTGTATACTATTTTTCTAACAAATGTTGTTTTAAGTTCTCCAAAGGTGGTGTTCGATCATGCATAAACCACTTCATTTGTTGTTGTATCATAGGAGACAGACGTTCGTTAAATCATCGTGCACAATCGGAGGGGACGAATCTATTTTAAGAAAAGTGTAATCCACACGTGCCTCAACTACCATTTTCGTTCAAATTGAGATTCTGAAGGTTGAATTTCGTTGTAATATTTTATTTCTAATTTCATTCAAACATTCTTTCCTTTATATTGTACTTATTCGTTGAACCTCCTATATTTTGCTAACAGTCTTAAAAAGGACTTAGTTCCATTGATGACGAACAAGTTTTGGATGCCAAGATACGACAAGTTTTTTTTTTTGTTCCGTTCTTGTCTTCAGTTTATGCATGTTATGTGTTTTAGTTATTTCCTTGAAAATTTTGCTCAACATTTAAAGCTCAAAACGTTTCATATTTTGCTTACGTTTATGTTTTGTTCTAACTTTTGGTTTATAAACGTTTACAGATTATATATATATATATATATATATATATTCCTACATATAACATTTTTTTCTTTGTTTACGGTTTTGTTTGTTTAAGTTATATATATATATATAATAGTTTTTCCTTATTTGCCTTTTTTTTTGTTATATTATGTTATAACAGTTATATATCATAATAGTTTATCTTTACATATTTTGTTTTATTATATTATAACATAACTGTTCTTTGTTAATGTTTTGTTACAACAAATTACGGTTTTCAGTTACTTGCTATATTAAACTGTTTTAATATATATACAATTTGGTCTTTTACCTAAAAAAACGTGAATTTATCTTTAGTATAAATTCTAAGACTTAGACTTTGGTTTTTTTTTTTTTTTTGAAGTTGAAGAAATGGGAGATAACGTGAATGTCGTTCCAACTGAGAATGTTCCAATTGGGAGCACTTCCGATACACCGGTGTTGTCATCTCGGGTTTATGCCTCCACTTTGATGCAACCTTTGTCCGTTTTGGTTCTTGTGAAACACAATGAGAAACCTAAGAAATTCAGTGGACTAAATTTCAAAACTTGGCAACAAAGATGTTGTTCTATTTGACAACACTATTAGAGAGTATGAAACAGATGCCCAGACTTTGCTTGCTGTTGAAATAAGGAAGCATTCTAATTTCTTGTGCAAGAACTATATTCTAAATGGGTTGACTGATGCACTTTATAATGTGTATAGTCTGAAAAAAAGGCCAAAGAAGTGTGGGAGTTTTTGGACCACAAGTACAAAATAAAATATACTGGTGCTAAAAGGTTCATAGTTGGACAGTCCATGAACTAATGAATGGTGGATTACAAGACTGTAATTAGTCATGTTCAAGAACTGCAATTACTTATTCATGAAATTCATGCAGAAGGAATGGTAATTAGTGACTCTTTTCAAGTAGTTGTAATTATGAAGATCCTACCCCTTGCGTGAAATGACTTCAAGAAATATCTGAAGCACAAGCATAAGGAGATAAGTGTTGAAGATCATATTGTTTGACTTCACATTGAGGAAGACAATAGAGGATCTAAGGAAAAAATTTCTAACAAGTCTGTTGCCAAAGCAAATGTGGTGGAGCATGACAAAGCTCCAAGAATAAGAAAAACAAGTCAGGGTTCAAGCTGGGACCAAAGGGAGGAATTTCAAAGAAGCAGAAATTCTAAGGGAAGTGTTTCAACTATGACAAGGAGTTGGCAGATTGTAGGCTACCAAAGGGAAACAAGAAGGAAGAGGCCAATGTGGTGGACATCATCACACAAGAAGTATCAGACATCAGTCTTTTTGTTGTGGTCTTTGAAGTTAACATTGTGGACTCTAATCCAAAGGAGTGGTGGCTAGACATAAGGGCCACACGCCATGTTTGTTATGATAGAGCTGCCTTTACTAAGCTTGTACTATCAAATTTTTGAGAGAAGCTGTATATGGGTAACTCTGCCACATCTGAGATCAAAGGCAAAGGGATGGTATTTCTAAAAATGACATCAAGCAAGGAAGTCAAGCTGCAAAATGTGTTGTATGTGCCTGATATCCAAAAGAATCTTATTTCTAGAACTCTGCTGAGTTCACATGGCTTCAAGATGGTTTTTGAGGCTAATATATAGTTTTGTCTAAACATAGGATGTATGTGGGAAAGGGGTATGTGAAAAAATGTATGTGAAAAATAAATGTAATAGCTGTTAAGCCCAATTCCATTAATAAAAGCAAAAAGTTTGCTACTTATATGCTTGAGTCTTCAATTTATGGCATGTAGACTAGGTCATGTTAATTATGATACTTTGCGTAGACTAATTAACCTAGATCACATACCCATATTTAATATTGATCCTAAACATAAGAGTGAAATTTGTGTAGAGGCAAAACTAACAAGATTTTCATTCCAAACGATTGAGAGAAATACTAAGCCATTTAATTTGATACATAGCGATGTTTGTGACTTAAGATTTTTTCAAACTAGAGGTGGGAATAAATATTTTGTCACATTCATAGATGATAGCACAAAATATTGCTATGTATATTTGCTTAAAAGCAAAGATGAAGTTATAGAGAAATTTTCTCTCTAGAAGCAAGAAGTTGAAAACCAACTCAATAAGAAAATTAAGATGGTAAGAAGTGATCGTGGTGGTGAATATGTAGAACCATTTAGTGAATTTTGTGCACAACATGGTATTATTCACGAGGTTACACCACCTTATTCATCTCAGTCAAATGGTGCGGCTGAACACAAGAATCGTACCTTAAAAGGATATGATGAATGCGATGCTGATAAGTTCTGGATTGCCACAGAATATGTAGGGGGAAGCCATTTTGTTGGCTAATTTCCTTTTAAATAAGGTACCCTGGAAGAAAAAAAATAAGACTCCTTATGAATTGTGGAAAGGTAGAAAGCCTTCCTACAAATAGTTGAAAGTGTGGGGGTGTCTTGCAAAGGTAATGGTACCTACACCAAAGAAGATGAGAATAGGTCCTAAAATGGTTGATTAAATCTTTATTGGTTATGCCTACAATAGTAGTGCATATCTGTTCCTTGTATGAATCTAAAAACCCTGAGATTCATAAGAATGCGATAATAGAATCTAGGAATGCATCGTTTTTTGAACATGTATTTCTTTGTAAATCAAAAGTGGATGGTCCAAGTTCGTCTAAACGAGCATTTGAGACTATTGAAGAGAATAGTTAGGATCACTTAGAAGTTGAAACCGAAAAAGAAGAGAGAGAGCCTAGATGAAGCAAAAGGGCAAGGATAGAAAAGTCATTTAGACTAGATTTTATAACCTATATGCTGAGGCTAAACCTCAAACATTTAAAGAAGCTGTAAGCTCATCTGAGGGTCCTTTATGGAAAGAAGCCATAAAGAGTGAAATTAATTACATCATACGAAATCATACTTGTGAATTAGTGGACCTTCCTCTAGGAAGTAAACTACTAGGTTCTAAGTGGATTTTCAAACAAAAAATGAAAGCAGATGGAACAATTGACAAGTATAAGGCTAGACTTGTTATAAAAGATTATAGAAAAAACATGAAAGCCTTGATTATTTTGATACTTATTCTCCTGTGACGAGAATAACCTCCATTAGAATGATTTTGGCAATTGTCACTTTACGGAATCTTGAAGTAATTAGATGGATATAAAGATTGCTTTTCTTAATGGAGACCTTAAAGAGGAAATATATATGAAACAACCTGAGGGTTGTATTGCTCTAGGACAAGAAATCTACAAATTGGTGAAGTCTTTGTATGGACTTAAATAAGCACCAAAGCAATGGCATGAGAAATTTAACAGTGTCATGATGTCAAATGGTTTCAAAATTACTGAGTGTGACAAGTGTGTTTATGTCAAAAGTATAGACGATGGATATGTCATTCTTTTTCTATATGTAGATGACATGCTAATCGTGGGTAGCAATGATCGGATGATCAAATCTACTAAAGACATATTGAACTCTAGGTTCGACATGAAAGACATGGGACCTGCTGATATGATTTTGGGAATCAAAATCAAAAGGTCACCTGATGTACTCATCTTGAGTTAGTCACACTATGTGGACAAGATATTTGAAAAATTTAGTTAAAATGACACTGGCGTGGCCAGAGCACCTATTGATATTAGTCAACATCTGTCCAAAAATAGAGGAGAAAGTATATCTCTTATGGAATATGCTAGAGTGATAAGCAGTTTAATGTACTTAATGAGTTGTACAAGACCAGATATTGGCTATGTTGTGAATAGTCTAAGTAGATTTATGAGTAATCCAGGAGATGACCACTGGAAAGCGATTGTTAGAGTACTTAGGTACTTACGATATAGTCATGATTACAAGCTACACTATACAAGAGATCTTGTTGTTCTTGCAGGATATTTTGATGCAAGTTGGATATCTGATATACAATATTCTAAAGCTACAAGTGTGTATGTATTCACTTTGGGAGGCACTGTAGTTTCATGAAAGTCCTCAAAGTAGAGGGTAATAATCAGATCTACTATAGAATTTGAATTTATAGCCTTCGATAAAAGCGGTGAAGAGGCTGAATGGCTAAGGCATTTCTTGGAGGATATTCTTAAATGGCCTAAACTTGTGCCTACAATATGTATACATTGTGATAATCAATCTGTTATTGGCAGAGCACAGAATGTGCTATACAACGGTAAGTCAAAACATATACGTCGTCAACATAATACCTTTAGACAAATGATCTTGAATGGAGTTATGACAATATACTATGTAAGGTCTAAAGAGAATATTGCGGATCCAATAATCAAAGGATTGAATAGAGGCATAGTTAAGAAAACATCAAAAGGAATGAGACTTAAGCCCATGAATGAATAGATAAAAACAATGGAAACCCAACCTTGTTGATTGGAGATCCCAAGATCTAGGTTCAATGGGATAACTAAACTGGATAGACCAAGTAGGATCACCGTGGGGGTTACCCCAACCCATTCCTATAATAAAAATAGTGATACCGGTAGGGAAAGGTTAAACAGTTTGCTTATGATTCTTATGCATCGAATACGATGGGAATTCGAGCAGAGTAATGCAAATTACTCTTAAAGTAAGAAATCATCTATGTGAGAGAGAAGTGGGGCCATTTCAACGGAGAATTGCTAGGGCTCAATTTTTTAGAAACTCTTGCAAGACCAGGGAGATGTTCATGGCCAAAATAGACATCGCCATGAGAACTAAAACTGTGTTAGGAAAATATCTATGTGAGGTGTGTTATCGTTTACACAAACGGAAAAAAAGTTCAGAACATCGCTTCTACTAGTCAGCCAGTAAAGTAAACATACTTTAACAAGGGAAGGTTCAAGGGTTAACACCTACCTATCCTATTTAGGTATTAACCATAGAACTCTATCACCATGTAGTGTCTTTGTTTTCCTTTGTCGTCAATCAATTTAATTCATTTGGGGGACTGTTGGAAAAAATGGTTAATAACCTTTGTCGTCAACCCATGCACGTTGCCTCCCTCGCATGCTGGCTCTTACGTCCATGCCATGCAAAACTCTTCCGCCACCGAGCAAAAGTGTGACCATGCCTCTCTCCCGACATGGCTAGCCATGGCCTACGCACACTCGCGCAAGTAGGCCCAAGTCAGATTACTTCGTGCTTACACAAGGCCATTACTAACCATGTGTACGAAGAAAGGAGAAATCAGAGTACTCTTGAACTGACTTCTTCAGCTCGTAATTAATGGACGGGTCATTTGTTTCATAGGTTTGAATTACTGTTCGAATCATTTTGTTATAATATTTTCTCTCATAAAAATATATATTTTTGTTTAAACTTTCTGTTCAACCATATCAACCAAACGGCCATCATAAATTTCTTCCTTTTTTTCCCGTTGGAACCATTGCCTATTTGAGAAATAAAAAATTTTCTCATACTCTATCGCTAAGATACAATTATGATCCATCATATAATATCAAATTCACATTAGATTAAGAACAATAAGATAATTTAATGGAATTTGATAAAGCTTTGACTCTCATATGATATTTTTTGCACCCTATCACAAATTTTTCCTTGAAAAAATTCAAAGACCTAAAAAACCATAAGAGTAAATTTGCAGAAGAGTGGATCAATAACAAAATAAGGCTTCGAAAATGCGGTATTTCTGGATGAGAAAGAAGTCACTTCCATGTTATCTGCAAACAGAAGATCGGAAAACAGATCTGACATGTTTTTGAACAAGATCTAGTTAGCGTGATAAACATGAAAATCAAATACATCTTTAAATCCTCTCAGGAAAAAAAAATGGAAAAAGAATTAATATATTCATTCTTTTGGTATGAAATTTCAAGGGCCTAAAAGTTGACAGGCAGGCTGCTTAAGAACGCCAACGTGTGAGGAGACGTGGACTTGCCGAATGGCGAACACCATGCAGGAAGCTTGGAAAGAACTCTTTCAACTTTCGGTGTAACTCTGTTCATATCAGTTCTGAGCTTTAGAAGAAGGCGGTCCTGTCCGTCCCCGTACACAGCGTCAGTTGACTGTGAAGAATTCTTGCTCCAGAAAAGCGTTAGATCGAATTTCGTTGGGGCATTCTTGCCCCCTGAAAACTGAATAACATGCCATCCATCAACACCGATCTTGTCGCCAACCGGAACTAATTCCTCCGAGTTGCCTGCATCTGAGAGGATAATGATGGTTAATTCTATTAGACATTTAAGGCTTCATAAGACGGTAAGCCTAGATGTGAACAGAAAAAGTTGATGTCAATTGTATCTCCGGAGCTTGACCGAGAGCATATGCAGTTGATATTTTCAAATTATGTTAAATTAAAACTCAACTCTTGCAAGTTCCAAAACTTAATATTTATGGGAAAAAAAAACATTTAAAATAACATTATGCACTAGAGCACAAAATATAATAGCATATCAAATCTGCCATTTTAACACTTTTTAATGTTATGAACTTGTATATGCAAAAGAAAACTCAGAAATTCTGAAGATGGTCAAAACCTAACCTTCATGGCAAAGGAACAAGATTTTGTACCATTACTCAGAGATGCACATAGTGAACAAAATAATCACTTTCTTATAACTCGCATCAAAGAAGTGGTTTTAAAGTATGCCAACAAAAAGAAAAAAAGAATACGGACAAACAGAAGAGGTAGGTATCATTTAAGTTTAACATACCTTTCAATGCGAAGTCTTCTATTTCCTTGAAGTTGATCGCAAGAGCCCACCGTGTTGAGCTTTTTGTGTCGATGTGAACTTGTGTGATTCGTCCATTTTGATTGGTATCACTATTGACATTCAGCAGAGGCACGTCTGATTTGCTCCATCCGTCTTCGTTGTCATTGTCAGCCCAACAACCGTATTTGACCGAAAAAGTAACGAAATCGACGACTTTATTTATGCCACATATGAAGCCTTCGTTAACATGTTCAACTTCTTTTGTCAACTTTCCAGGAGTTGCAGAAAACATAGAAACGTAAGAGCTGGGATCTTGCTTTCCAGTTGAATCCACAACTTGCACAACCTGAACAACATATGGAAAATCAAGTTCCTTACACAAAAGTAATACCATGAAAATTGACATGCGTTTACATGTAACAGAAAGAAAATCTAGAGTCTATAGGTACAAATTAAAAAATTCACTTTCAATTTGTTATTGGAGTAATTGTTTATAGAAAAAATTTTCTTGCTTGTCATAGAAAGCAAGACGAATACAACTTAAAAACATGATGAAAACTTACATTAACAGCTCTAGCAATGTCTTTGGTAAACGGTGGAACTATGCCCGATTTAACCACAGCGAGTGAGAGACCAAACACCAAGCAAGCTGAGAGTACAATCAATCTTTTTACACCTAGACATCAATTTTCCAATGGCAGTTTAGTCGCAAAGGAAAACGCGACAAACTTAAGAGGGGAAAAGGGAACAGTTGATCTTAAGAAATAAATTAACAGCTAAACTCTCTCCCATCGAATAAATAAATGCAGATAATGTTACTTGGATACTCTAGAAAAGCTTTAACATCCAAACTTAAGCTGAAAACAAACTTAGCAGAAAATGCCAGTGTAATTTCTCAACCATGATGAAATCTTATAGCAGGCAGTTTCAGAATGCCGATATCCATCTTTATCAGAAAGTTGCAATAATAAAAGAATGATAAGCTAGCCGTCAACCAATAAAAAATATTAAAGTCTTTAAACAGTCCATAGCCGCTTGGTGTCTTATTAGGATAATATAGAGCTTTAAGAAACTTAGCATATGTGGAGCTAAATTAATTATGTGGAGCTAAATTAATTCTATCGTCAGCTGTACTAAATTTTCTTAAACCCAAATCCATTTTAGTTTTTCATGTTCTATGCCATTGAGGTCCATATTCCATCTTGGACTGTGACTTGAATCCAATATAAACAATGTGATGGTGATATGTAGTTATCTTTACAAAAAGTTGATCGTATGACAATAACGAAACCAATCTTGAAAACATGGAAGCACAAGAAAGACATTTTAGCAGCAACTGAAGAACATGTATGTTAGGAACAAAACCTGAAGTATGAACGTATGAAAGGAGATAAACAAAAGTTAGGCACGTGACAACTGCAATGAAAATAGCAATTATTACGTTCCCAAGCCACTCAGGAGTGCTACCAGGGTTCCTGCAAGAAACATATATGAAAAGTAGAATTTAGCTATAACCAAATATCGATTTAATTGTTGTTCATCATATATACATAACAAAACTACAATGTAATTTACCTTTCAAAGCGAACCCAAGTTGCAATCATTGTGCCCGCCAGCCGTATAAAAACACCAGAAGATATTAATATCGGTACGGCCAAGCCAATCAGGAGTGTTGCAAGTTTCAAAGGCTTTGGCAATCGGGCTGGGCTTAGAGTAGCTTCAAGCAGGCCATCTGAATAACACAGCATTAAAAATCTGAAAATGTTGGTAACATGCACAAGTTGAGATATGTTTAAATCAAACACGAGCAAGGAAAGATAGTTGTAAACCCATACGTACATGCAAATGTTGGTGGAACCAGCCAAACAAGAGCCAGATACGTGGAACCAACGTTATAGTAGTTTCCAAGAATGAGAAGAATGAGCCACTGAATAGATCCAGCTTTATAAAGCCATCTTTCGGCCTCTGACTTCACTGAATAAGCTTGAACAAGAGGAGAAAGCTGCTTTCTTTTGAAATATACTTTTGATAAATATGCTTTAAGAATGCAATAACCTATATATTGACCCGTCAATGCGCCAACAAGAGCTGGTGCAGCAAACAACCCAAATACTAACCACGGGCTTGCAACATAAGGTGTTGGAAATGAAGATACAAGGGGCAGGGCGAAGGCAACAAGAACAGCTAAACCTATAGCGAAAATCCACATTAGGATGATACTCAAACACGACAACGCAAATGAAGCTGCAGCTGAAGAACCACCAATAAGTAGCGATGTTGCCCAAATCAGAAGTGATTGCATTATGACTGTATTATATAGCAAATTCGCAAAGCGTTGTTGGAATACAATCATATATGTCCCCTGAGATTGCATCAAGTGTTAGAGCAACTTGAAATATGTATGTAGCTGGATACTTTACCGCAGCCACCTCGGTCTTGAAAGAGGCAAAGGAAGGCAAGAATCATAAAGATTTGCAGTAGTAAATATACCAAAATGTCAAAAAAAATCGCACTGCTCTGGCCTGTGTTTTCCTCTTCTTCTGTTGCACTGAATTTCGAAAGCTGAGAAGATCTAGCAATCTGAAGCAGAAAAGCAAGCATATTTTCTCCAAGGTGTTGAAGAGATCCTGGTTTCAGGAGTTCAAATTTATCATTCTGCATGATTTAAAAGGAAAAAAAAAATAATGAACATACTTAAACCAATCTGAGCTTCAACAACCCCAATAAAGTTGTATACACGTATGCTAGGCCCTTTTTTTCTGATATGCCGAAAATGAGTGCAAATTAAATAGTTTCACTTCAAAATCTTGTCATTACAATTAAATGTTGGCACGCCATGTGAACAATTTGGTGATATGGTCATTATTCAAGTGATTGGTATCATGATTGCCTAGAAAAACTCTGTATCATAGAACCAATCTAACTTGCAAAGCCAGCAAAGCTGGACCACTTGGCTATCTCATCATAGTTCTGTCACCAACCAATATATCTCAAACTCTTCATCTACTTCCAAAGAAGAAGTTTAAGGGTACTTGAACTAAGCTAACTATTATTATGATAGTTTCATTACTCTAACATACAAAGAAGAAGGAAAAGGGTTGTTCCTTCATATTAACCCCCATCAAATTTCTTTTCCCAATGTTTCTCCATTAAGAAAAACTAAACAAGAATTTCCATGAGCAGGAATGAGTTTGCCAAAAAAAAAAAATATATATATATATATATATATATCTGGTTGTTAAGGGAGCAAAAACAAAACCTTAGTGTGATAGACTGCAGTGTTATCTGTGTACGCAAAGTCAAGCCCTGAAAGGCCAGCAACCTCTTTGTATACTTGGAAATCTGTAGCAGATTTTATAGCCCCAGAAGAAAATAGATCCTGTTGCACCAAACTTACTCAGATCAACAATTTTTCCACAAGAGATAAGCATCGGCTGTTGAAAAGTTTACGAGAAAATAATCAAGAAGAGAATAGCACCAAACCTGTGCTACAATCTGGCCAGAAGGGTATTTTGCTACCATTGCAAAGTTCTCAATAGCCCATGGATTAGGACCAGCCTATCACAAGAAAAAGTGCACATAAATGAGTAACAAAAATAAAAAGATATGATTACAACATCCTGGGGTATATGAAAAAAACTTAAGAGAGAAGGAGACATAAGCTGTGGAGATATTATATGTACGTATGCATACATACATATTCACAAATTATGCAACCAAGAAAGCGAAAGAATTGCATAAATGGTTGACATTTGAGGTGTCATCATATCCAAAGTTTTAGGATTAAGCAAAACTGACTCAGTAACAGCACCATATAAACGTATTATGCAGTTCATGAAAATCACGAAGTCGTATATCATGGATTGCTGGAGAAAGAGTAATTTATTTCTACAAAACCTGAAATATGCTCGATTTTCCTCCAATACCCATCGCCTCCAAATCAATAGCCATACGAATAGTTTCACTCCAGGGATGCTGTGTAAAGAAGTTTGAAAAGATAAGAGATCGCTTAAAACACTCATCCCTGTAGAGGTGGAAGTTACAACAGAAATATATCACAAGCATTATAGTAAAAATATTGTCTGTTCTGTGGTTCATAAATTAAGACAGAGCTCATGAACCTTTTTATATGAGCCTGACCCTGTACTTAAACACATATATATTCTCAAAATGATTGTAAGTTCATTACAGAAACATACATAGCTGAATCGTGTCTCTTTTTCAGGCTACTATATATTAGAATCTTATGACTGCATGTTCTAAGTCAATTTTCTACCTGACCTTTTATAACTACTTGTTGAATCATCAATTCACAAACTATTATAATTGTTCTGATGTCTAGTCTCAAATTTAAAGCAGCCACCGAGAACGAGATAAATAATAGAACTCAATACACCACTTTGCAGTCAATTGGAAAAACTTTTCACGGGTTTGTCTGTATTGAAGAATACTAGATAGACAATCAAATATTCTTATTCTGAGGCAATTTGACAGTGTAGCTCGTAGCATAGAAAAAAGATACAACCTTACTTTATGAAACATTCTTTTAACTAGAAAATATATATATATATATATATATCCTTCAGCTGCCTGCTGCTGATTGAAAGAACAAAGGGCAAAATTCAAAACATAGATAGTTGAACAAAGAGAAGCTCCCTACCTGAGTTATAAAGCTGTGAGCACCAGTTAGGCCCTCTTCCTCCCCCGTATTAAACAAAAAGATAACACCACGGTTAAATCCATGAGCCCACTGAGAAACCCCTCGAGCAAGTTCCAACATAACAGCAACACATGAACTGCAATCTCCAGCTCCTCCCCTGAAAGTTGCATGGCATTTTTTTAACCAACAAGAATGATTTGATTATGTCAATATATATATATATGTATGTATGTATGTATATTTGGTAACGCCATGCGTGTTTCTAATACAAAGGGACAAACGGACAAGCTTGGATGGCTGAAAAGTGGGAGGACATGGAAACAAAACAAATCTTAGATAAACAGTTCTTCAAAAAAAAAAAAAAAATCTGTGTATTAGGATAGTATAAATTTCAGCGTCTATAGTTTCATTTTACTAATATACCGATGCTTAATTGCATATAGCAGAAAAAAAGCTAGAGAAAAACATCACCGCAAGCAACAAATACAAGTGGCAAGGACGAATGATGATCATGATTATTGCATTTGCATAAAATATTACTCAATTAGAGACTGAATAGATAGGAAAACATACGTTGAGAAAACAGTGTCAATGTGAGAGGAGACGAGAATAGTATTTTCTACTGCATTTGAGACATATTTTGGCAAGATTCTTAAGATGATATGATTTAGATCTGAATAAACAAGAGATCTCCCTTTAAACAGGCCACCAACCAGACGACTTGCTCCAGATTTTGCATTGAAAAGTTCCACTTGAACATTGACCTCCCAGTGAGCTGTCTTCTTGATCTCCTCTGATGCTTTCAATACATACTGCAATGGGGAGCAAGAAAAACAACTATTTATACAAAATAATTGCAAAAGAAAGAGTCCGCCAATAGCAACTGTGTTAGCATATTATATAGCGGATAGAAGTGATCAGAAGGGAATACATGCATTTGTACAAAGAGAATCAAGCCGATATACTCAATTTTAGGGGAGGGAAAAACACATGATATATGCTACTCTCCCACCCCACAAACAAAATTAAAATAAAATCCTTGTATCCAAGGCTAATTCAGAAATTTATAGCATTTCTCCTCTCTCTCTAAATAATAAACACCTTACCTTTTTCTTCTTCGTGTTCTTTATATACATAAAAAGCAAAAAAAGGATTATCGAGATAGAGAGTGACGTATCTAGTTAGCTCGGGGAGGCAGTGCATACCCGCATGGCATATGAAATTTCATAAGGTGGATTGACCATATACCCTTCCACCGTGGTAAGACCAACTCAAACCCAAGATACAAGAACGAGGAGCCTTACCACTAGCCAGTGGAACCTTTACCTTTTTCTTAGACCAACTGAACAATGATTATGAAACAAAGCATTGACACCACACGTGCTAACATCACTTCTTAAGTATAGTAACAACAATGACGACAATAACAAGGTCTAGACTCACATTTTGATAATTTTGTTATCCTATGAAGTAACATAGCAACAGAACATGAATGAATTCAATCCGTCTTTTTGCCGTGTCAACCTAGTCCGTTGATAAGTTATTCATCTAATCATAAGCACTTCATCGAGTTATGAGAATTCACAATTGGAGACGCAAAACACAAATAACTCAACGAGCAAACTCCATCGTTTATTGATTTACCAGTTCACAAACATGAAAAATAAAAACAGCCCAGATAAGCAAATTACAAGAGAGGCAGGCCAACCTGAAGAGCAAGTACAAGAGCATCGGAGCCAATGGGATGAGGACCCAATTGAGTCAAAGCCTTGACATGCTTAAGAGCTTCGATTTCAGAGAAACCCCTTTTTCCCGCTCTCTCGGAAGTGAGAGGCAAAGGCAAGCTCAGGTACTGGTAATAATAAACAGTCCAAGAGGAGTAGACGATCGCCGTGAACAGGGTCAGAATCACGAAAGGAGACCTTTGTGGGGATTTTGCTCGAAAACCTGGCAGGGGATTGCTCCGGACGTTGAATTCACGGCCAACTCGTTGACTCTCCGACGGATTCGGGGACTCCGAGGAAGGAGAGGAACCGGGTTGAGGCCTCTGTCTCATCTCTGGATAAGAGTGAGAGTAGTTGAAGAAGAGCGAAAATACGAGGTCTGTTACTCGTGAAATGTGAGTTTCGGTTTGACCTCGTTTACGATTTCTGTTACTCGGTACAATATATAATTGGTTTTTTTCACTTGACGTCTGGGCGTTTTCGCGGTGTCTTTTTGTTTTGGTTATTTTCATATCATATCCATTTATTTATTCAGTTAAAAAACATCGCAACACGATATGAAACTTAAGCCTCTGTTTGGTCCGAAAGAAAAGTGGAAGGAAAAAAATGGTGAAAGAATTCGAGGATGAAAATTGGTAAATGAAGGTGTTTGATTGGAGAGAAATTTGGATGAAAAGGTAAATGAGATGAGAAAACTACAACTATTATATTTTCTCCGACTAATAAAAATAAAAAATTGTCAGTTATAATTGAAATAAAATTACCAAATTATCCACAAAATTATACGAAAAAATCTAGAAACTTTTTCTTGCAAACTTCACGAATCTTTAGCATATTTCACGTTTTATTTTTTTTATTTCTTGATTGATTCTCTCCCTTACAAACCTCCATTAATCATTATACCTTACATCTTCATCATAAATTTCTCATCTTTTTTGTAAAAAAGTTTATTTTTTGCAATTTCTATTGTTGGAAATTGATAAAGGCATGTAGTCCAAATTTATTTAAATTATTGTTAATTATGTGGTTGAATCTCTCTCTCCTTTTGAATTTATGTTTTATTATCTTCTTGAATTAAGGGAAAATGTTGAATTTTTCTTCTTCTTCTTTTTTTTTGTGAAAATTGAAAGTTTTACAAAACCCCAAGCGCTTTTTGCAAAAACAACCAAACATATTGTTGGTTTTTCAATCCAAGCATTAGGGGTGAACGGTGGGCGGTTTGATGGTTTTTGGGCGGGTGCGGTGCGGTTTTTTTAGATGGCGGGTTGGCGATTAACCAACCCGCAAACCGCCCACCATATGACAGGCGGTTTTGGTTTGGTTTTGGGTGGTTGCGAGCGGGTGTGGGCGGGTTGAGGCGGTTTAAACCTAGGCTATTGCCCAATGTAATGTTTTGGACCTTTTTTTTAGAAAGTGAAAAAAATTTGTAGAAAATATAAGATGATAATACATAAAGCATTCCCAACAAGTTTGATGCTTAAAGACAGTGACTATATTCAAAAGTACAAATTAAGAAACATAATCATTCATTGCAACAAGAAACATCAACTACATATAAAGTGATAAATAAAGTCAAGAGTCTAAAAAAATTAAAGCATATTCACTGGGTTCGAAAATAATAGAATGCTACAAATGAAATGATGAACAAAGTCAAGTGTTCTTTTTCTTTTAGGGCTTTCTCTACTAATTTACTTGATTTGAATTTTGATCACTTCACAAAATAATAGAAGAATTTTCAATTTCTAATATGTCAAGAGGCAGCCGAGCCCATGCTTAAAGTGTTGGATTGTTCAATCATCTCTAAAATAAGAACAAAATCAAATAAATGATAAGTTTTTTTTTTTAAATATATAGGCGGGTGGGTGCGGGTTGAACCCGCCCTCAAAAACTTAAAACCAAACCCGCCCACCGAATATATTGGAACCCGTCCACCAGTGGGTTGCTAACGTAAACCCGCTTTTTTTGAGATGGGCAGGCGTGGGCGGTTGGCTGGTGCGGGGCGGTTTTTGTACAGCCCTACCAAGCATCACTCCCAGGTCAATCTCCTTCTATTCTCTCAATTCATTCAATCTTTCTTTCGTTTTCTACATTATTTATACCATTTTTACCGAAGTTTCTAATCAATTTTTTTTACAGGTAATTGTTCACCTTGTTGCCCTAGGAAATTTAATTTCACTTTGATTTTTTTCCTTTTGCTTCAAGTCATTGTTTTTCTTTTTTTCTTCTTTGGAAGCAAGATCTTATTCATGTTTAGTGTCTATAAATCATGATTGAACGGATTGTTAATGCCTATTGTCGTTTTTTTTTTTTTTTTCAGTCATCAGTTTGATCGAATGGATTGTTAATGCTTAAGATTCAATTTTATGATAAATTAAGTGAACTTTTTCAAAAGATGGAGCTAACAATGAGGCTGTTGCTAGTGTGAAAGAGAAAGTCCGACAATAGCATAGAGAAACTAGCTCCAATCAATCTGTGGGCATTGAGTAGTTTGATCAGGTAACTATTGATAGTGTTTAGCCATTCTCGCCTCAAAATAATCCTTAAGTTGTAACCGCATCAAAAAGTATGAAAAGAAAATCTTCCATGATTAACTCACTTGACATGCATATTCAAATGCTTCTATTTGGTATGAATAATATAGCTGTTGCCATCAGAGAAGGCAATGCTATTGCTGAAAAAGCACAGCCATGAATCTACGTATACGAAGAAGTTTATGCTAAATTGTTGGAGTTCCTGACAATATTCAATTGAATGCTTTTCTATTTTTAATCAAAAGTGCATCAAACAAGCTAGCTTTCTTTACAGTTCCAAGTCATCATCACTATGAATTGTTATTGAAGATGATGGACAATAATGAAGACCAAAATTAATGCTATTTTTTAATTGGCAGGATTAGCTGCTATGTTAAGCTTTTTCTTTAATTTACTGGATTAGTAGTTATATTGAGGGTTTTTATTATTTGGTTGGATTAGTAGTTATGTTAAGGATTTTTTTTCTTTTTGTTGGATCCATTGTTATGCTAGTTTATTACTCTTTTTATCCTTATTAGTCTTTTGATGTTTCTAATTTTGTTAATCATACATAGTATTTTGATACTTTTTTCTTATAGCCATCCAAGGTCTGAAACCATCAACACAAACGATAAAAACCTTGCATTAATTATCTATTTTGGAAGCACTGCTAGATCTCATTTGTTTCACGTTGTTCTTATCATTTAGTCTTGTACCTCTTCCTGATAAATAATTTTTTCATCAACATAACTTTTCATTTTCTTAAAAAAAATTAATAGATTTTATCTTGAGGAGAACTGCTTAAAGGCTTTGGGATGTGGGGTGCAGAGCAAAAATATTAAGAAGTGGCAAAGTAATGCTGCTTGGGCTTTTGATCTTGGGTTGGAGCGGCAAGCAATAGTGCAATTTGACATTCCACCTATTTTACAAGTGGAGAATTGTATTGGTTGCATTGAGCAAAAAAGTAATTATATTAATTATAATTTTTCTATCATTTAGATTTTACTTTCAATACTAAACACATAGAGGTAAATTCGTTTTTTTTTCCTCCCCATCATACCAAACAACTAAAAGAAAACTAAAATCCTTTCTTTCCTTTTAGTTTTCCATCCTTTATAATTTTCCTTTCTCTCTCATTTTCTTTCCTTCCTACCAAATAGAGGGCAAAAGTAAAATGGAAAGAGAATTATATTGATTTTGTATTCTCTGTCTACACTTGTTCTTCTAGGGTTTTTTTCCTCATTGTTGTGCGTTGTTGGCCCTCCCCTCTTGGGACCTGAGTCTGAAGCCAGGCCTAAACTGGTTGCTGTTATTTCGGCCCCCAAAAAAGGATCTTTTGTTATTTAGTGTGCTAAAGTTATATTGGGCTTTGGATGGTGGGACTGTGCTCGAGATGGCCGAATCTAGGAGCCAGAGTTGCTTTCCTATGGTGGGTACGTGTGTAAAGGAAGGCAGATAATTGTATCAAATAACATACTTTTCAATCTTAATGTAAGTAAACAACACAATATTATAAATATTAAAGTTTATTGTATTTCTATAATTTTGATTTTTTTAAACACTAAAATTTCCAAGTTTAGCCCATCTTTTTCATCTCCTCTAAAAAAAAACTACATCTACTTTCTCTCTCCTCTCCCTCCTCTCCCTCCTCTCTCCTCCTCTTTTCTCTCCAGCCCCAACGGTATTCTGACGACCTCCTATGACTCCAGCAACTTCTCCCGCCATGACTTCAGCGACCTTGAATGACTCTAGCCATGAATTCGGCTCCTCCCTCCACGACAATGACGTCTCCTTTTACGAGATCTCATAGCTTCTCCGACAGTTTTTATGATCTTCACGGCCTCACAACTCTGGTAGGCTCTTACGATCTTGGCCTCGTGACTCTTGCAACTTCTCTAGTGCAGCTCGTGTGATCCTGGACTAGCGACTCCGATGCTCCTCCTTGCTCGACGGCTTCGACGAACAGCTCTATGCATTTGGAAACAGACGAATGAGAGAGAAACGGGAAGGGAAACAGAGAGAGAAAGGAAGGAAGAAAAAAAGAAAATGTTAATAAATAATTTTTAATAATTAAACTGGGGTTATTTTGTAATTTAACTAGTTAAGAAATGTGTCTTTATGTCCTTTGGCCTATTTATTAACTTTATTTTAAAATTGGGCTATTAATTTTTATTTTGTTATAAGTTTGGCCTATTTCTCTCCTTCTCCCTAAGAAGGCTAAGGCCTTCTCTAACCCAGGCACTATTATAGTGCTCAGCGCCATTTTGGTGCAAAAATGGCCTCCAATCCTGCTTTAAACAACAACACCATTTTGGTGTTTACTACAGTATTGCACCATATTTGGTGCAACAATGTTTAGATAGTACTTTTTTTCTTCTTTTTTTGGGTTTTAAAATCATTAAATTGACTTTAAATATTTATATAGTTCCTATTTTTTACCCCAAAATGCATATTATTAAACAATTTTTCCCTAAACTTTTTTACATTATTTAAAAATTATGTGCAATATGCAATTAAAAAAATAAAAACATCACAATGATAGCACTCATTATTATGTACAACATAAGAGTCAAGGACGAGCATGATTTGGATGCACAAATTCAAGAGGTGATGGAAGCACCACGGGCAGAAGTTGAAATGGTGGTAGATGAAAATACTCGGTTTCTTAAGTCCTTTGCTAGGCATAGACAAATTAGGGATAGAGATGCTCACATGGCCCTTCGCAATGCGTTAATTGATCATTTATGAGATGAATATATAAATTCAAGAGAATAAGTGATTATCCATGTGTAATTTTATTTTCATATTTTTATTTAATGTAGTGTTTTCTACTTATTCGAATTAATGTAATTTGATTTTAAATTATAATCTTTAAGTAGAATATTTTTTAAAAATATAATTTTTAACCATTTATTTTTTTTGTAGTGGCCAATTAAATTTATAATATTTATGTATTAATGTGAATAGATAATTATTAAGAAATAATTGGTTAAATAGATTAATTGTTGGTAAATAAAAGGAAAGAATATATGAGGAGTATTCCTTTTATGTAACTTTTGATGTTATTGGGTTGGAGATTAACTTTGAGTTCGATGCTAAAATTGCACCATTTTGGTACAAAAACAACACCAAAATGGTCAAATATGCTGGAGATGGCCGAAGGGGTGGCAGTTGCGAAGTGGGTTGCTATCTTCGCTGGGGTGGACAGACTAGCTGGATATGGGAGGTTAGGCTGCTCTCTGGTGGCAAGGGCAAATGCAGAGGAAGGTTGATTGATGCCACTGGCTAAGTGAGTGTCTCTCTCCATCAAAGTGAATAGGGTGACTGAATCCAACAAGGATGGCATCTTTCCAGTGGCGAGGGCAAGTGCGAAGAAAGGTCATGAGTTGTGGTGGAAGAGGGGATGGCGGAGGAGTTTGACAAAGGGCTCGGTTTTGTGCTTGAGGCAGCATTGTCTTCACTCTATGTGGTTTGGCAACGCCTTTTAGATTTGACATGATGGGTCATGGTTGGTGGTTTTCGGCTTTGTGGGGTTAACTTGCATCATCAAACTTGAAATTTCCTTTATGTTTTCTTTTATTGTTCAATGAAGGCATTGATGTTTCTGCCTTAGTTTTTTTTTAACTTTAATTATGTTTAGGTAGTAATAATGAAGGTGGTTTTCCCACTTTTGAGTTTTGGTATGTGTCCACTAAAAATAAGTGTAGACAGGCGTTTGATTCCAACAAAAGGTTTCTCTTGACAGCGTGAATGGTCTTCCTAGTGCTACCAAGTCTTTCTCTTTTATCGATTGCAAAAAATCACCAATTGTAGGGGCCTTGTCAAAAGGAGCATTAGATGTACATGATTCTAGTGCGTTAAGCTACTTTCTTGTCATTGAACCTCAGGTGCACTTTCTTCCGTTGAGCTTCATCAAACTTTACTAGTAGATTTGGTCTCATTGAAGGGCTTGTTCTTATGTATTATGGGGTCTTGTTGTTTTTTGTTTGTTGTAACTCTTTATTAAGTTGAATGAAATTCCCTTAACAAAAAAAGAGTAAATTTCAATAAATTAATTATGAAAAAAAACATAATCATTAGTATCTGTGTGAGAAAACATAATAATGAATATACATAGAAAACAAATTAAAAAAAAATCTCAAAACCAAGTTGAAACTCCTACAATAGCAAATGGAATTTAAAAATTTTAAACTAAAACGGTTAGAGTAAATAGTTTAGATGGTTAGTTATCAGTTGAGAACAAGTGTTATGGTTGTATTGCGCAGGTTAGTTGAGCAACAAATTCTATCACAAATGTAAAAATACGAGTTAGGTATTTAAGAAAACTTGTATGGTAAAGTTTCAATTAATGAAAAGTTCAGTTAAAGTTTGAGAAATATTTTCTCTTAGCTTCTTTCTCTTTCTTTTAGATTCTTTCAATTTTTTTCCAGGTTTAAAATTCTAACACTAACAATGCAAAATAAAATTTCTAAAAATTCAGAAACTAAAACCTAAAAGCACAATTTTGTTTTTATCTATTCCCCCCATGCCTCGATCTTTTTAAGCATTGTAATTTACAAAAACTTGGTTATGGTTATAAGTAGTTCTTTTTTTATTTTTATCTTTTATAAAGTTTTCTCATTCCATCCCATCCTAATTTGGGGGTTAAATTAAACACCATGCCTGCCTTCACTGACGTACAATATTCCCATAAGTAAGGTAGGTACTTGTGAAATATAATTTAACATGATAAAATTACAATACTTAAAAAAAAAATTATGAATGAAAGAAAAGTGTAAAATATGAAAAGATAAATAACTCATTTTTTATTTACAAAGAGCATGATTATTTTTGAAAATGTCCCTTATACTGTGTCACTTAAGTTAGATTGGCGAAAATGCATCTATTTATACTAAAACTTTTTCCTTAAAGTACATAAATAAAAATAAAGAGGCTTAAAGTTTAGAGGTGCAGGAGATTAAATTATAAAATCACAAATTTTTAAAACTTGTCTTAAAAAAAAAAACTCAATGGAAGCGGTCATCCTTACTCGTCCTCAAGTAGTTCCATCACTAATTCTAAGTCTTCATTTGCAAAACAAACAAAAGTTTACAGAGTAGGCATTACTGCTAATGGGGACAACGTTCATCAGTATTAAGTGGTGCATTTTGAAATTTGGGGCCAATTGTCGTAAGTGACATTGGCGGTGTTTGGTTCGTAGATTTATTTGAACCCATGACTACATTTCTATCAGGTGTTTTGTTGAAACTAGAATCAAGTTTCAAGCAAAAAAAATGCAATGAAATTGGAGAGAAATTGGATACTGTTTCATTTCTTGTGTTATCTGAATACAATGGCTTCATCACTTTATACATGTGAATTAAGAGTATGCACACTAACCGACTTAACTAATTAACTTACCATAAGTCAAATAACTAATTACTAACAGATTACTTAACAAATTTGTAACAGACTTTTGTAACCAACAAGTTAGCTATTTACAGATTCTAAAACTCTCCCTCAAGGTGGACTATAAAGATCCTTTATAGCCATCTTGGATAACAAAGGAAACAATAAGGATGGAGGAAGAGGTTTAGTAAAAACATCTGCAAGTTGGTGTTGTGAGTGAATGGGCAGAAGTTTGATGCTACTGTCAACGACCTTGTCACGAACAAAATGGCAATTGATTTTGATTTGCTTGGTACGTTCATGGAAGGTATAATTAGAGGCAATGTGAAGGGCAGCTTGGTTATCACAAAAAAGAAGGGTTGGTTTGGATGTATCGAGGTTGAAGTCTTGTAACAAGTATTGTAACCAGGTCAAATCACTTGTGGTGGTAGCCAAAGCTTGATATTTAGCTTTTGCTGATGAACGTGAAATGGTGCTTTGTTTCTTGGCTTTCCAGGAGACTAAAAAGTCACCAAAAAAGATGCAAAAGCCAACGGTGGATTTTCCAGAGTCCAGGCAAGAACCCCAATCAGCATCAGAAAAGGCTTTGAGTTGTTATGAAGATGAAGCAAAAAAGAATAAACCCATTACCAGGAGTGGATTTGAGGTAATGTAGAAGATGATGAACAGCCTGTAGGTGAGGAAGGCGAGGTTGGGATAAACATTGATTGAGTTTATGGACTGTATATGTGATGTCTGGTCGAGATAAGGTCAGGTATAAAAGTCTGCCAATAAGTCTTTGATATTGTGAGATGTCAGGAAGGGGGTCATCATTTGACGCACTGAGTTTAGAATTAGGATCCATGGGAATTGAGGCAGGTTTGGAACCCAAAAATCCTGTCTTCAAGAAGTTGTAAAGTGTAATGGCACTAGGAAAGGACAATTCCTTGCGTGGAGCATGACATCTCAAGACCAAGAAAATACTTGAGCTTACCAAGATCTTTGAGTCTGAACTGTTTATGCAAAAACGAATTAAGGGCAGTAATGATTTCAAGTGAAGGACCAGCAATGATGATGTCATCAAACATAAACTAAGAGTGCCACAAATGAAAAACTAGTCCCTTTGGCAATTAAAGAATAACCGGATTTGGACTGAGTAAAACCATATTGAATAAGGGAGCTGGTTATCTTGGAGTTCAATTGCCTAGAAGCTTGTTTTAGTCTATAGATAGATTTGTTAAGTTTGCAAACAAGCTTACCTTTTTGTGAAAGATCCTCCCCCCTAAGTTGATATCCGAGAGGAAGATCCTTGTATACTTCCTCAAACAAATCCCCATTTAAAAAGGTATTATTAATATCAAGCTGCATCAAGTGCCATGATTGATTGGCAGCAAGAGCTAAGAAAACTTAACAATGACTAGCTTTGCCACAGGTGAGAAGGTCTCAATAAAATCTACACCTTCTTGTTGTGTGTAACCTTTAGCAACCAAGTGAGCTTTATCAATGGAACCATCAGCTTGATACTTGATTTTATAAACAAACTTATAGCCAACAGTGTGTTTGTCTTGAGGTAGAGGGCAAACGGACCAAGTATTGTTAAGTTCCAAAGAACTAATTTTGCTTGCATAACATCACGCCAATGAGAAAATTTAACTACTTGGTGGTAGAACTGAGGCTCAAATTAGGAAGAAACATTGAGCACAAAGTGTTTATGAGAAGGTGAAAGGGAAGTATAGGAAAGATATTGTGATAAAGGATATAAGATGTTAGGTGTGTCAAGGGCAGTGGTGTATGAACATCTCAACAGATTGCAATGGAAATCTCAAAGATAAGAAGGGGATTTAATGGGGCGAGAAGACCTTTTTAATGAAGTGTGAGCTGTAGTTAAGGAAGAGGGTGGTTGTTCTTGCATGGTGGACGATAACTGAGGTGATGAAACAGTGGATAAAGGCTTAGGGGGGATTTCGAATAAAATCAAAAGGAGGCTTTGAAAGTATGAGGTCAGGGAATGGATCTGCTAAGGAATCTGCAGAAGTTATTGAATGAAAAGGAAATACTTCCTAGTGGAATTTAACATCATGGGAAATGAAGACTTATTTATATTCAATATCTAACAACTTATAACCTTTGATGCCAGGGGGATAACCAAGGAAGACACATGCCAGAGCCCTTGGATGAAATTTTGTGTGATTGGAAGATAAGGTTGAGGCAAAAGATAAGCAACCAAAGACTTTGAAAAGAGAATAGTCCACTTTGGACTAGTGAAGGACTTCAAAGGGTGTCTTATTGTGCAGTAAAGGTGAAGGTGTGCAATTGATCAAAAAAGTGTTAGTTAAAACACATCAATTCCAGTAACAAAGAGGAATTCTGGATTGAAAGTCTAGAGCTTGAGCAACATTTAATAGATGTTGATGTTTTCTCTCCGCAACTGAGATCTGCTAAGGAATGTCCATATAGGAAAACTGATGTAGTACACCATGTTGATTAAAAAAATCAACAAAGGCAAGTTCCTTAGCATTGTCTAATCTGAAACTTTTAATTTGCGAAGAATAATAGCCACATTAGATTTTTGTATAAGCATAAAACCTAAGTGAATCGAGTGCAATCATCAACCAAGGATAGAAAATATCGAGAACCATTATAAGCAGTAATATGATAAGGCCCCCAAATGTCATAATGAATCAAGTCAAATGGAAAATTTGACCAATGATTGTTTGATACAAAAGGTAAGCGCCGTTGTTTGGCTAATGGAGCTACAGTTGATGCTGTAAAAGATCTAATCTTTTTGAGGAAGGATGTCCAAGGCGATTATGCCAAACACGTGCAAAGGCAGCATTGATGTGAGCAAGAAAAGAGGTAGTCCAAGAATTATTGTCAAGGATGTCTAGATTGTTGATTTTGTTACCCCTGCCAATCGTGATCTTAGTGTTGATGTCCTAAATGGTGAAGTAGTTAGGAAAGAAAGCCATTGTAAGTTGTGAATCAATGGTAAGAGCACTCACGGATAGAAGGTTAAACTTGAATTGGGGAACAAACAGAACATCCTTGAGAATAATTCCTGAATGGAGTCTAATGTCACCACTAGAAGTCACATTAATACTTGTACGATTGGGCAAATGGACAGTGGAATTCTTAAGAGGTTTCAAGTTCATAAAGGCATGGACATTTGAACAAATGTGTCTAGAAGCACCTGAATCAATGATCCAAAAATTTGGACAAGATAAGACATTGTCTCGTGAGATAGAAAAACAAGCACCTATTGAGTAGGAAGCACTGTTGTTGCCTGGTTAGTCTGCGTTGGTATTGGAAATTGACATGTGAGATGAGAGTAAATTCATCAACTATTGATATTAAGCAGTGTTGAGATTTGAAGAAAATCTCCCACATTGTCATGTTCCTTGTTGTCATTGTATAGAGTGAAGGACTTGTCAATAACTTGATTAACCACCACATTAGGCATACTTGGTAATGGATGCAAGTTTCTTAGATGTGGTTTGTAACCAGGTGGATAGCCTTGAAGCTTGTAACATCGTTCAATAGTATGACCATGAAAGTTACAAGGTGTACAAAATGGCCTATCTTTCCTCTGATTTCTCTAAGCCCTAAAGCTTGGAACAACAGTCTTCTTGGAAGGATAAGCCTTCACAGTAAAGGCCATGCTGTTGCTAGGATTAAGAACCATAGGCGTGCTAATGGTCCTCTGACATTCTTCTTGAGAGATTAAGGAAAAAACTTTGTTTATGGGTGGTAAAGGATCCATTATTAGGATCTAGCTCCTAACCTATGCAAAGGACTCATGCAAGCCTATGAGGAAAGTCATGATGTACTCCATTTGATGACATGAGTTCAATTCTTTCACACCCCCAAAGGTACATTTGCCACAATTACAAACAGGCCTAAAATTGCTTAATTCTTCCCAGATCGTTTTCAATTTTGTGAAATACACACTCATAGAAGTCTGATCTTGAGTATGATTGATCAATTCACGACGGAGTTGAAAGATGCGAGGTCTATTACTTTATTGAAAAAGTTCCTTAAGATCTAACCAGATCTCATAGGCAAAGCCAAAAAATAGTATGCTTGTTGAAATCTCCTTGGAGACAGAATTCAAAATCCAAGAAATGACCATATTGTTGTTTTGAGTCCAAGAATTGAAAAGATTTAGATCAGTACCGTCTAGTTTCTAGATGGAACCATCGATGAAGCTGATCTTATTTTTGACAAAAAGGGCAATCCTCATCGCACGGCTCCAGGAGGCATAGTTGTCCCTGTGAGATGCTATGAAACAAAAGTAAGACCAGGGTTGTCGAAACGATGAAGGAAGTAAGGGCTTAATGGATCAGCAATGCCAGATTTGCTAGTGGAGGCGATCGAGTCAGCAGATCGTGAAGCTTCCATGATGAAAGGAAGGAGCGAGCAAAAAACATGAATAGGGTGAATAAGGAATTGTTTCAAAAATGATGAAGAAAAGAGAAAGTAGCAAAAATTTCATCTGATACCATGTTGAAACTAGAATCGAGTTTCAAGCGAAAGAAACACAATTAAATTGGAGAGAAATTGGACACTGTTTCATTTCTTGTGTTATCTAAATACAATGGCTTCATCAGTTTATACATGTGAACTAAGAATATGCACTCTAACCGACTTAGCTAATTAACTTACCGCAAGTCAACTAACTGATTACTTAACAAATTTGTAACAGACTTTTGTAACCAACTAGTTAACTATTTATAGATTCTAAAATGTTTGATTCTGTATTTTTAGAGATGGTTCTGAACTTAATGGGATATTTTTAACCTAGTAAAATGGAATATTTTAGAAAAACTTACAAATATGGCCATGCTTTTAAATCATCAGTTTTTTATATTACCAAAATGAAAAATTGAAAAATGAATTTCTCATTGGCATCGTTTTTCCCTCTCTCCCTTTCTTCCCCAAACCTATTTGTCTCTTTTCCCAAAAATCTCCCAACTCAACCCGAATATCCCTCAACTTTGCTAATGATTCTGGTGATCTCACGTAAGAGATCATGCAAAGCTGCTCTATCTGCCATGTTCCCTTGCTCATGTTGAGCTTCGATCTTATGCTAGAGATCATACAAAGCTGCTACGTCCTCCATGCTCCCTTGCACTGTCACGGGTATGGTGTAAGCTTTGATGCAATCGCCATCTTAAGATCAGAGTTCAAGGCCGAGAAATCGTCAGGTTGGGATTGTTGCCGTCTTCTACCTAGCAAGATCTAACCATATCCGTCGCTGTGCTCCCTTGCTTGTTATGACCTCCATGGCAATCTAATGGCGATGAAGATGAAGACAGAGTTCTGACAATGACAAAATTTGGGGCAAAGCAGTTTAGATCCTCACCGTCATGATCTGTTTAGATCCTCATCGCCTTGTCTTCATTCTTTTCCTGGTAGTCTAGATCTCCGAAAGCCATAGCCATGCTCTCTTGCTCAGTCTCCACGTACCCTTGCTCAATTTGACCTCTATCGCCATCTAACACTGACAAAGACAAAGACGAAGTTCAAGCCAATTGGTTCAAATACGGTGGCTTTTAAATCTCTATTAATTGTATAATTTTTTGTTCTATTTTTGTGGTTGGATCTATGTTGTAGGTAAATCGTGTAAAAGGTAAAAAATATCCTAGCAGGACACAGAAAATATCTCATCAGAATAGTGACATAATAATAGCTTGCCTGGTAAGGGGATTAATGGGAGGGTCGAGAGAAGTAGAGGGAAGAAGCAGAGAGAATGGCTAAATCGATTGTTTGGTTAGAAGTAGTTAAGGATAGAGAGAAAATGTAGGAGGACGAGCAGTGTACTTGGGTCCACCATGTTGCATTCCTCCTCTTTTGGACAGACAAGAGTGAAAAAAATAAGAGGAAATCTTAAAGTGGGGAGAAGGCCTATTTTGTCCTCCGAAATTCATAAATAGTGTATATAAACAATATGAGAAATGTAGTAATTGAAAATAAAATTCAATCCATCATTCTTCTTTTTTTTTCAATACCAAACAAAGGAATGAAAATTTGCTCTCTCTTTCCTATCTTACTAAATAATATGAAGGAGATCCACTATCTTTTCCATCTTTCCTACTCTTCATTCGTCCAACCAACTGGGCTGTGAGTTTTTACATAGTGTGCCATACATAAAAGTAAAGTCCCCAAAGGTGATATTTTACCACAATTCTGAAAAAGAAAATACTAAGGACATTAGTTTTAATCCTAACTTGTTTATTAAGTTGTGAATTTTTATGTTTTTATTGTATGCCTTTAAAAGATTCTCACATAAATAGATTATATCTACCAATAAATTAATAACAATCCAAAAGTTAAGAAACAAATTAGCATTAAAGTTGGTAAATAGTTTAAAAGTGTCACATTGATAAGAAAGAGAGAGAGAGAGAGAGAAAAAGAAAAGAAAAGAAAGGTCCAAAAGTAACAAGATTCAAATGACTTATATCTTAACTAAAAACAAGGGAATGCTTATGGTAAAGAAGACTATTTTGCTCCACTGGTCGAGCAGGGGTGTCCGAGCTGTTGAATTAATTTTTTAATGGTTTGATCTTCAACTAGAAGCCATGGAAAAAAATTTCTCCGATATTTTTGAATTTTCCACCGAAATTTTCATAATTCGAAGGTCTCAAAATATCTTTTGGGTGTAAATAATTTTTTTTCGATATGTATTGAAACTTTTAAAAAATTTTGAGAGGTATTTTAATTTAATCCTAGAAGATGTTTTGAGACTTTAGAAATTCTAAAATTTTGGAGGAAATTTGAAAAATATTGAGAAATTTTTGTCAGAATGCTAAAATTTAAGGAAAATTTTGGTTAACATTATAATAAATCACTAAAAATATTGATTTATCAGGGGTTGTAGGGTATTGTTTTTTACACAACCTTAGTTTCAATATAAAACAAATATTCATAGTTTTTGTAATTTTTTCAATATTTCCACCGATATCAATATTTCTGCGAAATTTTTGTAAATTTAGAGTATTGATATTTCTCCCGATATCGATATTTTCATCCTTAATCCGATCCTAGCACTACCTTCTCAGGCAAACAATTAGGAGAATTTACAGTTTTTAATTTATAGAAATATAGTGGGAATTGATTAGCAAACCTATATGTGGCATGTTCGTAACTATATTCAATATTATTCAAATAATATGTCACGGTACCAATACTGTTTGAATTAAGAAAGGATCTCGACCACATTTGTGCCTCATAGAACTTCCTTTTGGTATTAAGAAATGTAACATGTACGATGTTTTTATGTGAAACTTGTTTATTTATGTATTTTTTAATGGTCATGCTATCAAAAAGTATTAAAATCATGTTCTAATGTAAATTTCAATCATTTTCATAAATTTTTTCGATATTTTCACCGATATCGATATTTTCTTCGATATTTCCGTAGAATTAAAGTGCTGCTATTTCCACCGATACCGATATTTTCTTTCATGCTGGAAGCAGTCTTGTATCTCTCATTGGATAGTCATAAATCAGACTATTAAAATTCTAATCCAATGGCTAAAACGTCTTGCTCCACCGATAGAACAAAATTACCTTTTTTATCATAAAGATTCTTAAAAAGAAAAAATTATAAGTATTTTATGAGAAATGCTAGCTGCAACCACTTCTTCAAATGCTAAGGTAGACACTAACTTACTTGAGCGCCTCGTTTCAACCTCACTCTTTATTATATTGCTGCCTAGCTTGCATTGACATATACACCATTCTTTTGTAGATAATAACGAAAATGTTATTGTTCCCGTTCTCTAGGCAACTAAGACCCTGAGAGCACCGCTTCCAAAGAAAAGGAGCTCTTTGATTTACATATCTTCCATTCTTGCTAAGGAAAAAACCGGAACATGCTGAATTCTTCCGGCTAATAGGGTGTTTGGTATGGTAATTAGAATTATTTGTTAAAACTATTTTAAATGTAGCATGTAATGGCTTTACACTATAACAACTTTTTCTTTTTACTGTAACATGTAAGAGCTTTATACTGTTTATAACTACGATAATAGTTAAAATCGTCCTTTGCCAAACAGGCTATTAATAAAATTTATTATAAAAAAACGGGGAAAATGATTTGTGAGTCAACCACTTCACGACCAATGCTTTGTTTTCCTTTTTTGTCACCATTACAACTTTTAAGTCTGGATTTGAAACTTAAGTTTGAAACTGATTCATGTATAAACACAAATTGCTATGAAGAAGTGAAGCTTCTCAATGGTCTTTGTGTTTGGGTTTGCTCCTCCTTCATTATGGAAGTGGCATTAGAGTGACATAGTTTAAGGGGCTAAGAATATTTTCTTTAATTTATTTTAGTTGTCAAAATGTTTTTTGTAATGAGTTGAATGGGGTATTCATGTGCTTTAATTTTTTTCTTTAGAGGTTTAAGAAGTGCAGATTTTAGCAGCTTTGATACTGGGTTAATGAAAAAAAATAATGATTAAAAAAAAGAAACATGGCTTTTTCTTCGCGTCGCAATTAATTGCAGCCGAAAAATTACACGATGGCCGTTTTGTTATTTTGCCAAAAAAGCAATGGCATTCGCCTCTACTAAGATAAGTATTGAGAGAGTTTATTGACACTTTTTACTGTATTGTCTTTTTTTTTTTAATAAAATTTCTTATTATTATGTTACCGTTATTAAAATTATTTTTAAGGGTAAAAGTATTTTAAAAAAATACTCATTACACACTCTACCTTAAAAAAAATTTATTGTGCCCTAGTTTTTCTATAATAATAGAGATAGATTTTGACAGTTAACAGTATTCTCACAAAAAAAGTGCAAGGTTTTTTTAATTCAAAATTCTCATTTTTTTCTGCTTTTTTAATCTTTGAACCCCACTGATTACACGAATTGATTTTCTTACAAGACATTAAAACTATTAAATCATTAAATCTCAAAATAGGGCACAAAATTAACCCTATTTTAACTAAAGATGGATCTTTAGTTAAGTCAGTGAAGTCTCATCTGATGCAACCGTTGCAGCTAGCATTGCTCATATTTTATAATGTAAATGAAATAAAAATAGGGTTAATTTCATTTTTGACTCTTTACCTATACAATCTATCCAACTTTAGTCCCCAAACTTTAAAATGTAACCCCTGAATTATAAAATTTATCTCATTTTAACCATTTTGTTACTAAGTTCATTATATATTGATGAATTAAGCTACCTATATATACACCTAATCGATTAATTATAAATCAACGATTAAGATTAAATCTTTTGTAATTGAATTTTATACATCTCAGACTAACAAAATATAGGACGTTTTATAGATAAATATAAATTTTGAAACTAATAAGAATTTTGAGTTTTTCCACTGATTGTTGAGTTCAATTAAGTGAATTATTTGTTATCATGTCATTTGTGTAATTTTTATTCCTAAAATTCAATCATAAAAATGACAAATAGGTTATACCATAATTTTCATGTGTTGTTTTTATTACTTTTACACATGTCCATATATCCAAGTTTATTTTTAAATATATTTTTTCATATTTTCTTCTTATTTTAATTCATAATAGCATAAACCTAACATAAGTTATATGATGGAGAAAATTGATAAAACTTCTTGAATGGAAAAAAAATAGCAAAACATTTATCAAAAAGGCATCAAAAAAAGAAGAAAAAAAATAATAAAACTTATACAATAGAGAAACAGAATTAAGGGATTTTACCACACACACACACACATATATATAGCTTAACCCACCAATATTAATAAATTTGTAACAAAAGAGCTAGGACAAGTTTTGTAGTTTAGGAATATGATTTGTTATATTTTAAGATTCAAGGGATAAAATGAGACAAGTTGTATAGTTTAAGGACTAAAAGTGCAATTATTAGCTTAATTCCATCAATCTTTAATGGATTTAAGGCCTGTTTGGCATTGCTTTTAGAGGCTACTTTTTGCTTCTGTAATCACCTACAACAGTTTAAAGTGTTTAGTGAAATGTTTTTTTATAAAGCTGCTTCTAAAATATGCTACCTAGTAGGAAAGTTGAGAAATAGGTCAATGGTTGTTTTTTTACATCAGCTTATGTTGTTATAACTTAAAATTACTAAACTAACCTTAATAATAATACATAATTTCCAACCTATCCATGTTTTCATAAAAAATTAAAATAACATCAATACAAGAAGTTTAGATTTAATTTATAACGTAAATTTTTCAGCGCCATTATGATTTTTTTAGAGTAAATTATTTTCTAAAAATATATTAAATAAAAATAAAATTATATTTTTTTGGCATCTTAATGTACAAATATTAAGTAAAATTAAAAATTCAAACTATAAATATGCTTATTAAAATATTTATATTTTTGTTATTATACATTTTCATAACAATTTTATACATAGTTTATCAAACACTTGTAATTCTGCTTCTAATTTGGCAGCATCTTTAACAATAATTTACCAAATGTCTATTTGCTTCTAATCCACAATATAATAAAAGCAACAACACAATACAATAATGTCAAATTGACTCTTAGTAAGAGAAAGACTAAAATAAAATAAGTTAAATAGTTTATAGTGTGATTTGTTAAGTTTTAAAATTAAGGGTCAAAATAAGGCAAATAGTATATAGTTGACGGGGCAAATGTGAAATTAAGCTATAAAAGGGTAGAGCTTTTTTGAGGGAAGAACCAGCAATTGCCTGTCTTTTCCCTTTGGCTCTGGAGGGAGGGTTGAAGGTTGAAAAGAAAAAGGGGCCAAGAAGCTTAGGCGGGAAGGATGTCGTAAGGTAAAACTCTGCTTTCTTGTTCCGACGATATCTAAATCTGTTCTCTAATGAGAGACGGCGAAGGAAGCCCTTGAAGCAGAAATGAGCGCGATCCATCCTTCAGTCCACCCAGTGGACGCGCCGCCTCCTCCGGCGACCGATGAGGCGGCGGTCGAGAATCCGATACCGCGCGGGAGGATGAAGGACGTCCAGGGCATGCCCGGAACTCCCGCCAGCCTCGCCTTGCGCCTCTTCCAGTTCGCTTTCTCCGCCGTCGCTCTCTCCGTCATGGCCTCCACCTCTGACTTCCCTTCCGTCACCGCCTTCTGGTAACCTAACCACAACTCTCTCTCTCTCTCTCTCTCTCTCTCTCTCTACTTACAGAAATTGACAATTTTGTTATAGCTGTTGTTGTTGTTTTTTTTTTTTTTCTTTTCTTTTTCTTTTTTTCGTTCAATGGTGTTTGATTTGATATGGCAGCTACCTAGTTGCTGCTACCGGCTTGCAAGGCTTGTGGAGTCTGTCTCTCGCCATTGTTGATGTTTATGCCATTTTAGTTAAGCGAAGCCTTCGCAATTTTAGAGTGGTCACCTTGTTTGCTATTGGTGATGGGGTACGAAGAATTTTACTTTCAACTTCCAAGCAAGAATCAAAATTTGAAAAGAAAGCAATAACAATAATAATAAAATTGATTCTGAAGTTAGTTCATTGGTAATCATATAATCCAGGTTTTATTGTATACTAAATTTCGCAACTGTCCATCATATCTTTCTCCTGACTATGGTATGCATGTTTTGTCCATCATATTTATATGGAGAGAGTTTTTAAAGTATGCATGTTTTGTTTGTGATCGTTGTGTGTATTTTCGACTTTGTGGAAGACTGTTATTAGCTCTTTCTGCATACATTGGTTCAAGTCAAAGGAATGGTTCAATGTTTTTCCCTTTATTCACTATTTTTAGTGCTCTATCAGTTGTTGGATTTATCATAATTGCATCAAAGTTTGTGCTAGTGCAACTGAAAGACATTTTATAAGATAATTAAGCAAAATACGTGCTGGATTTTACTATGGTAAAGCTTTTATATTTGGGGTAGGGATACTAACAATAAAAAGTGAGAATCAGGACGGGTTGGTGTTCTTTGTGGGGAAAAGGCAGATGAGAAATCACCCATCTACTAGGACTTCCTTTCGTCTATTTATCAACCATCTAATTGTTCTTGATTCCTTTATAAAAGAGTAGTGTGAAGCTAGGGATTGTCATTTGTTTCTTATATTGGTTTCCATCTCTAAAGCCTCCTTGTAAGGAGTTGCTAAACCACCCTCAGAGATCGGAAGGTGTTTCTTCTACAAATTTTAACTAGTATATGCCTTTCTTGGCTTTGTAGAAGAAAACATGAAAGTTGGAGTATCCATCTTGGTTATTTACATGCCAAGCACATATGCTTTGAATTGACTGTTGTGAAACTGCCTGGATATGTTTATTAGACTCAAAAGAGTTTGCAGGGAAAGAATGGAACCTTCTGGTTTGTTTTGTTTTGGTTTTTAAGGAGGGAAAAGAAATTTATCCATTTTTCCATTCTCTTTCAGAAAGGAAACCATTATGAGAACTGCTAGCACGCTTAAAATTTTCTTAGGCCTAAACTATTAGCAAAGACACACACATCTATGATAATGTTGTTTATCGATAGGATCAAGTGTTGTTGTGAGTGAGCAGCTAAAACTTGAGGGTAGCGGTAAGGTCTGTTACAAAATTTTGAAGTGCATGCTGCATGCTGACATTATTTTAGTCCTTTTCTTTCTTCTTTTTTCTTACCATAAGAAGTGTTTGAGAAGATATGGAAACAACTCTACGGAGAACTAGCCGATCGCCTCTATAAAATGAGGTCCTCTGTTTCCTCATTTTGTAGAGGCTGCCGGTTTTCATATATTGCCTCTTCTTGTATTTGTTCCATTCATCAATGAAAAATTCCTCATGTTTCCTTTTTAAAAAAAAAAAAAAAAAAAACACTATTGGGCATTTACTTTGCATGATGAAAGGGACAGGGAAATAGAAGTGATTTCCTTTTTCGTCTAATCATGTGTCTACTTATAAAATTACTAAAGTAATGAGATTTAGTGAGCTTCTCGCAATATATTGAATGAAAAAGGAAATGCCAACCCTTGATATTGAATCCCTGTTAAAGGGAATGAATGTCAAATTTGCTTGTATATCCTTGACAGGTTCACAAGTTATAAGACCATGATTTTTTAATTACACAAAAGAACATTTTGGTAATTAGATTGATAAGATTCTTATTTTAAGGTTAGGAGATCAAATAAAGGGAATAAGATTGTTTCCACCATCTAATAGATACATAATCACTAAGGACATTAATAATCTCTATTCTTGTTCCTTGACTTTCTTTCCTAATTCTGTTACCTTCCTTATTATATTCTTTTATGATTTGGTAAACACCCCCCTGAAATAGTTAGGTTATTTTATGATTCCAAGTTTGAGCTCCCAAATATTGTGCGAGAGAACCTATCTTTTGGCTATTGGTATAAAAAGCAATCTCATGTAAGATTCATGAACCAAGAACAATTTGTAATCTGTTTGTCACCCTTTGCTTCTTTTTACTGCAGATCACTTCAACACTCACATTTTCTGCAGCTTGTGCATCCGCTGGTATCACAGTTCTTATAGGTAATGATCTGAATGACTGTGCAGAAAACCACTGCGCTAGGTTTCAGATGGCTACTGCCATGGCTTTTCTGAGTTGGTTTGCTGGTTCGCCCTCATTTCTTTTGAATTTCTGGACACTGGCTTCCAAATAAAAGTGCTGGGGAGCTATTTTAGTGCAGTCATGTTAGCTCAAACCAAACAAAAAAACCAATGGTTGGCATACAAGAATTGGCATTGAAAATTTGGATTAATTTATCACACACTTGATTGTACTGGAATTTGAAAGTTAACAAAGAGTATATAAGGTCAGTGGGTCACTACCCTTACCCCCACAATGCCTTGCCCCCCTCTCTGTCATTTTCCCTACTTTTATTGCAATATTGACGATCAGCAACCTTGAATGAACTTGACAAAATCAGCAAATTTGTTTCTTCTGTTATCTGATTATATAAAAGCTAAGGTGGCACCAAATTAAGAATAGTAAAATTTAATTAAAATAAAAAACTAATTATCTTAAAAATATGAATTATAACTACTCCTAATACTAATTTAGTAACTTATAAAAAATGCTAAATAGATGAAAACTAAAAAATAAAAAGCTGTGTTTATTTTAGGAGTAATATTTGTTAATTTAGTGACGCTATTTTATTTTTGGATTCAATTGTGTTGTAATCATTTCATGTTGCATGTTCCGAAATATTTTCTGGTATTCTTTGGGGACATGTATGACATTTTTGGGTGTTCTTCTGGGACATTTTTCAGTATCTTTCTAGGACAGGTTTTTTGTATCCTAGGATATTTTCGAGTGTCCTTTTGAGACATTTCTCGGGGTCTCTCTTTGGGAATTTTTTGTGTCCTTTCGGGTCATTTTTCAATGTCCCTTTTGGACATTGTCGGGTGTCTTTGTAGGACATGTATTTTTGTATCCTTTTGGGACATTTTCAAGTATCACTGTGGAACATTTTTTATTTCTCTTTTTTTCTTTCTCCCTCCTCGTCATTGCCTGCTTGTCAAAAAAAAATAAACAAAAAAGAAAAAAATCAACATCACAACAACAACAGAAAAATGGTAGAAAGAACAATTGAACCAGACAATTCTCCTTTGAATTAATGATATATAGAACCCGGATATTATTGAGATAGCACAAACAAACAACTTCCTTGTATTATCCAATCATAGAAAAGAGAAAAAAAAAAAAATTCCATTACACTACCATTAATGTGAGATGTATGAATCAAGGCCCTTGATTGTACGGTCATAGTGAACCTTGGTCAAAAACTGATACGGACCATGCCAACCATGTGTTGAAACACGATGCCAAATTTGAAATTTCGAACCCTAAGACCTCTCAAGTTGAGTGGAACCGTGACCTGTTGCTTAGCGAAGCAAGAACCTTGGTATGGTGAAGACGTCATAAACGGGTATGGAAAGTCCGTTTGATAAGTCAATCGAACGCCAGAAGGAATCCTTAATAAGTTTGGAAAAGTTTCTTCAAGAACTTAAGAAGAATAACTTTCAATATGAATGAACGTCAAAAACTAAATTGCATAATTTGAAAGATGGTCTTATATGGCCAAAATTCACATAGGGTTTATTTTAATGTAAAATTCCTAATCTCCCTTAGTGAAAGAAACGCCTAAATAAAGCCCTAGGATGGAATCAAATTTAACTCAAGATTCCTTCCTCTTGTTCACGCCTATAATAAAGTCTAAACAAGATTCTAAATTCAAATTGTGAAACTGAAACTTAAACTAAAATAAGATTACAAAGAATTCAAATCTTGAATCTTGAATCTTTGCTGGACACACTACTCCTACATGTGTACGTGTATGGAATGGGCATGCAAGTTGGCCATGCAATGACTCAGTGTGTGTGTATGGCTGATTGGCTCCCGACGACTCAATGTGCATGTACGGCTAATTGGCTCCCTTCCGGATCAACTTTGATCAGTAAAACCAGCTTTTGTTCACCCTCAGTAGTGAACACACTCTCTTCTTGTTGTAGAACTCTCCGGACCAAGTTATTCATTTTAGCTCGAGCCCTCATCACCGAACCAACTAGAACTTGAATTAGACCGTGAAAATTCTTTGTAACCTTGATCCTCATCATTCACACCCCCCCTTCTTGAGATGAATTTGTCCTCAAATCAATACCTACTTCAAAAAGGCTCAAGTCAGAAACATTGAAAGTAGCGTTAACATTGCACTCACCTAGTAAGTCAAGTCTGTAGGCATTGTCATTGATCCATTCTAACACTTGAAAAGGACCATCTCCTCGGGGCAGCAACTTAGAATGTCTTTGTGCCGGAAATCGTTCTTTCCTCATGTGTAACCACACCCAATCACCGAGCTTAAAAACCAGCTTGTGACGTCCTTTGTTGGCTTGCTTAATGCATTGTTTGATTCTCCTTTCTATGTTGAGCCGTGCCCTCTCATGGAGTTGCTTCACAAATTCTGCCTTCTTCTTACAATCTAAGTTCACATGCTCAGAAATAGGTAAAGGTGTTAAATCCAAAAGAGTAAAAGGATTAAAACCATAAATAATTTCAAACAGTGAAAACTTAGTAGCAGAATAAATGGTACGATTATAAGCAGACTCATCATGTGGTAAACAATCCTCCCAGGTCTTAATGTTCTTACTAATGACAGCCCTCAACAAAGTGGATAAACTCCTATTAACTACTTCTGTTTGACCATCAGTTTGAGGATGACAAGTAGTAGAAAACAAAGTTTCGTTCCTAGTTTTCCCCATAATGTCTTCCAAAAGTAGCTCAAGAACTTAGCATCTCGATCTGAAACGATTGTCCTAGGCATATCATGTAACCTCACAATCTCCCTAAAGAACAAATCTGCAACATGAGAAGCATCATCAGTCTTATGACAAGGGATAAAATGAGCCATCTTAGAAAAATGATCTACAACCACAAAGATTGAATCCTTTCCATGCCTACTCCTAGGTAAACCCAAAACAAAGTCCATCGAAATATCAATCCAAGGTGAACTAGGAATAAGTAGGGGCATGTAAAGACCATTCGGTTGAACCCTCGATTTAGTTTTACTACAGGTAATACATCTACCACCAATTCTCTCAACGTCCCGTTTCATGTGTGGCCAATAAAAGTGCTCCTACAAAATAGCTAGAGTTTTTGTGGCTCCAAAGTGTCCCATTAACCCTCCACCATGGGATTCCCGAACTAACAAGTCTTTCAATGAACAATTAGGCATACACAACTTATTTTCTCTAAATAAAAAGCCCTCATGCCTATAGAACTTATCCTCTGTAGATTTTTTACAAGCTCTATAAATCTCCCCAAAGTCGTGATCATCGAGATAAAGTTCCTTAATGTGCTCAAAACCAAGAAACTTAGCATCAAGAGTAGAGATTAAGGCATACCTGTGTGAAAGTGCATCCGCAACCACATTTTCCTTATCTTGTTTATACTGAATTACATAGGGAAAAGTCTCAATGAATTCAAGCTATCAAGCATGTCTCTTGTTCAGCTTGTGTTGAACTTTCAAATGCTTCAAGGATTCATGATCCATACGAATCACAAACTCCTTTGGCCACAAGTAGTGATGCTATGTCTCCAAAGCTCGAACCAATGTGTACAACTTTTTGTCATAAGTGGGGTAGTTAATGTTAGACATATATGCCATAAGGAGTAAAAATATAATAAGCTTTTTGGAGACATTTTTATCAATAAAGAATTTATTTATTATTTATATGCCAAATCTTGTCCTCTTTACGTTCATATTTGTTGAATGTATGTTAAGCAAATGATAGTCTGAGACTGTCAGTCTAAACCTTAAGAATTGGGCATATGATGGACGGATTATGCGGAAGACACGATTCTTAAAGTAATAGTCTAAATCATAAGATTCGCAATCGAGGGAATAAAGTTGGACGCTTTATTCATGCAAAGATTGTTATGTTATCTATATCCCTTTTGGGAGATGGTTTGTCTTGATCATCGAAGGTGGACTCCGTGAATAGAAACATTGGCACGTTGTCATAGGTGACGATGTATTGGATCGGGACATAAAGTGAATTGATTTGGATTAATAATTTTGTCTCGGTAAATCGATTCACTTTAGACAATCATTTGTGTTGTATCTTAATCTTGAGATGAATAATGGGCCCGTTGTCTTGACTTGGGTCTTTTGATGTACCAAAGGGTGACACCCACATCTTAATAGTGGTATGCATGCCGGTATGTTGGAGGCATGACTCTTGATAGCGTAGACCTGTTATTCATAGATATGAAATCCATAGCTCCTCTTTAGGAGTAATGATATCCTCATATATGCGTTATCTTGTAATTAAAAAACTGAAGCGCTCAACCATTTGGATACATAGGTGTAACCGAATGATATATTGTCATTGGATAGTAAGTTTTCTGATGGTAAGATAATGGAACGTAAGATAAAAATAATTGAGAAGGTAAGACAGAACTTGTCCTTAAGCTGATTATGGATTATCATATGGGGATACGATACACTATGATATGTCATGGAGACTTAGCTATTCAAGCTTCGTAATTCTATGTAGTTCAAGAGTGCAGCTCCAAGCTTTTAGTGGAGTAGCGTTGGAGTTGATAATTATGAAATATATATCTAGGATATTGGGTTCCATAATTATCGGGAGCTTGAACTATATAGGTCCCTTTGGTCCCCTTTGCTAGCTCACAACATCCTGTAATGACACAGCGTGTTTTTCCAATAATTGATAACTTATGTCGGATTTATTAGATTGGTTGAAATTTGAAAGAATCAAATAATTCATGTCTGTTTATTGGTTGAATTAATTTTGTGATAAAAATTAATTCAAGATAAACTTGTTGAATTATAAGGATCGGATAACTCTTGTCTGTTTGTCGGTTAATTTAATTTTGGATAAAATTAGATCAAGATAAACTTGTAGAATTATTGGGAATTGATTTATTTTCTTAGTGATTATATAGATAAAGTTGTTTTGATCAGAAAACTTCTCTATTGAGTTATTTGAATTAAAACTAAGACTTTATCTTATAGAATCTTGGGTGAAAAATAAAAGATTAGCGAGATTTTTATTCGACAGTTCGGCCTACCGATGGATGTGTTCGGCCTGTCGATCGACGAAGGATAAGATCACATATTTCCACGCAGATCTTATCAGATATTGATCCAAACTTGATTCTGTTTCGAGTTTTTGAGACCTAATTTGATAAGGACTGACCCTAGGACCAATCTCTATATAAAGGGAGTAAGTCTTAAGAGTTACTTAGATCAATTGAGAGATTAAGAGTAATACTTTGCTAGTGAGAATTTGAAAACTCCCTGAGAGCTTTTGTTCACAAATCATGAACACTTGCTTTGGGTTCTCTTGATTGGTTGGAAGGAGAGTCACCTAGTGGAAGAGCTGTACGTGTGAGCCCACACTCACTCCGGTTGTGGATAGAGAATAGCAAAGAAGACCAGTTGGTTGAGGCTCTTTTGGAACGTTACTTCTTTTCACGTTTTGCGAGGGTTTTTTGGCATACAAAGGTTAGTAAGATCTGGTTAATTTATGCATATAGCTTGTCAAATTTGTGTTTTGGAAAATACTCTGATGTAAAATTTTTAAAATTTTGCTGCGCACCGTGAAAGTGCATACCTATGTAAAAGTGCATCCGCAACCACATTTTCCTTACCTTGTTTAAACTGAATGACATAGGGAAAAGTCTCAATGAATTCAAGCTATCAAGCATGTCTCTTGTTCAGCTTGTGTTGACCTTTCAAATGCTTCAAGGATTCATGATCCATACGAATCACAAACTCCTTTGGCCACAAGTAGTGATGCTATGTCTCCAAAGCTCGAACCAATGCGTACAACTCTTTGTCATAAGTGGGGTAGTTAAGTATAGCCCCGCTTAACTTCTTGCTAAAGTACGCAAGTGGTCTTTCATTCTGCATAAGAACAACGCCTATACCTACACCAGAAGCATCATATTCAATTTTGAACATTTTAGAAAAATTAGGTAAAGCAAGTAAAGGAGCATGAGTAAGCTTATGTTTAATGAGCTAAAATGCCTTCTCTTGTTCTTCACCCCATTTGAATGCAACGTTCTTCTTAATAACTTGGGTAAGTAGTGCAACGATGGTGCTAAAGTCTTTCACGAACCTTCTGTAAAAACTAGCAAGTCTATAAAAACTCCTAACATCACCTATACTAGAAGGGGTCAGCCAATCTTGGATGGCTTTGATCTTTGCTTCATCAACCTCGATACCTTTAGCACTCATAATAAAACCTAGGAAAACAACCTTATCGGTGCAGAAAGTACACTTTTTGAGGCTAGCATATAACTTCTCCTTTCTAAGCACATCCAAAACCGAATGCAAATGTGAGACATGTTCATACAAACTCTTGCTATAAATCAGAATACCATCAAAATACACAACAATAAATTTACCAATAAAAGCATGCAAAACATGATTCATTAAGTGCATGAAAGCGCTAGGTGCATTAGTTAATCCAAACGGCATAACTAACCACTCATACAGTCCATATTTAGTTTTAAACGTTGTTTTCCATTCATCTTCTTCTTTCATTCGTATTTGATGATACCCACTCTTGAGATCAATCTTAGAAAACGCACAAGAACCATGCAACTCATCTAACATATAATCTAAGCGAGGAATAGGGTGTTGATATTTTACCGTTTTGTTGTTGATGGCTCTGCAATCAACACACATCCTCCATGTTCCATCCTTCTAAGGCACTAGAATCACCAGAACTGCACAAGGACTCATACTTTCTCTCACGTTCCCTTTCTTCATCAAATCTTCAACTTGCCTTTGAAGCTCCTTTGTCTCTTCCGGGTTGCTCCTATATGCTGGTCAATTTGGAATTGATGCATCAGGCACAAAATCGATTTGATTTTCAATCCTTGGAATAGGTGGTAAACCATGTGGTAACTCCTCGAGAAACACATCCTCGAACTCTTGCAAGAGAGAAACAATACCAGGCAAAGAAGAGTCAAGTTGGTCAGTGTTTAAAAAGGCCTATTTGTACATGATTACAATCATTGGCCATTTTGTAAACAATGCTTGCTTAACCTCACTTATTTTTGCATAGAAATTTCTTTATTTTCTCTCTGATTTTACCTCTTTGGTCGAACTCTTCTCTCTCTTTTCTTCCTCACTAGATTCGGGCTTTTTCTCTTCTTTTCTCTCTTTGGCCGTATGTTTCTCTCTCCCTTCGCTATCTCTATGCATGACCTCACTCTTCTTTTCACTCTCTTTCTTTTGCTCTCTCAAATTATCTTGATCTCTCAGTTTCTTTTGTTCACTTAATTTTTGTAATCTCACTAGATCCTCATAAACTTGTTTTGGCGTTATCGGAACTAGGGTGATTGTCCATTGATTGAATAAGAATGAGTACTTATTGGTGAAGCCGTCATGCTGCACATGTCGATCAAATTGCCACGGTCTTCCTAACAGGAGGTGTCCAGCTTGCATTGGCACCACATCGCACAATACTTCATCTTTATATTTACCAATTCAAAATGGTACCACCACCTGCTTTGTAACCCTCACTTCATCACTATCATTCAACCATTGCAGCTTGTATGGTCAAGGGTGCTTAAGTGTTGTAAGCCCTAGCTTTTCCACCATGGACCTGTTTGCAACATTAGTGCAACTACCACCATCGATAATAACTCTACATACCTTGTCTTTCACGTGGCAACGAGTGTGAAAGATGTTCTTCTGTTGTACTTCTTCTTCCTCTTCTTTAGCATGCAAGCTTTAGGCTCGATGTGCGACTAATCCTAACATCGTGTTCTGCCCCGAACTCATTGTCTCCCATGGGGGCGTCCTCCAATGGTGGCATATTATCAAGATCAGCTTCATCTTTGGATTTGATTTCACCATCTTCCCGGATCACCATAACTCGCTTGTTTGGACATTGGCTAGCTATATGTCCTCTCCCTTGACATTTAAAGCATTTAATCTCACTAGAACGATTTGAAGTAGAGGCTGATTTACCTTGAGAAACCGTGGTGGAGGTGGCTGGTTTGTGCTCGGGTTTGGCCTTGGAGGTGGACGGATTTTCTTCTTTCTTTGGGTAGCTTGTCCTCTTAGGAGTTGTGTTTGGATGTTATGAGGCTGGTCTTGGCCGTGTACCACCTCTTTTGAGTTGCCTCTCAACCTTGATTGCCATATGCACCAAATCCTCCAACTCCACATAATGGTGTATCTCGATCGTGTTAGCAATCTCTTGGTTTAAACCATTCAAAAATCTGGCCATTGTCGCCTCTTGATCCTCTTCCACATTGGCTCTAATCATAGCCATCTCCATCTCTTTATAATACTCATCTACGCTTCGGTTACTTTGATGGAGACCTTGTAGCTTGAGATATAAATCCCGGTAGTAGTGACTTGGCACAAATTGTCGTCTCATCACTCTCTTCATCTCATCCCAAGTTTCAATAGGACAATCCCTGTTTTTCCTCCTATTGATGCACAACCGATCCCACCACACAATAGCATAATCAATAAACTCAATGGCAGCAAGTTTTACCTTCTTTAATTTGGAGTAGTTGTGACAATCAAAAACCAAATCCATCTTCTTTTCCCACTCAAGGTATGCTTTGGGGTCACTTTTTCCTTGAAACGCCAAAATTTTCATCTTGATACTTCCCAAGTTGTTGTCTACCCAGTTCCTAGCTTCTCTATCCAAACCAAGTCTCCTATGGCTACCCACTGACATCCTATCAAACTCTTCCTCTAAACCGTCCCCTTCAAGTTCATCCAAATCCTCAAATTCCCTTTGGTGCATCCTGTTCCTCCTTGGGGCACTCAGAGCAAATGGTGGTTGTCCCCATTGTGTCCCCTCTTCTACCCTATCCAACCTCTCATTTATATGCTCTAATTCCCTCCTCATCATCCATCTCATCTCCCCCATGAATGCTTGCATTTGCAGATTCGGTCCAACGGGTGGTTGAACCTCTTCATTTGTGTTATTCTCTTGATTTTGAGACATGTTTGAATTCTGCAAAACAAAGTTAGAACAATATAGAAAGGAACCTCACCACACTCCCTCACGTGTTTCGCTCGAAATAAAATGATTCACTCAAATTCACTCGTGTTTCACTCAATTAATTTGGCTTTTACCCTCTAATATGCTCACATTCTCTGCCTTTTTTCCACTTGTATTCTTCTTTTATTTCTTTCAAAACTAATCAAACAATAACAAGAAGGATTCAAGCAGTAATTTAAGGCGAGAGACAAACCAAAGGACTCAAAATTTGGCCGCAGATTTTGATGATTTTTGTCACTCAAGCGTGGGGTTTTGGCAAAAGGGGGTCTAAGTCGTGAGAAACAAGAATAGAACAAAAAATTTTAAGAAGGTTTTTTTTTTTTTCAGATCGTCTTGATTTTTCTTTTCTCTTTCTTTTCTTTTCCTTTCTTTTTTTTTTTTAAAAAAAATAATTTAGCAAGGAACCACTAGAACAAATCAAGATTGTAAAGCGGGGTCACAAGACACAATCCATAATGTCAAACTAGAATTTGCAATATCAAGATTAGAAGAATGCCAAAAAGAAACCTAAAAACTAAAGAATCAATTCAGAACCCTAAAGAAATTCAAGAAAACTAAAAAATTGTAACCTTAGAAGCCAAAAGAGCAATTCGGATTTGACTCTTTCAAGACTAAAGAAACAATTCAAGAACCACAAAAGATTATTTCAAGAAACCCTAAAGAACCAAATTCGAAATATTTCTATATATATATTGGCCGAATTGACACCCTAACCCTAACTTCACAAATTTGACTTGGAAAACAAGAAAAAGGATAGGCAAACTTGAAGAACCGAAGGACTTTGATATCAATTGATACGAACCACGACAATTATGTGATGAATCCCGATACCAAATCTGGAATTTCGAACCCTAAGACCTCTCAAGTTAAGTGGAACCACGACTCGTTGCTTCGCAAAGCAAGAACCTTGGTATGGTGAAGACGCCACAAACAGGTATAGAAAGTCCGTTTGATAAGTCAATCGAACGCCACAAGGAATCCTTGATAAGTTTGGAAAACTTTCTTCAAGAAATCAAGAAGAATAACTTTCAATATGAATGAACATCAAAAACTAAATTGTATAATCTAAAAGATGGCCTTATGTGGCTGAAATTCACATAAGGTTTATTTTAAATGTAAAATTCCTAATCTACCCTTAATGAAAGAAATGCCTAAATAAAGCCTTAGGATGGAATCGAATTATCTACCCTTAATGAAAGAAACGCCTAAATAAAGCCCTAGGATAGAATCAAATTTAATTCAAGATTCCTTCCTTCTATTTACACCTATAATAAAGTCTAAACAAAGATTCTAAATTTCAAATTGTGAAACTAAAACTTAAACAAGAATAAGATTACAAAGAATTCAAATCTTGAATCTTGAATCTTTGCTGAATACACCACTCCTACATGTGTACGTGTACAGAATGGGCATGCAAGTTGGTCATGCAACGACCCAATCTACGTGTACGGCTAATTAGCCCCCAATGACTCAATGTGTTTGATGAGTAAAACCAGCCTTTGTTCACCCTCAGTAGTGAACACACTCTCTTCTTGTTGTAGAACTCTCTGGACCAAGTTATTCAGCTCTTCTTTGAATCTTTAGCTCGAGCCTTCATCACCAGACCAACCATAAATTGAATCGAATCGTGAAAATTCCTTGCAGCCTTGATGTCCTCATCAAAAGCCATAATCCCAATTCTAAACATTTTTTATATTCAAAAACATACCCACCTTGGATCTCCTGTTGCTTTTCTTTTATAAATTTTACTCACTAGTGTATCTGTTTCTTGGAAAGGATTGGATAATGTGAAAGGAAGATGTGAAAGGAAATGACACATGTGGGCACACAATTGGAGATTGAGATAGGGATTGATTGCCGCAAAACGAAGATGAAGGATGAGATTGGCATAGGAGTTGATGATTTAAAAGCAAGATGAAGGAGGAGACCAGAGATGACAAAGGATGAGTCTTCAGATCTGAAACCAAGACGAAGAAGGAGATCAAAGATCAGGGATAATGATGGGGACAACAACAATTTGTGACAATGGCAACAGATTTGCGCTGACGGCGACAGCAATGCTGATGTTTCACCTGAGGGATGAAAGAGAGAAAGTGCGGGGAGATAGAAGATGGAGAAGGGGGGAATCAAGGAAAAAAAGTAGTGGCATTAAAAAAATGATAATGTAAAAATATAGCATAACATATAGGCTGTTTGATAAAGTGAGTTAGAACTCATGAGTTCTAATTCAAATAGTAAAAAGTTCTCACATGCTACAATAAAAAGTAAAAAGTTGTTACAGTGTAAAGCTTTCACATGCTATAATATTTTTAATCAAAATTGGTTCTAACCTTGGTTCTAACTTACTTTGCTAGACACCCTAGTAATTTCCTCAATAAGCAATGCAAAAAAAAAAAAAAAAAGTTTTGAAAGATAGAATCAAAGGTGCCTTAAGGAATTCATATTTAGAGGCCTAATCACAAAATCAAGAGAGATGTCAGTAAATAGAATTTTTACACTAAATATCTATAATAAATAGTTCATTTAAAAAATATTTATAGTAAATAGTGGCTAAAAAAATTTACTCAGTTAAATAAATTTTTTACATATTAAATTTTTTATTTACCTAGTAAATTTGCTATTTATTATAAATATTTTCAAAATCTATTATTTACTTGCAACTAGTAAAAGTGATCTTTGATACAATTTTTGAAAATGGGTTAATTGGGGTGACAACGAGATGGAGTGGAAAAGAGAATGTTTTTCCATTCTATCCCCATCCCGACTAAAGAATGGTTGTGATAGACTTGGGGAGTCTAGAGGGAAGACCTGCTCCAATCTCCTATGATGTTTATCGTTGAGAAAAATTTATAAATACTTCAATCCAAATTTAATATTTTTCACAAAACAAGCCAAATTCCAATAATATATACATAGAAAATAATATTAAGATTAGCATTAACAGTAAATAAATTAAAAAAAAAAAACAAAATAAGATGTGTAACTTATTTTTAATGTTTGTACATCAAGGTGGAAATAGGATGTTGAATCTTTCCTCTGTTGTGTCCTCAACATCAAATCAAGGACAAGAAGCTATCCTCATTCCTGCTTGCATATTAACCATTTGAGAATATGATTGGATGTTATCAGTTTTGATACATAGACCAAATGATACAATGAAAGCAAAAATTCTTAGATTCATAGAGATATAAAATATTATATAAATTATCATGCTTGTATATTCACCATTTGAGTCTCTAACAATTATTCTAATAAGTACATATTCAATTTGACCTATGGACGAATACACAAGCATACATTTCATACTTGTTTGAGTAATAGTAATGAGATTCCTTAATATCATGTTAAGAATAGCTAGGCTTTCTAAAAGAAGATGCCATTCATTTGATGAGATATAAAAAGGAATATAAAAACTTCGAGTAGCTGAAGCTGAAGCAGATACTTTTGAAGTAAATAAAGAAAAGCAACAACTAAAGTAGAAAAGTCAGAGTCGAAAAGAGTGAAGAACGTAAAATCATGCTTAATCTGCTTTGAGTCAATCCTTAAGGCTACATGCGTTACATAGAATTGGGACTAGGATTTAAGATTATTTATCCTAGTCCTATATTTGGTGGTGAATTGGGACAAAACCTAGAGACCTAAAATGCAATCCCATTTCCTGAGACTATTGATCCCTTAAAAAACCATAAGATTATTTATCCTTGCATCAGATTACCTCTAGCTAGTAGCCCTTTATCGTTGGACCTTGCCTCCATGCTAGACGTAGCTCCATTAGTCCACTGCGCCAACACGATACTAGATATTTATCGCCCTAACACCTAACCACCGACTAGCATCGTGCTGTCATTGCTCCTTTTATTAGATACTTGTTGCATCTGGCCTAATCTTTTTCCTATAGAACTAATCAATGTGGACTTGAATCCACAAGCCAAAAATTGAATAACGTAGTTAAAGCTCAATTTAAGTTTTGCTTGATACTTTAATTATGGCTGTACCAAATACCAACTTAAATCACAGCTCTACTCAAATCTCAAATCTGAATTTTTGATTCAAATGCATGTATGAAATGTCCCCCTTTCTTAAAAAAAAAAAAAAAAAAAAAACAAAGTTTCTCATTATCGGTGACAAGCACCCTGCCCTCCCCCATTTGTTGCTTGCCCATATCCCGCTAGCCCTTTGTCGAACACGTCCCTCATTTTCTCTCTTATTGAGCAAAGGTTTCTTTTTTTTTTTTTTTGTGATAAAGTGTAGAACAAAGTTCTTGTTTTCTTTATTATTCTTTCTTTGGTTGATGTTTTGTTTAGTGTTCTTAATTTCTTTAAAATACATATATTAATATATTTTTCATAATTTTATTTAATTTATTAACTTTTTATGTTTTTTTTATGTGATTTATTAAAGTTCAAAGGCAATTGTTCTAAATTTATAATATTAGATAATTAATTTAATAAAGGCAATGTTAATATTTATATTCAATTTAGTCTAATCATACACAAAACACAAGGCAGAATTCAATGCAATCATACTCAATCCTAAGCAATCTAATTTCATGTACTAAACAGGGTCTAAGGCTGTTAAAGTCCTAACAATGATGATCATGAGCCCAATCAATTCGAGATTGATGGTTAATTAAAATTAATCGTCATTTATTTTTGACCGTAGGTCTACACATCTACAAACACCTCAAATTAATAATTTAGAGAAAATATCATTAGTGTTATAAAACAAATGTAAAAACTAAATTGTAAAGCATAAAATAGAGAGATACAAGAGAAAAAGAAAGAAACAATCTTATTATTCACCATCTTATGTTGTGTACAAGTACAAACTCTCAAAGGCCATATTTATAGGCCAAAGATCATAAAGTAAAAGAAGCCAAAAGTCAAGAGTTACAACAACAAAATAATATTTATAGAGTGGTAATTGAGAGGTTATGAAGGTTATAAAAATACCAACACTAATAGTCATTAAGGTGGAAATAATGCAATTCATGAGGGTGTTAGGAATATGAACATCCATACTATTAAACTAATTTATTCATAGCACACCTTCTTAGATGTTCGCCACATAAGAATATATGCCTCGTTAAAAATCTTACCGAGAAAAATACTATGAGAAAAAAATCCTAGAGAAGAAAAAAAGAGTACATTATTCTCTTAAGATTTGGTTTAGAACTGTCTCATTAAAAACCTTGCTAGGAACACCCAATGGGACAATACCTATACAAAGGAAAAAAGAGTACAGTAGCCAATAGCCTCCCCTCATGTCAACATGTCTTCTTCAAAAACATCATATGCAAAGATCTTTAAGTCGATGCATACTAATCTTGCATAGTAATTTCTCAAATGTAGTTGTAGGAAGTATCTCTATAAAACTTTCTTAAGTTGTCACTTGAACAAATTCAATGAATGTCGCCCTTCAGGAGGTCATACATGAAAAAGAACTATTGGGAAACATGTTTTATTATGTCTCCTTAACTTGGGTGATAAAAGTTACGTTCTTCATGTATAAAGCCGTTGGACTTCCTTTGCTAAATAAAAGGTCACGTATTGCTTGGATATATTGGAGTAAAAATCTCAACAATGCACTGCAACAATAGTTTGCCTTATAAATTGCCAAGGAATAGTTGTACCATCATATGTAAACAAGTAGCATGTGTGTAATCATGCTTTTATATGGACTGAAAAATATTCATCCAATAAATTCTAGTATCCATATCAGATGCTTCACAATGAAAAAGAAATACTTGTTTAACATCTTTTCAATGTGTTTGAAAACTATAGCACGCTAGTACAATAGCACAGATTGTTGTGTGAGGTCTTATGCCATTGGCAAATACATTGGTGCACTAATAATATTATTTGGATAAAAAAAATTTTCAATATCACCCAATGATAACTTTTCACTTCAATAGATCAAGAACATCCTTATTCAAGGGATCAAAGAACCGTTGGAGAACACAAAAGGTGAACATCAATAATAATAAGTCAAAATTTATAAGACTCTTTTGTTGGATGCTCAACACTCTAGAATGTGCCTCATTAAAACCTTATTAGATAAAATCCAATGGGACAAAAGTTCTAATGAAGGAAAAATAGTAGATCGTTCTTTACGTTGTAAACTATCAAGATCATTCTTTACGTTGTAAACTATCTCATTAAAAACCTCATCAGGAAAACCCAATGAGAAAAGACCTTGACCAAGGGAAAAAAAGTACAATGCACATATGTGTCTTCGTTGTACCGTTATGATAGTTCAATCAATAACAATTGATTTAGTAGAAAATGATTGAGTCAATGTATATTATTGTAAACAAATTCAAGATATTTACAATCGACTATCTGAACTTGCTACCCTTAGCACTTTGTTAATATTTCAACTATTGCTCTTTAAGAGCTCATTTGTAATAAAGAATTTCAAAAAGTATTGGCTATTTTTGTGGGTATACATAAATGATCCTTTACCCATATTTATTTCCTAATTGGTGGAACAATGGTGCAACAATTATTTGCATATAAACTCATCTCCAAGTGAGAATAAAATATTTTGCACCTTACAGCCAAATACTAGTCATTCTACTTAATTATTCATATAATATTTTATATTGTAATGTAATAAATTTAAATACTGGCATAATATATAAAACAATGTATAAAATTTCAAACCTTGGAATTATTTTAGAATATCCTCAAAATATATAATCATCAAATAAATGATAAAAATATACAATATCCCTGAAAGTTCTTTAGGACAATTTTCTTATATGTAAGAAAAATTATGGATAAGCATTCTTTTAAGCAAATCTCAATTTTCAGATCTAAATAAACTTTCTTTTATAAGATTTGTCTTCTTAAATTTCTCTTATGGTCTATTCAAAAGTTTTTACAAATAACAACAAATCCAATATGTTTGAGCTCATTATAAAGCAATGGAGATACTAATTTGCTAGCACTTCTATCCTTTATATCATAAAAACATAGTGGTACCTTCGTATCTAGATTGCAATCATTTACAAAAAGATCAATGTGACCTTAATAATTAAACGTGCAATTTCAACTTATATCTTTCAGACCTTTGAAGCCCCTTTTAGGACTTTTTGTAAATATCAATAGATTGTTACAATATATTTTTTAGACGCACATGAACTTATTGTAGATATTTTTTTGCTAGACTATCAAAATATAATTGCTTATCCATTGTATATGAGTACTATTACTCATTTTTTTTAAGTTTTCTACAAAAACTTATTGTTATAACTCATAATTTATTTTATAACCTCATACATTTTCATATGCACTATTTCATATGAATGTTCATTTCCATCCTACTAGCTTTAATATTTAAAATATTTTGAACTATTAGTCTACTATACTTTGCACTAGCGTATATACTTGCATGGACTTTGCATCTTTTATTATAGGCCATTTTTTCACGTCAATTACTTTCGACGGATTTCAAATATTTTTCAAGATCGTCACTTTTTTTTCAATATACTAACAATTCATGATTTTTGTAATTGTCGACAATAACTTTTATTGCAGTTTAACTTTATTTTTATATTGGCATGACTTGTCGAGATCTTTCTCTTTTCTTTATTATTTTTAAAATTCAGGTATACCCTTTGAACTACTTTAGGAGCTCAATGACTTCAAGAAGTTCGATCTTTAACAAATACAGTAAATTGTTATGTCAATAACTTTTTCTGAGTATATCCTCTTTGAGAATATGGTCCCTTCATAATACCAATATATTTATAAGTTTCTTTCTCTTTTAATAAGTATGGTACTTTAGACCAAACAAGTCTTCAATGCTTCAAGTATCCCTTAAACTCATAAGATAACAAATTGTCATTTAGAGACGTCAATCAAAGCTATTAAATTAGTAGTTAGAGAAGTGACTCAGCCACTTTCTTTATCATATTAATTAATAATTTTATACTGCATTGCAAAGCTCAATCAATCAGTCTGTGCAAGAATTAATAATATCCAACTGCAAATTCCCTCCCCCTTGATGGTGGGAATTTTTTTCAAATGATATTACTTGTAGGGATTTTCAAAATACATATGTTCATATGCAATAAACCTTTTGGGTTAGCGACCTTCTAGTTCATTATAACAATTTTTTATAGTTGTCTTATCACAACTTGGAAGAGAAAGTAGAAATAAGTTTCGAATATGTCCGTATAAGTAATAACATATCCATACAAGCAATAAAATATGCCCTTATGCATGTCCCTCTGTACATACAACAAAACATAATGTAGAGATATCTCATATCCCTTATAGCTACTATGATTATTTTTTTCTCCTTTTCATCAATATGTGACAATACCATGGGAATTTACATAGTCAATAAAAAATATTTAATTCTTGTATCTAACAAATTAAATATCATAATCAATTTCTTATTAATTCACTAGGCTATGTAATAATAAAATACCATTATTACTTCAATATATTGCATATATGTGATCTCTCAGTAAATTTTATCTCATAAGCCTCTTAATTTTCCTTTCTTGTCACATTTCTACTTTCAGTGATGATATGTGACTTTTTCAAACTTGGAGGATGCTTTATATTTTAATATCACATTGCACTCGATTAAATAAACTTGGATCAAACAAAGAGGAGACAATCAATAGCTCAACTCTTTCTTTAGCTTTTTCTCCGTTTAGGCTTTATAAGATCATATTTATATTTTGAATATTCTATAGGTATGTCCTTCATGGACGCACCACTATAGCATTTTCATTTGTCACAATAATATTTTTATAACAAACGGATGAAAATTTCTCCCTTGATTTAGCCTTGGTATTGACATTTATACGTATAACGAGTACGTACCAAAGCATTTCTATAACAAGTGGCCATTTTTTATTATTTACGGGAATGTAGTGGTACAAACTTTTTAATTTCCTCATATTTTCATGCTCTCGATCGTATTTTATTATTTTCACTGATAGCAAGGACGTTGAGAAGTATTAAAAGACACTTAGCCATCATATATGTACAATATTCAATTCCGTGAATATGCAAAAGTAATTAAAAAAAATTGATGGCTATTTCGTATTATGTGGTCATTAATAAGAGGACACGTTTAATTTTATTTTCCATAATCTCTTCATGATTGCATTTATAATTACAAAATTACCCATTTATATCATGGAATTTATAAAATTGAATAGCCAAGTAAACAAAATTAATGGCTCTTAAGTTGTTGGCTTAAAAGTACATGTCAACATGATAATATTAGTGTCAATGTAATTTTGATCATGGCTAAATCCACAATGGTAAAAAGTGCAATATTCTTTTTCAAGAATATGCAAAATTGATTATACAAAATCAATTGTGTTTCATGTAATACATTTCAATAATAAGAAGCTACATATTATACTCATGAAACGTGGTATAATATACATTCATTGAGGGTTGAATGTCTACACATATTTAAGAAAAAGTGAGTATTGAAATCACTCTCATTAAGTTGACAATTAATAGTGTCTTTAAAGACGTTGACAATAGCATCAGACACATAATATCACAAATAATTATTGATCAATATTATATTAAGTAAAATTGTAACCAACTAATAATTTCTAAAATATAACTATGAATAATCTACAGAAAGAGCATCTTATGAGACAACAAAAGCTAGAGAAAATCTTACGATCTAATGCGCTTATATCCTCATAATGATCGGTGATATTATGAAAGAGAAAAAAATCATAGTGGCAACCCTATTTCTATTTTATTTCTATTTAATAACCAATCAACTCAGAAAATAAACTCTCTTTCATTAGCACACATAAAACCATGAAAAGTACTGCATAACGTATATGCCAAAAATCATACATATTGAGTGGATCGGGTATGAATTGAAATTGTAAAACTTTTTACATATAGTACTAAAGTATTATAAACTAAATAATACACGTAAATAATGAATTTATGGGCTCCTATGAAACAAGAATTGAACACGAAATGCATAATAATATAATCTTAAGCATGTAAATAAACTGATTAATACATACAATAGACCTTAAAATATTCTTCATATGAAGTTTAGAATGTATAAAGAATGGGGAAGAAGGAACAGACTTGTACGTATAAAGTATCTATATGGAAAGATATTACTAGAACAAAAATTATCATTTAAGTAAAGAAGCTATACCATACATGATGTGTCGTCATCCTTTTCATTTGGTTAATGGATAAATCACTATGTGCTCCAGATTGCTAGCAATACTTAAGACGATTTTTGAAATATTCTGAACCTTTCAAAATAACAAAAATGGTTAGAGACTCGTGCTGATAATGTGTTATAAAACAAATACAAAAAACTAAATTACAAATCATAAAATAGAGGGACACAATAGAAATAGAAAGAAACAATCTTATTATTTACCATCTCATATTGTGTACAAATTCAAGCTCTTAAATGCTATATATACAACCCAAGGATCATAAAGTAGGAGAAGACAAAAGTCAAAAGTTACAACAACAAAATAATACTAATAGAGTGGTAATTGAAAGGTTATAAAGGTTATATAATACCAACACTAATAGTTATAAAGGTAAAAATAACGCAATTTATGAGGATGTTAGGAATATAAACATTCATACTATTAAATTAATTTATTCATAACAATCAGAACCAGTTTTTTTGGCTTATATCATCATAATTAAAATTGATTGAAGATGTGATTATGGGTGTGGGTGTGTGTGTTTTTTGATTTTTTTTTAACAAGAAAGATGTGTTGTTTTTATAAAGTTAACAAAAGTCAATGGTGTCCTTAGAAAGAAAAAAGTCTTAAAATGTAACTATTATAACATATAAGAGTTTTACACGTTAGTATATAAAAACTTTACATCATAGATAGTTGAAATTTTTATTCCAACTTAATCGTAAACACTATTTATTAGTCTCTTGTCTAGCAACCAGACCAATATGATACTTGTAAGTTTTTTGTTCGTGAATATAACTTTGCCTATATATTCATATAACACCTAATTTGTTTGCATGTACAATAAAAAATTTTTGAATGTTACATTTTATAAAAATTGAGCGTCACACAAATGTGCAAATAAAATTGCATTTGCGAAGAAAAAAAAGTTACCAGAATGATTAGATTCAAATTTGTACAAGTTTTTTTTTTTGGAACGAAAGGCCCTTCAACCAAAAAAAAAAAAGGGCGTTAATGAATGATCTCGGTTCGGCCACAAAAGCCCGGATTTCCGGTCTAGTATAAATATGACCGGGACCCGTTGACGCAGTCTGTCATTTTCGGTCTTCTTTCTCTCTCTTTCTCTCCGGAGTCGGATTGAGCTCGGAACCCTAGGCATAGGGAGAAGGAGCTCTTTCCGTCGGCGCAGCACCAACCGATAGAACTCCGGCGAAGAAGAAGCTTCCAGATTGTCCGTCGAATGCATACGAAGTCATGGCCGGCATCCACCGCTCCTCCAGTATTCCACTTAAGGCCGGCCTCCCTCCCAAAGAGCTCCTCGACGATCTCTGCAGGTCCATTTCTCGTTCCCAATCTCTCTCTTTGTAAAATTTTCTTTGCTCCGTTTGGTTCCGTAGAAAGCTGTGGAAAACTGGATATTTTTTTGGTGCAGTGGATTTAGGGTTTGTTCTTGTCGAATTCTGGTCTTTCGATGGATATGGCGTCTGCTAATGACTTAAATCTTCCACTTTTTATTTCCTAAGTTATATAGAATAGTGGAATTATTGATTGGTATCGGAAGACCCTATCAATGTATGCTTGAAAATGAAGATTCGGTTTACTATTTACAAAATTAATACTTGTTTGGAAATATAATTACTTGAGAATCTATGGAAATGTTTTTTGAGCTATGCAATTTATGCGAAACAAAGGAGTATTTATAATTCTGAACAAGCATTTTGAGGATTATTTCTTTGACTTATACTCTTTGACTTAAAATTGAGAGTCAAATTGGTGATCCCAACTTCTCCTTTTTGCAGTTTGACTTTATCTTTTTAGGACTAAGTTTGACTATAGATGAAGAAGTTTCTTACTTGTTTGTTTTTGTATGCAGTCGGTTTGTTTTGAATGTGCCGAAAGAAGATCTACAGTCCTTTGAGAGAATTTTGTTTCTTGTGGAGTATGCACATTGGTTTTACGAGGACAATTCAGTGGAGAAGAATCCATCACTCAAGTCACTTAATCTGAAGGAGTTCACTTCTTTAAGTATCCTTTCCAGCTTATTCTTAGGCCAATTTACCATCAATTTTGTTTTCCAAAATATATTGCAGAAGAACCAGTTAATATTTAATATTTTATCTCTATATTCTATCTCAGATATAAGCATCTGTATGCATATAGACCCAGAGATTGATTATGCTGTTTTCTTCATTCTGCTGTTTGACCTTTCTTGCATGCATATACTTTAATCTGGACTTCTTTCTATCCTTTTCAACATTTGATGTTTAATTTGTGGATTCGTCATGTTTTTCCAGGATTGTCCACTTATATGTGTATGTACATGGTGTTGTCACCAGATGAGTCTACATTCTCTTTCTGAGTCTTTGACAGATCAATGTTAAGATCGATCCGTAATCTTTTTGTGTTGTTTGTTGTTGTACTATAGACGCTAGATTTAGGGTATTAAGGTTGATGACTTGATCACAGACCAGTATGTAATTGATAGAGCTAGTGTGAAGGACGTTAACATGATACTTAATTACTGCTTGTGGTTGTTTATAAATCATTATTAGTTGTCTCTTCTCACACTCATATTTTCCTTTCCTTTTAATATTCTTTTTGCTTCACATGCATCGTTTCCTTAAAACATACTTCAGTGTTTAATAGTTGTGATGTTCTAAAGCCTTATGTAGCTCACCTTGATGACATATTCAAGGACTTCACTTCCTACAAAGTTCGTGTTCCTGTAACTGGCGCAATCATTTTGGATGAAACATTTGAGCGGGTGAGGTTTCCAGTGAACAAGTTAGAATGTCAGATTTTAAACCCTCGTCTTAGCAAGAACTATTCTTTATTTTTTGTTTTCTTTTCAATGGAAGGATTTTCTAAAATCTGGTTATCCTAAATTTTGTGATCTGTTGATGTTAAATTATTCACTTTTGTATGTCATGATCTTGCACTGGAAATAATATGGACATGCCTTTGCCATATGTTAGTAATATTTCACTCATGATTTTTGATTGTCATGAATGATTAATTAATTGAGAAAAAAAGGGAAAAACACTTAGGAAATGTGCATTTCTGCTTCTATTTAAGGATGTTAGGAGGATCGTTTCTTATAGAAGTGTGCAGGTTTATGGTATAGGTTTAAAAAAAAAAAAGGAGTCAAGTACTGAAAAGCAGACCAACTAAAATTATTAGGTATTTGGGTGAGTGGTGGAAAGTTTTTCGTTGTAGTTTTGGACTCCAATTAGGCTAAAATGTAATTACCGTTTTAAGAGGTTGAAGAAATCTACATTGGTCTTATGATGTTGTGTAAAGATTCTAAATGTTATGATTTGTTTTTTATTTTTGATTTGTTCAATTTGCAGTGCATTTTGGTGAAGGGATGGAAAGGGTCAAGTTGGAGTTTTCCGCGTGGTAAAAAAAACAAAGACGAGGAAGATCATGCATGTGCCATCAGAGAAGTAAGATTAATTTTCATGCTATTCTTTTGTGTTGAGAGGATGTAATTGCTAACTTACCACCTGCAATAGACAGCTCTCTCTCTCTCTTTCAGTCTCTGTCCACTTGTCTTTCCCCAATATTGTTGTAACCTTTTTATTTCTTGATGCAAATGCAGGTCCTGGAGGAAACAGGGTTTGATGTTGCTATGCTTCTTAACAAAGATGAATACATTGAAAAAATGTTTGGACAGCAGAGAGTGCGACTGTATATAATTGCTGGAGTGCAGGAGAATACTGCCTTTGCACCCCTCACCAAAAAAGAGATCAGTGTATGCAACCTCTTATTTTGGAGAATCTTGGTTATCTATTTTTTGTCTGGAATGTTGACGAGTCTACAAGGAGAACATTACTCTTGACTTGATTACACTTCTCTATTGGCAGGGACTCCTGAAAAGGACGCCTACTAACTTTTTTAATGTTCTTATGCAACTGAAATGACCTTTTAAGGTTTTGTTTTCTTATTTTTTTAATACTAAAATGAACTTTTGGAGAAAGTTTACAACCTTACCTCGGTCCCTTTTCTTTTTTTTCTTTTTTGGTTGGGTTTTGCCCGGGGGGGGGGGGGGGGGGGGGGGGGTTGTTGTGTCTGATGATTGTTAAAGCTACTACATTAAAGTTGTCAGCATACCGTTATATTGTGTTTCCGGAAAGAGAAGTTGACTTCAATGATATGGGATGTTGGCTTTCATCACAAAGAAAACATGATGTGAACTTGGATTTTTTGTTTCTGTTTATGCGTGTGTGGTTCTTCTTCTTCTTCTTCTTCTTCTTCCTTTGTTGTTCTTTTTTTTTTTTTTGCAAAATATTTCTTAAATCTTTACTTTTTGGTATTTGATTTAGTATGTATGTGTGAGCTATGACGAATAAACTACTTTGTATAAGGATTTTGTTTTTGTTTATGTGTGTCTTCTTCTTGTTCTTGTTCTTCTTGTTTGTTTTTTTTTTTTTTTTTTTTTTCTTTTTAGCAAAATATTTCTTAAATCTTTGCTTTTTTTAGTATGTGATTTAGTATGTATGTGTGAGCTATGACGAAAAAACTACTTTGTATAAGGATTTCTTCTGTATTGTTAGAAAGATGCGTCTTAACTCCTCCAAAAACGGAAGTAAAGAAATCCGTATTGTTAGAAAGATGTGTCCTTCTTCCTCTAAAAATGGAAGTAAGGGCAACAAGACTAAAATAGGAAGTCATTCAGTGGTATGGGTTGGATGGATGATGAATCTGACATGTAAATGTAGTTTTCAGAATTCCTAGGAATTACCATGTTTAATTCTGTATAACTTAGGCTTAGGCGCTTAGCTACATCTTTTGGCACACAACTATGAGAATTGTGTCATTTACCTGAATCAAAAGAGTTATTAGGGCGTTTGTAATTTAAATGAGAGATTGGTTGCTCAAAGTATGTGATACATCTTAAGTTCTTAGCTCCCATTTTAATGTATAAATTTGTCTCCAATATTAGCATAAAGAAAGTTCGTGCAATAGCCTAATATTTTTGTTGTTTTCCCTTGTTTTTCCAGCTTCATGATTTCTAATATTTGGTTGGTTTGTTTTTTATTATTTAGAATTGCTAGAAAGAATTTAGCCCATGTATCACTGCTGTAATATTGCGTCAAGCCTTTTGTTATGTTTTTCTCCCAATGCATTTTTAATATTTAGAATTGCTGTAAATTTTTTAGCTTGTGTATCCTGCACTAGAGGCTGTATGTTGAGATCGAGTTTTTTGTTTTGTTTTTGCAGGAAATTGCATGGCAGCGGCTAGATGAACTTGAGCCGGCAAGTGATGATGTTATTTCTCGTGGGAGCACTGGCCTTAAACTTTATATGGTGGCCCCTTTTCTAGCGTAAGTATGTTTGTTGTATAATGATTATAATCTTCTGAAGTGGTTGTTATCTGTGATCAAGCTCTAAAAGGATCAAGGTCTTCATGCAGATCGCTGAGATCATGGATTTCAGTACATCAGCCGCCGATTGCTCCGAAACTTGATATGCCTCTCAAAAGTAACCCCTCTCTCTCTCTCTCTCGCATGCGCACACACACACCCCGATGCAAGTTGTCTAGTGATCTTTTGCATAAGCTTGGGTCTTATACAAACCTTGTACACTGCTGACAAGCTTTGTTTTCATTTTGTTAGCAATTTCTGTGTGGAAAACAAAAAACAGCTCGATAGGGAGTAGCACAATGATACCAGAGACCCAGCCAACTAAACCTGCACCTGATATCCCCCCTCCTGACAGAGGTCCTGGCAAGAGCTTCAGAAATTTTAGGTTTGATACTGCTTCAATCTTACAAGCAATGGAAGCTGGTTTCTCCACTTGAGCTCCTAACCCGCTGCTTTGTAAACTGGTTCAAACGTGCATAGCTTGGTCACTTGATCCCGTGTCACTTGTTTTGCTTGTCAACAACTATTGCATCGTGCAAAGATCGTAGCTGTGCCCCCTTGTATATTGGTGTAAGAACTACAGGTTTGGGTTTTATGTAAATTCTGTACAGAAACCCTCTGTGTAGACATGCGCTTCTCTTTGTTCATTCTTTATAATAGGCGAGGTGGATTGATGAAAGAACTAGTACATGTTCAAGTTTCAAATAGATCGGATCAAGCAGGGTAACAGATTAGTATGGTAGCTGTTAGATAGCTTTGCTGCTCTTTAATGGGGAAAACGTTGGAACTTTAATGATCCATGTCAGGGAAATATCATGTTATTTGACAAACTTTAGCCTTCTCTCAAGCTTTGATTGTGTTCCATAATCACGATTATTTTTCATCTTGTTTGGTTATTAAGTGCTGTGCTTACGTCTCCAAAGGTTTTATATGTCAAATAAGCATTTAATGTGATTGGTTCACCAGAAAAATTCCAGTTTGAATTGTTTTTCCTACAATTTTTTGTTCTCATAGAATTTGAATTGTTACAACATTTTCAATTCGAACTGGCAGTTCGAACTGGCTATCCAAACATCACATATAAAGTTTGATATGCCAAGTGGAAAAACGTTGAGACTGCAGACGTGTAGCGGGACCGCGGTGGGGACTTGGACAGCTAATATTGAGAAAGATCTTTGTGTCGCCAAGGCCCAAAGATAAATGTGTCTAATCCATTTTCTAAACTATGTGGCTGATCTTTTTGCTTGTTGATTGATTGTGATCTTTTTTGGTTTTTTGTTGATTGTTTGAAGTGCATACAAAATGGGCTCTGCATGTGCTTAATAGCTTCACAATGATGGTGGTGGTCACTATGGAAGGTTATAAGGGGAACGTAATACCCTTTTAGCTTTCCTTGAAAGTTTAGTACTTTGCTTAGGGTAAGCGCAAGTTACCCTCTAAATTTAAATTTGGATAAAATATTATTGATTTAATTTCATAAAGTGCTATAGAGCGCTGCTAGATAGACGGTGACTAAAATTTGGGCGTAAACGCTGTCTGCATGTCAGGTGATTGTCTAAAATTTCAATCTCTACTCTTCAAACGTATGATGTGTACGAGAGCATTTTGATTAAAATTTATATGCCCCAATTGATTTTGGACTTTTAAGACTTCTAACTTAATGGAGAACTTGTTAAGGCTAAAGGTTTCAAAGTCAACATATGAATTTGTAATAATTTCAAAAGTCAACTTATGAATTTGTAATAGTTTCAAAAAGCAACCTAAAAAAAGGACAGAAGTGTCAATGCCCTTTTGTTTATCTTATTATCATTATTACGTTTTTTGAAAAACGCATCGCAAAACGCACCCAAAAAAATGTGGTTGCAGACTTGGCATTAGTTTCACATCTCTCTTTAAAGTTAAGGTCTCAATTTCGGATTTTCCTTTCTTAAAAAAATAAAAATAATAATAATACAAAGAAAAGAAAGAAGAAGAAGAAGAAGAAGAAAGTATAGAAAAAGATGAAATTCCAGAAAAAGCCTTTATCAACTTCGAAAGTTCAGTAACGTTTGTACGCCCAATGCTTCTACATATGAGGGGCCAAGTAGCATTTGGCTTTACCGCAGTCACTTTCTGAAATTTATGGCGAGCAAGCACATGACTAACGTTGCGGAAAATGTTGCTTCAAAATCATTTACAAGTCCTTTTCATTTGCTTGTTCGGTTGAGTTCATCATTACACATCTATTTAGTCTAATTTTGCACGCCTCAAACTTGATGATCCTCTTTAATAGGACAGGGATTTTGAAATAATAATCTTGGATTTATCATGGTAGAGTACGATCTTTTTAGACCTCACCCGGGAAAATTAATAGCCGTATAATATAGAAATTTTCAAAGAATCAATACAAAGATTGCCTTGTTGGAGGCTGCCAAACTTTGAGTCCTATATTGCAGACGCCTGAAAAGCTATGATACGTGACGATTCCTTGTGATTATTAGCATGTCTTTCTTTTCTTAATTTTGGACTTTGAATTGATTTTATTCTCTTTGCATGGGCTAGACAATGACATCTTCCTTGTGGTCAGCACATTGTTCTTCTGTTGTGCTAATTTTTGCATGGGATATTGCGATCTGCTTTTGAATTCTGACAGTGGGTCATGTGGTTCAGGTTGATGCCATCTTTTGCTCAGATGGACTTTGTTTGCCTCATTTTAAGAATCTAATTTGGTCACCCCTTGAGCCCTTTACAGAGTGGCTCCTTCACTACATGAGCCACTTTTTCATTTCATTTTGTCTTTGCTTAGTCGGCATGTTGTAGACTCGTATTTGCATTGCTTGGTGAAAATAAAAGGAGAAGGGATTCCATGAGGAGGTCTATTCTCAACTTTGTGGTGTTCTTTACTCTTCCATTTTTTTTTTAATCATTTAAGCAAAGCTAGAATGCATTCTAGTTATATGTGATGCATGCACAACTCAAATCTCAACCATTAGATGAAGCTTAAAAAATAATATTAATTATCTATTTTTTTCAACTTTTATCAGGTAACAACTGACAGCTTTTTTTAATGGCTTGGATTGTTATTATTTTTATCAAAATAAGATGTATGCAAAATGTCAAAATTTCGGAGGCATGTAGTGTAGGTCAACCTTTTCCTGTTCACTTTTTTTTTTTCCTTAAAAAAAATCTGGTGGCCGTTATGATAAACCCATTTTGTTTCTAAGCCTAAAAGTCTAATGGCAGAAGTAAATGGGGGTTATAGGTAATCCTATATAGACTCAATTACATAGGGGAAAGCGTATCCCTGATTGGCCTAAACTCACACAGTTTACGTGCGTTCATATCACAAGACATCCAATAAGACTAGAGTCAAGTTATGACTCAAATTCATCAACTGCTTCAAAAGAGTGTCTTTAGACTCATTACATAGGGTATTTTCTGAGACCCCCATAAGATTGAAGATCTCTTTTCAATTCTCCATCTAAATTCATTAGAAAACTATAGCTGGCAAAACGATATTTGCTAATTACAGTCATTATAAAGATGGAGAACACTCAACTAATCCATATTTGGGTCATTAGAAGTAGGTAGGAAAAAGGGTTTGTTTTGGTTTCCTTTATTTTATTCAGAGACGGAAGATTGATTGTTCTATGTTGTGGTCAAGTAGTACAAAGGCTAAGGTCACGGGAAAACTTGGGAAAAAAAAAATCTACATTAATTTTTTACCCCTAATGGACCACAAACAAATGTGTGGTCCATAAAAAAATAAATGGTCCAAGAAAAGTGGTGGTTAGTTTTTGTGTTAATGGAGGGGCTCATGGTATTTACTACTATTCTCCTACGCTTTTATGCACAACAAAATCTCAATTTAGTGCCCCCACAAAATCTTTATGCGTGAATCCTCTTTTGGACTTTGCGGAATATTATGGCAGATAGGGGTCGTTTCCTTGTTGCATCTTTGGTTTATTTATTCCCTCTAAAAATGTCTCTTTGAATTTGCTTTCCCTGTTTTGGTGCTTTCTTAGGATGTCTTCAATCAATTCGTGGGAATTTAATTTTTCAAGTTTCAACTCACATGTTCGCAACGGTAGCTGCATGGGGCTTACTCCAAGTGATTTGATAGATTTAGAAGTTTCAAATTTGAATTGTGTAGGCACTCACAAAAAAAGAAGAAGAAAGTTTAGAGACACCGATTTTTACTTTTTAGCAAAACTTTTAATCAAAACAAAATATTACGATTAATATGTATTTACTCACGATTTTAATTTAATTTTTGTTGTGACAAACTTTTAGTCACGACATGTTGCTATGACTAAAAAACTTGTAATTAAAAGTTTGTCATAACAAAAATTAAATTAAAACCATGACTAACTGATATTAGCCACATAATAATAATATGACAAATTTTTGTTAAAAATTGTTGTAACTAAAAGTCTAGTTTTTGTAGTAAGCATTTGAGATTATTTTAAACTTGCGGCTTAATATTCATTACCCTTAGTGAGTATTAGGTGATACTTTGTCTTCAATGCAAGTAGTTATAGCTTAATACAAATATTTTCTAGCACATATTAGCATTTTTAACTTTCCTTTGGAATTTTTTTCTTTTTTACTATAATTGTTGAGAATTTTATACTATTCACAGTTAAAACTGCTGCGTTGAAACTGAAGTTCCAAACACCCTCATGCATAAAAATAACTACAATTGGTTCCTACACTTTTTTGGTCAAAAACTCACATGTATGGAAAAACATTCAACTTAAAATGTCCAATTCATGCGTGTTCCTGTATGTGTGGAATAGAAAAATAATTTTCCTTTCAAGTTAATTTTGTGAAGTCTATTTTCTATTTTCAATTGCGACAGAAAATATGCCTAAAACTTCCTTTAATAATTTTTTTTGAAGCAAAAATCCCCTCATAATTGAGATATTCAAAGAGCTTTGTAACTGAAGATATAGACAATGTAAGAGCAACACAACATTCATACAAGTACACTTTTAAATTTTATCTATTATGTTTACTTATTAAAACATTAGATGTTTTGTACAAATAAAAATTGGTCGTAGAAAAATGGAATTTTGCTCGTAATTAAAACTCTATTTACAATAGGGTTGCTTTAAAAAAAAAAAAAAAAAAAAAAAAAAAAAAAAAAAAAAAAAAAAGCCCAAAAACTAAGTGGTACCGAGGCGAATCAGCCGAGACCAACTATGGTCTTCCTTCTGTCGTCATCATCTCTCTCCATTCTCTCAAGTTTTCTTCCAAAGACGAATATATTTTAGATTTGAATTATATGTTTAAAATCATTAATTTTATTATGATTGCAAGTATAATCTAATAACCTTTTCATATCTAGCTCTACCACAAAATATAGAGTTCGAATCTCTTCTCCAAATTAAATAAAAAATCATTAGCTTCGTTATTCCAGGAGTTTGATTTTTGGTAATGGTATTTGGTTTAGAACAAATTAAATATATGGTTTTTTTTCTTTTTTTTTTTTTAAATTTGTGTCTGTATTTCCTGTGTGTAGCTTAAAGAAAATGGAGGAAATTTTAGATTTTATTTTGCCAGTGATGAATTTTTAGAATTTCAATGTGGAAGATGTGGACCTCAGTGAGTTTATTGCTTTTGCATGAAAACAATCTCAAAATTGGCTGGATCAACTAATTAATTTTGGTGGGTGATTGAGGATATATAAGAGTTACGTAATCATTTCTTTTAAAGTTGTTATCGGTCCGTCAATTCTTTTAAACATCACCCAAAGATCAAATTTGAAAATCCATCTCAAAGACGGCTTGTTTAGACCCTTACTTAAAGAAGTTCCTTACGAATCTGTAAGCGTAGCCAATGAATGGACGTTGTTGGGCATTTCTTAAAGGCCAAAACTATGTAGGCCGCCTCTTTAATGCATCAATTTATAAGGAGTGTGAGAAGTGAGTTGGAATTAAAACTTAGAATTGAAATTACTGTAATCTATAAGAGCTTTACACTATTTGAGTTGAAATTGATGAATTGAAACTGAGGTAGTTAAACACCATATTAATTATTCCTCCATCCCTATTCGGTTGGCTTCGGTTTTCAATTTTTACAAAAATCGACTGGTCAGTTATAATTTACACAAGCAAGAGGCCTAATTACACAGCTTTACTTTTAAAATACAATATTTTTGCAAAAAAATAAATTAAAACTTTTCCCCTACATCAATCGCAGATTATATCAACCAACTAAATATATTCCATTTGTGTTACACTTTTATGCAACCACTAGTAAAATGGCCGACCCCATTTTGCACACACAAAAAACCAATTTCTAACATTATAAATCAACCGGCTGAGGGGACATGTAAGGGACACGGGGCTATATCTGAACCCATTGCTCATGCTCCCTCTGCGGCTGTAATAGAAAGTCGGTGAGACTTGAGAGCAATTATTGGTTATAGCAAGGAGAGTGGAGAGTGTATGGGGGACCCTTCTACGTGGATTGTCGACTTATTGAGACCGGCGGGCGGTGATGGTCGGTCTGTCACGCATCATAAACGTGATTCTTAAGGGATATTTGTTATCATATCCAAATTATTGAAGAACAAGCCTAAAAAAAAAAACCCAAAAAAAGGACATTATTAAAGTCATATACTCATGCTAAAGAGTGGACTATATATATATATATATATATGCACGTTATACGCATACATACATTATGTATATGTATGCATGTGTGTGTGTTTATATATATGTACATCTACATTGTGAAAGTGAGAGTGGTCTATAGTTGGATTGAAACATTTGTATTTAATCGGAAAGAATGTATTAATGGTACAAAGGACTCGAGCGTTTAAATAAGAGTAAATGACATGTAGAGTTTCATGTATAGATATGGCGATTAATTTTTGTAGCTCTTATCAGTAACAAAAAGGGTTTGTTTATAGCAGAGACCAATTTAACATGTCATGTGATATAGAGACTTTGAAGGAGTTTGCTCCAATAAAAGTCACTAATTAAAAAAAAAAAAATCAGCCCACTTGACAGAAGAGTAGTCATGAAAATGAAGGAAACGATAGGGCTAATTCCCATGGTCAAGATTGATCTTCTTGTTTTTCTTTGATTATTTTATCAACTTAATAATCAAACAGAAGTTATTTTTATCAAGAGAGAATCTCTACAATATACATGCATGCATACATAGACACATATAAGTATAGGTAGGTGCAATTATTAATGAGCTTTACATTAACAATGTCCACGAGCTTCTAATATTAATAATAAAATAATAAGACAATTTATAATACGCATGTTTTGTCAATTATGGTGTTCTTAAGACGTTGTGTTTGAGGAAGTTTCTTCCACTGTTCGGTTCATTGAAATTAAAATAATTAAACATCATCAAGTTCTACTATTTAAAAAAAAAAACATAACTAGAGTTCCTAATTGTTATATATGTAACAATGTTTATAATGGTCATTAGTTTTCATCATATAGTTAAACATGCGCACATTGTCATGGAAGGATATCACATAGAAAGAGGGGGATTTGGTCATGTATTATTTTGTTAATTTTGCACTATATGCTATTTTTTTTTGTCCAATTTATTGACTTTTTTGTCTTCTTAGGGGATAGTTCTTTTTCCTTTGTGGGGGGCTAGTAAGAGTTCCTTAAGAAACAAGTTTGTCTTCCAACAATCTCACACGACATTGACTCTTTCCTAGTGTTAATCATTATAGTATTGGGACTTTATCAGTGTCAAAATACTTAGGTTGATGATCACTATAAAAAGCTAGACTTTTAATCATAACAATTTTTAAGAAAACTTTTTTTTGACTAATATGTAATTAATTACAAACTTTAGTTTAATTTTTGTTGTGATTAAAACTTTTAGCCATAGAGTTTTTAAGCACGACATGTTTCCGTGACTAAAAACCCCGTGACAAAATGTTTATCACAATAAAAAAATTGAACTAAAGTTTGTGACTAAATATACATTAATTACAATAAATATTATGACTAAAAATGACTAAAAGTTTAGTTTTTTTTTTAAGTAGACTTGTATTAATCTTTTCTAGAAAAGGAAAGAAGAATGTATTGGTTAAGGACCAGGTAATCATGTTAGTGTCGTGAGGCGATTAGTACACAAATAATTATTCCTTTATGTGAAAAAAAAACTTTATTTCATTTTTTCGCATTTTTAAAGTAATATTAAGCATTTCTTAAAAAAAAAAAAAATCACCCTTTACGATGATGCGTCGCATGCATGAAGAAAAATTTCTCCTAATCCACATTGTTATTAGTTTTAAGTAAATAAGATTGTGATTATAATAGGAATATTACAAGAGACAGTCAATGGATTAACTCGTTGATATTTTGGTATAATTGTATGTATCTATATGTGCATATATACGAGGATGTTAGGGCTCAAATTGCTTTGCAGCCTCACAGAGTTAACTAAAAAGTATTAGCTGTTTTTGACTTGGCGTGAGAATATTCCACGTAAGCTTCTCAAATCAAGACAACAGGAATTGATACGATAATATTGTAAGAGTTGTATAATATAAATTTACACATTTGTATGTCTCTAAGTACAAAAACTAAAAACCAAAAGTGACCACGCGATCTAATTACTTTGGCATTATTATAATCATTTTGAATTGTCGTCGCCACAATAGTAATTTGCTTCTTTAGATTAATCCAAGTTGCATGCATATGTGTGTATGTGTGTGTGTATATATTATATATATATATATATTGTATATGTGCCCTAACTTGTGACTTTTTGGGCAATATATAATCATAATGCAACATAAGCACGTGTGTGGGACACATGGGAAAAAGGGGAGTTTTTGAATTAAAAACTTGGGTTCTATACGGCAAAGTATAAGCTGACTCAACTAATAAAACAATTCTATTAAACAAAATAATAAAATAAATTACTCAAATGTACTGTACGATAAGGTATGGATGAAATATGAATTTATTGACCTTCACAAAAGTTGCAAATAACTAAGATAACTATCAAAAAGATCTATGCTTTCTCTAATTTGTAATCTATGAATTAAAGTATGTATATAGTTATTTATAATTATAAATGCCGTCACCTTTTTCGTTTTTAGATTAACTTTCGACATAGTATTAAGGAGCTAAATAGGGTAGAAGTATCCAACGGTCCATTTTCAATTATTAAATGATGGTTAATTGATCTGAACCTTTTTTTTCTAAAAAAAAAAAAAAAAACCCCACAACAAAACTTTTAAAATATCCATTTGGTGTAACCTACATATGTTCTTATTTTGTGACTGAATTAAAAAATGGATTACATAATACATCTTAAAATAAAATTGTACCATAGTTCTGTATCCTTAAAAAAAGGCGTGTCAACATTTGAAAACGATCACTACTTGTTTACCTAAGAATTAAAACTAAAAAATAAAAATAACTTGTCTAAGACGTCGTAGTACATATACAAAAATGGAAATAGCCTCTTAGAATTAGGCTCAGAGATGGGCATGACTAAAGTAGGTGAGGTCCAAAATTATTTTTGTGCGGGGTCTGGTGTCTCTTGACCCCCAAGAACATCATGCAATAACTTCTTTGGTGTAATTTGGCCAAAGTATTGCCTACAAGTTATTTCATTGAAAAGGATGTGACTACAAAATGCATTTACTATCTCCGTAACAATCTGTTGGACGGTTACACAATGAAGTGGACATCTATCTAGAATTTTAATTTATGACACATTTCAAGGGAAAATATATTTTATACTTTAACGTGACCTATAAATATGTTATTGAGAAAAAATAAAAAAAGGAAAAAGTTCTATCTAAATGGTACTCTTCTTCACTTAAAAGACATACTTGAAGTTGTTACCGTAGTTAGTAGACAAAGATTTTGACAAGTGGACTTAAGAGTTTACGTTACTCATGGTGACAATTATCATGACCGTCTCCATGTACTTTTGGGTTTACATGATGTATATAGTCCGGAACATTGTACATATTCATGTTCAAATTATATGAGGATATTTGACGAATGCAACTTGTTTACCAAATAGATGGTACAAAATGACATGGGTGGACATCACGCCAGAGCTCGTTACCTCTTGTCCAATAGCAAAATGACATGTGTTACAAATTGGGACCCACTAATCCAGAGTTTAACCTTCTAAAGACCAAAAAAAAAAAAAAAAAAAAAAAAACCCACCACCACGACAACTTAAACCACCACTTAAGCCACGTTTTGCTAGAAAATAATATTTAATTTTCCTCCCCCTAAAACCAGTAAAAACTAGCATCTCCAATGTCACTATGGAAGCCAAAATAAGCATGGCGCAGGGCATGTCACGTACCTTTCTTCATCCCAACCAATAAAAAGCTGCCACGTCTGTGAAATGTACAGTGATAGGTCAGTAATTCCGGGAGTTTGCATGAATAAATAATTAATAATTATTAAAAAAACAAAAGAAAATAATGGAAATGCGCTCGTGGGTAGGTCTTGGAGAATTCTGCAATGATCAAAGTAGTTCTCAACTCTTCTCTTCTCTGGTAACATATGCCATCTTTTCCTCTAATTGTGCGTCGGGTTTTTCTATTTTGGTTCCTTATCTTGTTCGCTGGATTTGTTTCGAACACGTGTTTTGGACCACCCGTATAACTCGTGGGTTTCTCTACTTCATTTTAACCAAATAATACTGTTAATTAACAGGGTTAATTTGAGAAATGATCTTGGCTTTTATTAAATAGTCAATATTACTTTAGTCTCTGGCTTATGAAGCGTCTCATACTTTAATTCTCAATTAATTAGTTTGTTTCATTTTAGTTCTCTTTATCAAGTGGGTCTTAAAAACAGAACAAAATATGAATAATATTCGATTGAGATAGTATTATTTTACATTTTTGTGTTAGCTGTTAATAAAATATTTTTTTTTTTTGTTAACAGCGTATGTATAATTTATTTTTGTTTTAACATATAACTGATAAAAAAAGATTAAAACTGAAACAAACTGATAAACTAAGAATTAAGTTGTGGATGTTTTACAAGTCAATGACTAAAATGGCACGAGAACAAAATTCAAAGCCTAAATGATTCCAATTTATAATTACCATCGCAAGGTGAAAGACTCAAAATGATCATTCACGTCACTTTAACTTATCAATTATAAGTCCAAATTTATAGCTTAAAGGAAGTAATGTGACAGCACACCATTATAAATTTTTTTAAATTAATTTGTTAGAATTTATGAGTGAGAGATTCAAAATTTACAGAAATTACCATTAACTTATGCTTGTAAACATAAAATAGACTTGTTAAAACATTTACGCCTTGCCTTGCTGTAACGACCCGAAATTAATTAAAGCATGGTTAGTATGTAATTGGTGCATTAGTGTGCCTAATCATAATTTAAACATAATCCAATCATTTTGTGATATTATCTTTATTAAATCACATTTTGAATTTCCTTATTGGTTTGTCTTAACTTTGGTATTTTATTTTTAGCTTATTCTTAGCAATTAACATATTTTAACAAAATGATGTGCTGCCCATAGTTTTCTCAAAAACTAACTCAAAGAGTACAAAGTACTACTCACATGCCCAACACCCTCTCTTCCTCCTCTATTTAATTCCCTTTCCCTCTTTCACTCACTCTATTTCTCTCTTCCTCTCTCTCGTCTCTCTCCCTCCTCTCCTTCAAGTTTTTTAGCCATCAAACAGAGGCCAAGGGACAAGCATTTGAAGCCTCAAGGTCACTTCAATCCGCTCAAAAGTTCAAATTTGAGGTTAGTTTTCCCTTTCTCAAGTTTTAAAGTTTTATTTTAAAAATTTTCAATCTTTCTTGAATGTTGAAATCCAAGCTTCTTCGAGCTCAATAATGTTCAATTTGAATTGTAGAATCTGTTTTACAATGAATTTAAGCTTTATTTGAACAAAAATCAACTTAATCAAGTTTTTATATTTTTCTTTGATTTTCAAATAAATGGTGGAATTGAGTTCAAATTTGGGGCTTTTGTTCCAAATGGGTTTAGAGTTGTTTCCTAGTGATTCCTACATGTTTTCTGGGTTTGAAATGGTGAAAAGCTGGTTGAATTGAGCTTGGAAAGCTCGGGGAGGCCGAGGCTTAAAATATGAAATTTTCTAGATTTTGACAGTTCGGCAAGCCGATCATGAGCATCGACAAGCCGGATTCATAAGTACGACAGGCTGGACTCATTTTTTCGGCAGGCCTAATTTGAATGGTTGGTAGGTCGAACTTAGCCAAACTAGGGGATCGGTAGGCCGATCGGGCTATATGAAAATGGTTGTTTTTCACTCATTTTCACCATTTAAAACATGAATAGAGACCTTGACTTTGCAATATAATTTTGTAAATATCAAAGGCACATTAAGGTACCATGAGATAGTATAGTATTGTAGAATACTCTCAATTAGGTATTGACAAATCTAGTTTATATTTAAGGTTGTTCGTGGTTCTGAGGAGCTGACATATAGCGGGCTAGGACTACGGTGTATATGGTATTATGCTAAGCAACGAGGTAGGACTCTGAACCCCTTTTTTCTTGGTAGCCATAATTTCAAAAGAGTTTTCGCCACGATGTGCTTTCTTGAAAAGTGTTTTCTAGGTATGATTATAATTGTATTTATTTGGTTATTCCAGTATAGATGGAATGATGAAATGATTACAAAGAATAATGAATAGAATAATAGATGTAAATGAGAAATTTGGTAACATGAGACTTGAATAATAGAATAGTATGAAATGAATTAGATATATTATTCGGAATGATAAGCTAGGGCATGATGCCATATTCAGAGATCGGGTCGTGCAGAGAGCGACCATGGGGGCAGGTCCGAAACCTAGCTGGGCCACTACTGTGGTGATATTATTGGCTTTGCCTAGTAATAAATGATAAACAGGATAATAGATAATTATTAGACTGGAATGGCAACCGACATGGTAAGTACATGAATAATTGGCCTTACTGTTCTTTTTATAGTCTATTTTTAGATTAATGCAATTTTTTATTTAATTAAATTAGTGTTTTCCAAGATTACGTCCTTACGATTTTATTGTTTTAAAATTTCCCCTTTCCAGGTGGTTTGTAGTATCCATCGATTAGGATTGTGGTTGATTATGACAGTGGACCGTAAGAGCTTAAAGTTAGCTAACTATCCATTGATTAAGGTATATGGTATGTAAATATCATTTATTTTGGTTGGACTGTGGTTTGTATCTTATTTCATGTCGATATTATATGTGTGTACAATGCGGGCTCGGTATAGCCCCACTTGCTTTCGCTAGTTTTATATCATAATTTTGCTTAATTTAGAGGTGACTCATAGCAATATCTATTAGGACTTAATAAATAACCTTTATCTAAAAGTTTTAAATTTACCATGTTTTCATAAGTAACCTTAATAATTAATAGGCAAGTTTAGTTAATACTATTTAGGTCTAGGGTTCGTGACACTTGCCCACTTTTTGATTTAAAGAAAAGAATTATGGTACGTACACAATTAAACATAGATATCATGAATACAAGATGCTGGATATTAGTGTATTTAGTAATGCAGTTAGAACTAAAAGTTGAAACAATTTTAGTATAGTATGTTAGAGCTTTACATTATAGTCTCTTTTTGCTTTACATTGTCGTATGTGAGTTTTACGTTGTAGTAGTTACAATAATGTAATTGAAATGGAGATGTCAAACGGATACACAACTACATCGTTTGTTCGACTCGCAATTCAACAAATTAGTTATATGGCAGTATTGGTAACAAATAAGAGATAAGGTAATTAAATGATAATGTTCATTTTAGATCAAACTTGTTAAGATATGAAATTTGAATAGGTCGTTTTAATTTCACTCTTTTAAAATCAGTTAGTTCCGGGCGTAAGAGCTTGCTATGTGGTTTTTCTCAGTAAAAAAAGGTGCTCAAAATTATGTATCACATGGTTTGTTCGACTTGCAATTCAACAAAGTAGTTATATGATAGTATTGGTAGCAAATAAGAGATAAGGTAATTAAATCATAATGTTCATTTTAGATCAAACTTGTTAAGATATGGAATTTGAATCGGTCGTTTTAATTTCACTCTTTTAAATTCAGTTAGTTTCGGGCGTAAGAGCTTGATATGTGGTTTTTCTCAGTAAAAAAAGGTGCTCAAAATTATGTATCACATGGTGTTTGAACTTTGATGTTAAAGGAGTCTGATACGTGCAACACTGACAAGTAAAATAATAGTTGCAATTTTTTTGGGTGTTGGCACAAATTAAAAGAAAAAGGATCATAATAAGTCTTTCACTGTTGCTAAAATGGACTACACACACACACACACAATTTCCATTTTCCTTGGTAAACTTTAAATATGGCAACTGAATATAACTCCTCACCCTTCCTATAAATTGCTTCCAAACTGCTGTGAAAGTGATAGAACATGATCCACAAACTTTTACCTTTTAATGGGACCTTGGATACTAACATTTTTATTCGTGGCTTATTTAGATGTAATACACTAAAAATTTATTTCCTCGATTAAAAAAACTAAATATTTATAATAAGGTATATTAAAAAGAGAACCTTGTTCCCTTATTGATCATATATATATGTTAGTCCAAATTTTAACTAAATTTGTTTTCCAAAAGAGCATTAGTTTTCACTCTTTGAATTGCGTGGAAGCAACTACCGTAAACAAGATATCAATGAATTCTATTTTCAAGAAATCTGATTTCTAGAACTCAAGAAAGAGTTTCTCCTCTTCCTATAATATATATATATGTATAGAAATTACTCAAACAAGAAAGAGAACAAACGTCGTTACATGAGCAGTAAGTGAAGCTTGGAAGTGTACTAAAGTTATGAAAACATATCAAGTCCCTAAGCTATAATGAGATTTGAGGTACTCATTTTTATACGTGCTTTGCATTCGGCTTCGTCATGTATTCTTATCCTTTCTTTACTTAGGAAGAAAAAAGAAAACAAAAAAAGAAAAAATAAATAAAAGAACTCAATAATGACAATAACGTTACTGTTTTTCAATATCAGTGGGCTGAATTCAGTGGACCACTGTTTTGATTCACTTAAATGTTTTTATATGCTTCCAAATAGCAAAATGCTAAACGCTAAAGAGGTAACGGCTTGATAATATTTTATCACTTTTGTACTGTTTCTAGCATCTTTTCCTTGAAACATGGTTATTTTCCTTTCTCCAAAAGAAGGGAAAATTCCTTTACAACAACCCTACACGACCCATCACTACAAGAATTTGGATTTTTCGTGACCAAAAAATTGGTCACAAAATATAGTGTATATAGTCACCCAAAATTTTTGTGACTAAAATTTTTTAATCACAAGTTGGTTACACATATGTACAAATAAAATTTCATTCAGGAAAACAAATATGACGACCAAACTTTTGGGTTGCAGAAACTTGTTTTCAATGACCAAATTATTTTTTTTGTCACAGATGTCAAAGCAATTTAATTTTTATAAATAAATAAAACAAATTTGAAAACAAGTTAATTATTTTAGATATGTTCAAATTTAAGAATATGTATTTTAAATTTAAAATCATTTACTACTTAGTTTGTCGCAACAATATCTTTACTTAAAACTTTTGATTTTATTACAAAATCATATCAAAATTTTTGATAATGAATTGTTTATTAAATAGAAGCCATTATGTAAAATAATATTAGGAGTATGGTAACTTTTCAATCCTTTGAAATGCTTACGTTTGATTATAAGTTCGCTAAGATTGGTGCTTATTAACTCAAATTTACCTAGTACATATTTATGTTAACTTATTGTCTACATAATTTAAGCTCATATGAGATGCCATAATTCATTCAATCATAGGGCCTTTAGCTAGGTCCAAAAATAAATGTGTATGGTGTATGTAGAGCTTAAATATTGTCTTAATGCAGAATTAGTATGCTAATTCACCTTCACATTACAGTTGACATGGGGCAGCTACCAATGGTCGCAAGGGCTAATTGTTCCGCTCTTTTTTTTCTTTGTAAATATTGATATATTGAGGCTTATACACATGTATTTTTGTAACTTTGGGTTATAAAATTTGAAATCTACACATTATGATAACATCATGCCTAAAGTTATCATTTAACTGTGTTCTCAGCCACTACATACTTGCTTACGTTTTCTTAATATCATTAATGTTTTTGTTAATTAAATAAAATATTAGGATATTCATCATTAACAAGTGCATTTAATTCGTCCTAGCGTGAATTCGAAATAATTACTTAAATGAAATGAAATTTATTTATATATGACACTATAATAATAATTATTATTATTATAACTCAAGTACATAATTTACTACATCTATGATGTTTGCATAACGATGAATGATCATTTATTTTGACAGATGATTACTGACATTTTTTTTTTTGCTTACTGACATTTATTTATTCACATATAACATTACTCAACGAGGCAATGAAAAAAAAATAGAAAAATTAAAAAAAAAAAAGTCAAAAAAATTTTTAGTGAGTGCGATGCATAGCATGGACCACAGAGAGACACAGAGAGACAGAGAGAGAGAGAGAGAGAGAGAGAGAGAGGGTAACTACTAGGAGGAAGCCAAAGCCAGAAAGAGAGATAGATATTATTTATTAAAAAGGACAAATAAATAAACCAAAAAAAAGATAAAATTAAAGAGATATTTTATTTATTAAAAAAAAAAGGCGCGCTCAGTCTGTCGATGATCATTTTGTACCGTAATTAAAATCCAATTTAATCTCATATCAACCCTTTTTCAACGGTCACCCCATCTTCCTCCCTCCTTATATACCCCGTCTTCTCCTTCACATCCTCTCTCACTCCAAAACAAAAAACAAAAGAAAATAAATACCCTCTCTCTCTCTATCTCTTTCTCTCTCTAGATTGAGAATCATGGCGAAGGATTTGGAAGTGACGGAGAGGAGGTCGTTTACGGCCAAGGACTACCACGACCCACCGCCGGCGCCGCTTTTGGACCCGTCGGAGCTGAGAAAGTGGTCCTTCTACAGGGCCTTGATTGCAGAGTTCGTGGCTACTCTGCTGTTCCTGTACGTCACCGTTTTGACTGTCATCGGCTACAAGAGCCAGAGCGCCACCGACCAGTGCGGCGGCGTCGGAATCCTCGGCATCGCCTGGGCCTTCGGCGGCATGATCTTCATCCTCGTTTACTGCACTGCTGGCATTTCCGGTATAAACCATAACAAATACAAAATATAAAACTTCTTCTTCTTCTTTCTTTAACACTATATACTATCCTATTCCACTATTTATAAAGTTATTATGCAGTGAAACAATATTACTAATTATCTTAAACAGGTAGAAATTTTCCTGTAAAACTAATAAATGAGTTCGAGGCAGTCAGTAAACCAAGGACATTAGCCATTCTTTGTTGTCCGTGAAACCTTCTTTCATTTATATATATATATATATATATATAACTGTCTTCATTGATAAAAAAGAATATTAATGGTGTTTTTGAGGCTTAATTTGCTGATATATATATTTTTTGCAGGGGGTCATATAAACCCGGCAGTGACAGTTGGGCTGTTCTTGGCTCGGAAAGTGTCTTTGATCCGGGCTGTGCTGTACATCGCGGCGCAGAGTTTGGGAGCCATAGCCGGAGTTGGGCTGGTGAAGGCTTTCCAGAATTCCTACTACGAAAAATACGGCGGTGGGGCCAACGAGGTCGCCGACGGATACAGCACCGGCGTTGGCTTATCAGCCGAAATCATCGGCACCTTCGTCCTTGTCTACACCGTCTTCTCCGCCACTGATCCAAAGAGGGCTGCACGCGACTCCCATGTTCCGGTGAGCACCTTATCACTTCTTCTCTCCCTCGCCGTTTTTTTCATTTTGGTCACGTGTTTTTTCCTCGGAAAAGATAAGATAAAAAGATAAAAAAGAATACGAATGTCGATGTTTTTTTTTTAACAGTGACCAAGGGATAAGGTTACTGCAAGAACGTGTCTCATGAAAATCTTTAATTATATTAAATAAAAAAAAAATTGGGAACCACATGATTTGGGGAAAGATTCATGCTTATTAGAAGTAGCATTTAAGTCCGTTTAATGCATCCTATAATTTATTATTTTAAGGCTTCATTGAAGAACTTTCAATACTTTTAATTTTGGAGGAATAAAAGAATTTTCAATGTTTTACAACAAGTTTTTTTTTTTTAACTAAATGCTTACAAGTGTATCTTATTTTAGGTAACTTACAACAAGTGCATTGCACATTACAATTTACAACAAATGTATTATGCATGGTATTTTTGGTGGATACTCTTGTACGACTTTTATAGGTGTTTAGAAAGTGTGGTTAAAATATAATTATGGTTTGAAACACTATAGGATATGAGAATTTTATATTGTAATAACTTTTTGTTTGTATTATAATATGTGAGAACTTTATACTATTTAGTAATCATAATTATGGTCCTAACTAAGATTGTTAAGCATTTTATTCTTGAGAAAGAATAAAGGATAAATGGATACGCTTTTGACTTTTTTTTTTTCTTGCAATTTTTTTCTTTATTTACCGCTTTTGGTGGAAAGAAAGAAAGATGATTGTTTATTCCTCCACCTACACTTTGCATATGTTCTACTCAATTTTCATTTATCCTGATTGGTAAGTGCACTGGCCTAGAAATGGGTATTGAAAAAAAAAAAAGCATATACATTAATTCATTTCCAAAAAAATAAAAGAAAAAATAAGAGAACCATATACTTTTATCTTCTTTCAACTTGGTTGGTTGATCATGAAGTGTTTGAAAGAACTTCCCATCTAGGAAAAGATAGTGGTGGATGCTTGTAATAAGTGATCAGTAACATGCGCAAGGGCCTAGTGGGTTGTGTGGTTTATATTGGAAAAAGAAAAAAAAAAAAAAAAAAAAGCGAACTTTTGTTTTGTGGATAGAATTTGTGGGCAGTACGTAATTCAAAAAAACAAAAGGGTCGCTCTAATAATTTTGTTTGCTTTACAAATAGTCCATTTTATTTTTTTAATTATTTTTTTTTCAATTTTTGATAATTACAATTACAGGACGTGTTATAGATTCTGTTCTGGAATTCTCTTGCTTTTTAATTAGTTCATGAATCACGAATGGGTTCTCTTCATTCTCGTTGCTTAAAGACAAAACATCCATTGTTTTGCCATCAAGGACCTCACTTGTTTTTTTTTTTTTTACCTATAATTTCCTTGAAATCTTTTTGAAGGGACCACTTTTCTCTGTCCTTAACCTTACACATCAGAAATAAATTAAATTAAATTAAATATATTTATTCTTTCTTCTCTCTCTTATTTTTTTTTTATTTATTTATATAAATTTTGTCAAGACAATTAGGAGCTTTACGTGCTAATACTGTGCCAAGCAGTGTTCCTTCATTCTCGCAGATTATTATGTTCACAAATTATTCTTTTCCCGTGATTAGTCCCATATCATTTATTAGATTTTTTTTTTTTTAATTCGGAATTCATTTGTCATATTCACGGGTGTGGGAAATTTGGGCATTGGGAATTGTCCTCTTCTACTGTAGTGGTCCTATATTATATTACGTGCAATTCTGTGTGTGGTTCTGCTCCTTTTTTTTCTTCTTTTTTGGTCCTAGTTGATATAATTTGATCAAGTAAAGGACAAAAATGTGTTGTATAACCTATTGATTTCTCTCTCACTTACCCCCACATTATTAATTTTGATCTCATGCATTGTTTTGTTTTGTTTTGTTTTGTTTTGTTTTTTAATTTCCAATTTTCAAGGTTTTGGCCCCACTCCCAATTGGGTTTGCTGTGTTCATGGTTCACTTGGCCACAATCCCAATCACTGGAACTGGCATCAACCCTGCTAGAAGTCTTGGAGCTGCTGTTATCTACAACAAGGAAAAGGCTTGGGATGACCATGTTAGCACCACTAATTGTATTCTTAACTTTCATTATAGTTCATAAAAATGTTTATTGCATGATGGTCATCCTTGTTTTATGAACAAATTCACGTGGCAATTCTATTGACAAAAATTAGGGACGCTGATTAGCACGATTTCTATCGGTTATTAGAATTTCTTATTTATTTCTGATTTTTCCTTTTTTTCAGTGGATTTTCTGGGTGGGACCCGTCATCGGCGCAGCCATTGCAGCTTTCTACCATCAGTTTATCTTGAGAGCAGGAGCTGTTAAGGCTCTTGGGTCGTTCAGGAGCAGCACCCATGTTTGATGATCTGGGGTTGAAGAAGAATTGAGAGAATTCAGAAGGGCTATGATGATAAAATGAGAAAAGAATAAGCATGCTTTGTCTTACTGTATTTCTGTGCTTAAATCTGTATTAGTTAGTTTATTAAGGACCAAGTTGAAATTGTAGATATATTCTGTTGGGGAGAAGAAGAGGAAGCTTTTTGTTGCACCCTGGATGTGACTATATATTTTCTCTATGCAACTTCCCTTTGGATGTGCTTTTATTTACTTTTCTTGTCTATTATTATTTCCCATTTATCTTGTGTCTTCTTTTTGTGCCCATTTTATCTCAAAGAGAGTTTTTATCTTCCTTTGTTGCTAATGTATTTTTATTTAAAGTTCCCTTTTATCATTTCCACGAGTCCTTCCAAACCAAACAAATAAAGGGAAAAAAAAAAGTCTCAAAAATAAATGAAAATAATTAATCTTAAGGGGCACACCGGGAAAAAAAAAGGAAGATATTTGACAAAAAAACACTTTGAAGATTGGATCGTTTATGCAGCTTGGTGGAAAACAAAAAAAAATTTCCTTTATACTGGCAAACAATAAATGCCCACTTCAGCAATATCATTTTGCTTAATAACTACTATATAATAATTGTATGGACTGACAAGCGATACAAACTTCAAGCATCAAGGTTTACATTGATGGAATTTAGGCTTCTAAAGATTTAGACTTTTTTAATTCAAAGCTCAAACTCTTAAGTAGAGATGGCCAATAAACTTATAAAATATTGATTTTTTTGTGTTTATATTTTAACCACGTGGACTCGAACTTCTTTTGCTATTTACATAAATGACAAAGTATAATAATCTTACTAAACCATAAATATTTTAGCAAGCATAAAATAGTAATCTGTGCACTTGTATGCAGAAGAAGGAAAATCAAAAAGGGACACAGTCTCTGCAATAAAAAAAAAAAAAAGTCATAGGATGGAATATTTGAGTTGGCCAACAAGGATCTTATCAAAATGAAAAGAAAAAAAAAGAATGCCAATGCCCAACATGATATGAGATTCTGAACTACTCTGTCATGAGATCAAAGCCCTAATTCTTTTTTCCCACTTCTTCACTACAAATTTTTATCTTTTGAATTTAACCAAAAGTAAGCTGTGGAGTACATGAATTTAAAATCATATCCAAGCATGTTCAATGTGAAGGTTTTGAGATACCAAGAATTGAGTCATGATCCCACACACACACATAATTGAGGGCCTAATCTACTAAACTATGTTGTTCTTTTTCTGTGTCGTGTGCAAATCCCATCTTCTGGATGTGGTAAATCAATTTTCGTACAAATATCCACGTGGAATACTAGTGCCTTTGTCTGTTCGGTGCAATACACTAATCCTCTAGTACTCACCCCTTTGCCTCCCACTTGGCTTTTGTATTCCACAATTTTGCTCATTTCTATAGCTCTCTCATGCCTAGCTACATGCAAGGTAGCCACCTCTTATTTTACCTTTTTCTCATGGTTTTCTTTTCTTTTCTTTTTTTTTTCACTCTCTCACCCCTAAAATATTTTAATTGAATTGGCAAGTTACCCTTTGGCTTTTTGTCGGGCCTCCAAACTGATGAATAATTTTAAATTTGAAAGGATACACTTTCAGATGCGTAAAATAATATGCTTGTATAATGAATCACAATTTTAGAATCAAATATATTAATCTATCTAAATTTTAACCGCCCTCATTGACATGGGGTATGCACTTGAACACTTTGTTAAAGTTAGGGTTAATATGTTCAAATTAAAAAATAGGGATAACTTGCAAATCATGAAAAATTTAGGAGACCAATGTGCTAAATACCTTTTTTCTCAAAGCTTTTGTTTTTGAGGCTATCCCTTTCTTAAACTTTGATAGAATGTTATGATTTTTGATAAATTTGTTGTGTTAAGAATATTATCTAATGCTAGCTTTAATAGATGCTATGAGCCATAGGATTCTTTAGGCATTATTTAGTGGTAAATTTATATTTTTATTTTTATAATTTAAATCTTGAGTTGGAATCTCCACCATTAATTAAAGGGAAAAAAAAAACATAAAACTTCGATGTTCATGACTTCTCCACTCTAATTGCATATTTCATGACTTTTTTTAGTCTTAGCTTCTAAGAGGTTTTCTTCCTTGCTTTTAAGGAACCTTACTCCTTGATTTTGTGAATGTGGTGCGGATCTATAATTTCTTTAACAAAGATGTGTGAACACAAATCACGAATAAGATAGAGAAAACTGATATGACAATAATGTCATTGGTCACTTTACGCTGTCGCTATATAGTGTTGGTGTATGGTCACTTTATGCTGTCGCTATATAGTGTTGGTGTATGGTACTAATATCGTATGATTTTGTGTTGAAATCGAGCCGACTATCTTTTGACTTATTGCGCCAGTGATTTAGATTAATGGGTAGGTTGTTACATGTGGAACGAGGTTCTTTTTCTGTGCAAAAACTTTTAGGAGGGTTGAGTGGCTGTTGGGTCATTTTTACACTGTGCACTACTAATCATGGATCTTTAGGTGCACTTTCACTCGTGTTGTTGGAATTATTCTTTTGCATTAAAGATAGACAATTTTCGCCGACGGGTATTTAAAAAGTAGCTTATTAATAAGTATTAATCTTTTAATCGTTAGATTTATAAAAAAAAAAAAATTAACCTAATCAACGACTTAAAAATGTAGACTATTGGTAAAAGATCCTAATTTTTAAATGGGACTTCTTTTTATATATACAATGTGGATTAAACCTATTGATTATTAACTCTAAATGCAACAATTAGCGATTTAACAAGGAAGAAAACAACAAATTAGGTATTTGGAATTAGTTTTCCACATTACTGTATGTTTTATAATAGGTAACCAAAATAAGGAGGAAAAAAAAGCATACAACCTAAGTAAGGGAAACAAAACATAGGTTGTATGCTTTGGTTAGGTTGCGAAACAACGGCCTAAGTAAAAGACAATTCATGGATCAAGCAATCAAACACCTTCCTCTCCCCTTATATTTTTCAGTTCGGACAAAATACAAGAGAGTTTTTTGCTGCGACGACAGCCTTAGAAAATGAAATTAGTAAAATAATCTTTTTTCTATTTACAATAAGGCATGCAATGTAAGAAGCAACGAGGCAGTGTAAAAAAAAACATTCATTTTGCAAATAAAAATATTTAAAAGTATTTTACGGTCAAGTATTTCTCCTAAAGTGATTTTGTCATAATTGTATGAGATAATTAAGAGTTATGCCACACAAAATTGATTGAGATTGACATATGTCACCAGCTGTAAAACTCTCAGTTTTTTGCCATGTGTTAAAGAAATTATGAATATGTAGACCAAAACGTCCTTGCCCTCTCTCTTGCAACCCACCATATGATACCTCCCCTTTCTCTCTCTCTCTCTGGCCACGTACAGACTCCCCTTTCTTTCCTCATGATGATGTAGTTGTAGTAGAGTGTGAGGAGGAATCCACCATTGGTGGCGTGGCCGGGCAAGCAGGCGATGGTAAGGGCGACAAGGGGAGGTGGCAGATTGTGCCCAGGCGAGATCAAAGCTATTGGAGCAGTATTTGGAGTCGTCAGCTGTGATGATGAGGGCGGAGCTGGGGGATGATCGTCGTCACCAGTTAGGGTTGAGCAGAAGAGGTTGTTTCTCTTCTCTCGTATACACATCTTTCTTTATTTCTTTTGTCGTTTTTGTCTGTACGCGAAATGGGATTGAACGGGTTCTTTTTTTCTTTTTTCTTTTTTTTAAGGGACATTATTTGCAATTATTTTTTTATGTGGTATAGCTGATCTACCTCTTATTTTTGTGGCGAATGTGTAAAGAACCCAAAGTATATCATCAAAGGCTGGTGTTGGGCGTTGGACATTGATGTAATATACTAGATTGTAAATTGTAATCTACCAAATTATGTTTCCAAAATTAACTATGCCCATCAGCTGGTGCCGAAGCTAATCATCGGAGTGATACACTAGATCAACAATGGTGTTCTATCAAATTATGTTGTCGGTTGTTTTAGGCGGTGGCTGTTAATGTATGTTATCAAAGTAATATGGTATATTACCGTCAGTAATTTACCATATTACCTTTCATAATCAATATAGATCAAGGGTAGTCTGGCTGGTCGGATTACCAATAAAAATTTGATTACATTTATCATTATCATATTTTTATAACACGTGACTTTTAATTACATACATTTACTGAATCATCCAAGCTAAAAAAAAAAAAAAGGTACCAAATGACCCAAATATAAAAATGAAATATCCATAAAAAATCTCCACACTTTCATATATTTCGGTAACTGTTCTCACCAATCAAATATTAAGGTGTTTGGAAGAAAGATTCAACTCCTTAGTTTTGATTCTTCAGCGTGTAAATTTCCACATGCTTCAATGGTAGGCAAATATATGGTAAAGCTTTTACATACTACAACAAGAGTTCAAACTATGAGTTCCAACTCTTCTCTCAAATGCCCTAATAAATTTGACAATTTTTTTACTTTGAGTTCCAAAACACATTTTCTTCATTTGTTGCCGCAGCTACTGTAGAAAGCTGATAAGGGTAAAATAGCTAAAAAAAATCAAGTTATAGTTGTAACTAAAGGTGACTATAGCTTAGCCATTTCCTCTTATGCTCACCATCCCGTGTCTAAACGCCATATTTCACATATGCTTCTGTGGAGCCAATCTCACGAAACTCCCAAGCATATCTAGGCCCAAGGCGGAACGAGATTTCAATGAATTTCTTATTGCCGTTAGCATGATCAAAAACATGTTCATTGGTTCCAAAATTTTCAACTTTATCCAACTACCAAATTGAAAAGTTGAACAACTAAAATTAAGTGCAAACAAGGTTGCTTGGAAACTGCATGCCCTCAGACAATGAAACGTATAGACCTGCAGAAGCAATCAAACGAAAACCTGCGCAAGAGGTTACAAAACGAAATGCATGATTGAAAGAGATGGTAATTTAGTACAATATCAACTTCTAAACCAGAATGGTAGGATAAGCTATGAATCCATTTGTATCTTTTATTTAGTGTTAAGGTACAAGAAGTCCAGTCTGTTCTTATTTTAACTGAAAGCTAAAATGCTGAGAACGACTATAAAAGCAGGCGCGGATTTACGTGGGGCTAGTAGGGGCACGTAAAAAAAAAGCTGTACCTCTGTATGTTTTTTTTAATCAGCGCTCCACTCAAATGCTAACAAGTGCCCCCACTAATTCTAATCCAATCACATCCCCTTGCATATTTAAAGTTTTTTTTATTGGAAAATATCATGTCCCCTTAAATATCTCAATTAGTTTCTTCACTCAAATCAATCCTTATCTTTTCAATTTTATTTTTTTTTTTGTTTTCAGGTCAAAAATCAGATGACTATTACAAATTTGTTCAAAGGACGATAAGATGAAAACTTATCAAAAAAGGATAATTATCTATTAATAAATTTTGTGAAACTAAAAATGTTAAGTAAATAGTAATAATTGATAATATAAATGATGATGTCATAGGTAAATAGTATTAGTAAATAGTGCTATAAATTTTTTATAAATATCTCATCCTTTACTTATTCATAATATATCTCTTCATAATAAACAAGAGATTCTCTCTCTACTTTCTCTCCCTAAAAATTCTCTCAAAAAAATTTTTAGTCTCATAATTTCAGTCTTGCATTTCTTAGATTTCATAACATATTATCAATACAAACGCTCTAGTTTCTATACAACTTTTCAGATCTAGTAAGTAAAAGTAAAAGTATATCATTTAACTAAATTAGTTTTCTTCAATATGGAAGGCCATGCGTTCTATTTGTTAATTATTTGTACTTTTGTTTATTATAGAAAGCTAAGCCTCTTACTTCTTAATTTCTTTTACATATAAAAGGCTAAGCCTTCTACTTATTAACTGCTTCTATTTATATTCAATATAGAAGGTTAGGCCTCCTACTTCTTAATTTAGTTTATGGAAGGCTATGCCTTCTATTACTTGCTTCTATTTATGTTCAATATGGAAGGCTAAGCCTCCTACTTCTTTATTTTTTTTAGACGGCTAAGCCTTCAACTTATTAATTACCTCTATTTATGTTCAATAGGGAAGGTTAAGCCTCCTACCTATTAATTATTTCTATTCAACATAGAAGGCCAAGCCTCCTATCTATTGATAGTTTGTTGTTGTTCTAATATATATATATCATTATTTTGGCATATATATATATATATATATATTTTTTTTCTAACTCCTCGTTGTTTATCTTAAATTTTATTATAAGTGACTATTGTTTATGTATTCGTTTATATGTTATTGCTACCATACATGGTTTTATATTTTTCTTAAAATACCAATCAAGGGCAATGTCGTCTTTATACTATTTCAACGGCAATAACACTATTCCAACAGTAATGAATGGCTAAATAACGACTATTTTTGTGTTATAAATTGGTAAATTCTTAATTCTCACATACCATTTCTCATCCTCCTCAATCTTCTATCTTCTCACTAGAAATTGCCTATAGTTATAATTTTCACAAAAATGATTAATCTATTCTTAATGATCATAATTGCTCTTCATCACGCTTGTTATCCATCTTATTACTGGAGAATATTATCCTGTAGAATTTAATTTGTTATTTGTATTTATCACATTCTTTATTTTTCCTCTTTTGTTAATTATTATTATGATTGACATGTAATGTTTGTAATATTTATGTTTTAAATAAATGAAGTTGCAATTCTAATTATTATTGTATTTTGTTAGAGTTATCACCATGTCAAACCTCACAAAGCTTGAGTTCATTGCATTGGATATCATAGGAACGAATTATATGCCTTGGATTCTTAATGTTGAAATACATCTTGAGTTAATGAGTCTCTCGAGGACAATCATAGAAGACAATACCACATTATTGTAAGATAAGGCAAAAGCAATGATTTTCCTTCGCAGACATCTTGATAAAGGTTTAAAATGCAAATATCTCATTGTGAAATATCCAATTGCATTATGGAAGAATCTTAAAGAAAGATTTGATCATCAAAAGGAAGTTGTACTTCCTATAACCCGTGATGAATGGAACACTTTGCGATTCCAAGACTTTAAAAGAAGTGATTACAACTCTGCTATGTTTAGAATAGTTTCACAATTACAGTTTTGTGGGGAGAAAATTACTGATGAGGAAATTTTGAAAAAGACTTACTCTACATCTCATGCATCCCATCTAACCTTACAGCAACAATATCGGTTGTGCGGTTTTAAGAAATATTTTAAACTAATTTCTTCTTTTCTGGTAGTAGAGAAAAATAATGAACTTTTGATAAAAAATCATCAGTCTCGTCCTACAGGTTCGACAACATTTCTAGAAGCAAATGCTGCAAGTATTGAAAGTTTTGGACAAAGATGTAATCACAGTCGTGGACGTGGTCGTGTCTGTGGTCGGGGATGCGGTCAAGGTAGTTTTTACCCTGTACAAAATCACACAATCTAAAAGAAGCATCATGAAGGAAGACATGATAAAGGGAAAACTGTTTGTGAGAATTCTTCCAAGAATCCTAAAGAAGATTCATGCCATAAATGTGGTACTAAAGGGCATTGGTTTCAAGTTTGTCAAACACCAAAGCATCTAGTAAGCTTTATAAGGCATCCCTAATTGGGAAAAAAAAAGGAAGTAAATTTTGTTTTAGATCCTATGGACGATTCAACACACCTCGATGCTTTGGATTTTACTGATGATTTTGTTGAAGGAGATATTAGTGATAACTAGATATCACTGCTATGTTTATTGTACAAAATAATGCTTTTATAAGATATGTTTTGTTTTTGACATGTTATGTAATGCCGTATGTAAAATATTATGATTAAAACTTTATTCGCATTCAATTGTTTATTTTTGTGAAGCTTGACATAGATTATACTAGTGAAGGAACAAATTTCAAAGATAATGCTGGAAACATTTACATACCAGATAGTGGTACACCACACGCTATCCTTAAAAATAAAAAGTACTTCTCAGATCTAAAACCAACAAAGACCATTGTAAACACAATATCAGGTCCTGTAGACTTGATTCAAGGAACTGGCAAAGCCAGCTTCATATTGCCAAATGGAACAAAGTTTTTCATAAATGATGCTTTGTTTTCTCCAAAATTCAAAAGGAATTTGTTGAGTTTTAATGATATATACCTTTATGGGTAGGATACTTAGTCTGGGATTAAAGATAATAAAAAGCATATGTACATTACTAATGAGATTTCTAGAAAGAAGTATGTACTAGAAAAACTACCAAAGCTTTCCTCGAGACTGCACTAGACATATTTAAATGTGATTGAATCATATGTGGTAGTTAAGAAAAATCCTCAGATATTAAACTTATGGCATAACTAATTAGGTCATCCTGGTTCATCAATAATGCAAAGAATTTTTGAAAACTCACATGGACGGCAATTGAATGGCCAGAAGTTCCTTTAAGCAAATAAAACTTAATGTGCAGGTTGTTCTCTTGGAAAACTGATTTTGAAACTATCACTAGTTAAAATTAATAGTGAATCACCTATGTTTTTTGAATGTATTCAAGGTGATATATGTGGACCTATTTACCCATCGAGTGGACCATTTAGATATTTTATGGTATGGATAGATGCCTCTAGTAGATGGTCACACGTTTATTTATTTTCAACTTGCAATGTGGCATTTGCAAAATTTCACAAGAAGAGTAAACATATTGATTGGAAGTATCATGTGATAAAGAACTTCGTTAAGGGCGGGCATATTGCTATATGCAAAACCGTATCCAAGGATAATTTAACTGATCCATTCACGAAGACACTAACTGCGAGAGTTTTCGAAAGGCATGTGGAAGCTATGGGGATGCAGGCTTTGTTATATTTACTCACTTAGTGCAAGTAGAAGATTGTTAGATATGTATGCCCTAGGAGTAAAAATGTACTATGTTATTAGAGATATTTTTATCAATAGAGAGTTTATTTATTATTTATATAGTACATTATTGTCCTCTTTACGTTCATATTTGTTAGATGTATGATAAACAAATAAAAGTCTAAGACTGTTAGTATAAACCTTTAGAATCAAGCATGTGATAAACAGATTATGCAAAAGACATGATTCTAAAGGTGATGGTCTAAATCATAAGATCCGCAATCGAAGGAACAAGTTGGGCACTTTATTCATGTAAAGATTGTTATGTTGTCAATATCCTTAACGGGAGATGATTTATTTTGGCCATTGGAGGTGGACTCCGCAAATAGAAACATTGATGCATTATCATAGGTGACGATGTATTGGATCGGGACATAAAGTGTAATTGATTGGATTAATAATTCTTTCTCGATAAATCAATTCACTTTAGACAATCATATGTGCTGTATCTTAATCTTGAGATGAACAGTGGGCCCATTGTCTTGACTTATGTTTTTTGATGTACTATAGGATGACATCCACAATTTATGTTGGTACATTGAAGACATGACTCTAGATAGCGTGGACTTGTTATTCATTGATGCGGAATCCATAGCTTATCTTTAGGATTCAATGATATCCTCTTATATACGTTATCCTGTAATTGGAAGACTAAAGCGCTCAATCATTTGGATACATAGGTATAACCGAATAGTATACTACCTTTGGATTGTAAGTTTTTTTATGGTGAGATAATAGAACGTAAAAGAAAAATAATCGAGAAAGTAGGACAAAATTTATCTTTAAACCAATTGTGGATATCCTATGGGGATACAATACATTATTATATGTCATATATACTTAGCTATTCGGGCTTTGTAATTTTATACAATTTGAGAGTGTAGCTCTAAGCTTTTAGTAGAGTGGCGTTAGAGTTGATAATTATAAAGTGTATATCTGGGATATTGGGTTTTATAATTATTAGGAGCTTGAACTATATAGGTCCATTAGGTCCCCTTTGTTAGCTTATAATAAATTCTGTAACGATACGACATGCTTTTTTAATAAATTGATGACTTATGTTAAATTATCAAATTGGCTGAAATTCAATAGGATCAGACAATTCATGTCTGTTTATCGGTTGAATTAATTTTATGTAAATGAATTTAAGATAAAATTGTTAAATTATCCAGAATATTTATTTTCCTAGAGATTATCTAGATATGGTTGTTTTAATCATATAACTTCTCTATTGGATTATTTAAATTAAAACTGATGTTTTATCCAAAGAATCTTGGGTGGAAAAGATTCGTAGGAATCATTTATCGTAAGTTTGGCAGGCCGATCTTCAAGTTCTGCTTACCGACTGAACGATAATCTAATCACGTATTTTTACACGATTTTATCATATATTGATCCAAATTTAAAATTTTGAGGCATTATCTAATAAGGACTAACCCTTGGCTCCAACCTCTATAAATAATTTAGATTAGTTGAGAGATCAAGAGTGAGCACTCTATTCTGTGAGTCTCTAAAACATGCCTGCAGAGCTATTGTTCATAAATCATGACGGTAGTTTTGAGTATTACTCAATTAGTTGGAAGAAGAGTCACCGAAAAAAGCTATATGATGTGTGTCCATACGCACTCCGATCGTATATAGAGAACAACAAAGAAGGCTAGTTGGTTAAGGCTCTTCTAGAATGTCTTTCTCTTCACATATTGTAGGAGCTCTTCAGCATATAAGGTTAGTAAGATTTGATTAATTTATGCATATAGCATGTCAAACTTGTGTTTTGAAAAACACTCTGGTATAAACTTTTTTAATTTCCACTGCGTACTATTTTTTCAACAATTCCATCGTCTAAACTATTACTATCAGTGATCAAGATGCGTCTCTATCTCTAGTAAAGATGAAACACCTTCATGTTTGTTTGCACATATCAATGTTAGTACAAATTGTATCAAGTTTTACAAACAAACATAAGAAGAATTGTAACAAACACATGTTGTGTGAAGAAATTAGAAGTATAAGTTTTTAGGATTGTTGTCCTAAGGAAAAAAATACTTTAATTGTATTTATGATATTTTTGGTGAAATAAATAATAATGCGAATATTGCATGTATTAATAATGGACCTAATATTACTTTCATATTAATGATAGTATATTAGCAAATATGTGATCCGTGACTTTTAGAACTAAATCTTAGAATTGGGTAAACATGTTGTGCAGATAGATTCCATTAGGAGATTGATAATCTAAATTATTTAATCCGCAGTTTATGCATATAGTTGGGTATTTTATATATGTCAAGACTGTAATAAGGATCTATGTTTAATTTGGAAGGCGGTTTATCTTGACCGTCGGAGCTGATTGACTTCATAGTAGATACATTGATATAGTAGAGCTAATAGTAGTCGCACATTGGACTGTGTCAAAATTGAATTGATTTAATAATAATCATATTTCACTTAAATCAATTTATTTTAATAATCATTTATATGTCATCTTAATCATAAACTAGATCATGACTCTATGTTTGTAGAACTTTGCTATTAATTCTAAAATAGATAATAGTGTTATCTGTTTACAGATATACTGGGGGAGGATGTTGGTCATCAATTTACTTTCTAACAGTGTTATCTGTTCTAAAACAGATACACTGGGAGAGGACGTTGGTCATCATGCTTTCAACCGGGCTTGCCCGACTAATTGTTCTAATTACCTAAAGTCTCCCTGCATTTGAGGGAACCTTCTGCTTCCAACCTGCTACTCTTTGTTACGCCCTCTCCGCTAGGAACTCCCAATTCGCACAACTCCTTTTGTTTCCAAAAAGAGCCAAGCCTAAATGCATGACTTTGTCCCAAATCCATTGGAAACCAAGAATGGAGTTGACTTTAATGGCTTTACTACGGTCCAAATCTGGGCTAAAATAGATAGAAGACTTCTCTGCATTTACCTTTTGTCCAGACAATTCATAATAGGTGCTTAGACATCTCGTCCAATTGCCTCTGTCGTTTTGTTTATCGTAGTTCCAAAGAGAACAACATCATCTGCAATTATGGCATGCAATAACTTTGTCCTGTTCCTAGCCATTTTTATTCATTTGAACTCCCTTTGCAAAATAGATCTTTCAATCAACTTTGTGAGGACTTCGCTACACAGAATGAACAAGTGAGGGGAGAGAGAGCTTGCCGCATTGTTTGCCGTTGAGCAACGAAATGAAGGAGGGCACACGAACAGACTTAAGCACCCTTCCAACCCATACTTCATAGAAACCGTAATACACAAGCACTTGCTCCAAAAAACTCCACTCGAATCTATCGTATGTCTTTTCTATGTCCACCTTAACATCCCCCATCAAATTAAGAAGCAGACGATTGTGATCTGATGAAACGGTTGGCAGCATAGAGACCGAAGCTCTAGGAAATAAGGTTGTCCTCTCAATATCAGCCATAGCTCTATCCAGCATAGCTTTGTCCCCAGAAACTCCTTGAGCCCCATTACGCCAAGTGAAAAGCTCGCCATGCGCTCCATGGTCCACAAAACCAATGCAATCAACCACTTCCACAAAAGTCCAAGCGGCCCTTGCAGATTCGAGCTGCCTCTCCTTGAATAACGCTCCTTTGAAAAAAGCATACAATTCATACCTTCAAGGTATGTTTGGTTGAATATTCAAATCAAGGTTCGAATCATTTTGCTACAGTATTTTCTCTCACAAAAATTTAAATCTTCATTCAAATACTCTACTTAAATACTCGAACCAAACGAACCCTCAATAATCATCCAGGATACGTTTACCAAATCTCTCATGGCCTGAACCTGGTTCCAAAAACTTGTCCGCTCAAAGGGCCAGCCATAGATGTTGGACATAAACCAAACCCGATCATCATGTGTAAGAATACCATTAAATCCAGCAAACTGACCATCCTATCCTCCTTAACCTTTGACTCACAGAGGACAATAATATTAGGCCTCTGCACAGAGGCTTGGATTTCAGATGGGCACCAGGTGAGAAAGCTCCATTAAGAGACGGGTCACTCGCAAAACTACATGTGATTCAATCTTGGGCATGTCTAGATGGGCTTGGGATTCTCCCTCCTTGATTATCTAAGACAAGGATAGGGAAACAATATGTTGGACCTTCCTCTTTCTTACATTATGAGTATTGCCCTGATAACCATCGAGTCCCGCTAGGGGAGCTAAGGAAACCTGATGAGCTTGAAATCCATCTACTAGGCTAAGCCCAAGCATATATACCTTGACTACATAGTTGGAAACTGGGTCTAACAGCTGCTCATGGAGAGAGCACTTATTAAGAGGTCTCTTGATGATGAAGAATTGTGGCTTCAATGGCTTGATGAATGTTGACAACGTGGTGAATTAAGTTTCTAATCTTCCGGATATTTCTAATTTCGACTAAAAGTTCAACCATTGAGGATATCCATCGTCTAATGATGGAAGTGTGGTTTGATCTTTGTTGCTTCATTCAGCGATGGAGTCATTCACGAATGAAAATGGATGATCGACCCTGTAAATTTTATTTTTATTTTTGTTTACCTTAGATTTTGTATATAAAAGTTTATAAAACTTATGTTTGCCCCTTTTAAAAATATTTTGCCTTTAAAAATTTATTTTTTATTTACTTTATTTTATTGGGTCATTTACGCCCCTTGTTTCTTAACCAATTTTTCTGGCTCCACTTTTGACTTCATTCTTTGATGTTGCAATGATCGAAGTGGCTCACAATATTGCATCTTTTTCTTTTGACGATTTATTGAATGAAACAGATATTGTCCCGTTATTTATTTCTCGTTAGGACAAAATATGGGACCCGTTTGGTTCGAGTATTTGAGTAGAATATTTGAATGAAGATTTAAATTTTTGTGAGAGAAAATACTGTAGCAAAATGATTCGAACCTTGATTTGAATATTCAACCAAACATACCCATAATTTTCATGACTTTTTTTAAAAAAACCCAAGTTTAAAGTATTTTGCACTCCCTTACACGATTTCTCTTTGAATGTTGAAAACCTTTTAGTATTTTTTTTAGGGAAAAACCTCTTTTCTTCCATGTTCAAATATTAAGCAAGCGGTATTTCCGCGTCGTTCACTTGCTTACGAATACATTATTTTATCTAATATTGCAGATTTTATTCTTCAAATTTTTTGTTGCAGTCGTTGGAGAATAACTTTTAAACTAACCACTCTAAAAATACACTTTTTTATTCTACTAAAAGCATTAATTTAACTCAAATTCCGAAAAAAAAATTGTCAATAATATAGGAAGAAAAAAAGAGAGAGAGGGGTCGATGAAATAACGGTTTTTGTCCTCCACAATATTTTTTATTCAAATTCTCCCACACAACAACCTAGATCACTTTTTCATCCTCATCCTATGAGGAGTGTACAACATTACATATATTTTTTTAGAACAATGCGTACAACAGTACATTTTTTTTTATTAATCTACGATCAAAAAACGACCATTCCATGTCGGTGAGGGACCGGCCTATGTATTTTTAATTGTGTTTTTTTTTTATATATATATGTTCATACGTTGTAGTTTATTTAACTTGTAAATTAATGCTTCAGTCAACTATCCATTCCATTTTCTTGGATATGTATGCCAATTTTGAGCACCGTTACTCTTATTCTCCAAACTTGGCATGCAAGATTTCTGAATAGACTTCTTGACTGGCTATATCTTAAGAAAACACAAAATTTATATTTTCCCCAAACTGCATTTGTATACTATTCAATTTAGATTAAGAAGTATGGAACCTAATTATCGTCCTTTCGTAATATCATCCTATGTAGAGGATTACAGGGATCGACCTTTCCAGTAAGGCCACTGTGACGGGGGGCAGGGTAGGGGGAAGCCCCTGGCCTAAAATTTTACTAAGAAGAAACAAGAAAAAGAAGAAAAAAATTGCCCTTTTTTTTACTCTTGGTGCATGCCCCTGTGGTGGAAGGTTCGTGCGGCCACATTGAAGGACAAAAGCTATACACCCCCACACCCTTGAAGCTTCACAGCCGTGTGTAGAACGAAAACTTAGAGCGAAGATTAGTTTTTCGCGCTACAACGCCAGAAGTTGGGAGTGGTCGCGTAATCTGGCTAGGCTTGGTTCGTGTTTTGCATTTTGTGTTTTTGTTACCTATTCTTTACAAACCTATAGATAGATAGGTTGTGTTCTTTTCTTTTGTGGCGCATATCTCAGAAATTTAGAGTGAGAAAAAGGCTAGAGAAAAATTCTTAAGAGAAAATGCAATTTTTCTCTTGTAAACTTCTTCATCATCATAGTGAATTATTCTGCAGCGGCTAAAAGTGGACGTAGTTCTTACATTGACGGTGAACCGCTATAAATTTCATGTGTTCTTATTTATTTTTCGTTCACATATTTTTTGTTCTCTATAGAACTAGGGTTTCTAATTCACAACCATTTAGAGTTTGTAAAAGTTGTTAATCCCTGAAGTATAAGCAATATGACAATTTAGTCTACTTAACTTTTATTTTTGATGGATTATTTTATGATTTTTTTTTCTTTCATAGTTTTGAACAATTTTTGAAATCTAACGTAAATAATTATATCCTTGTCACTTGATAATTATACTTTTCAACACATTTTAATAGTAGCAAAAAGAACAATTTGTATATAGTGTAATCCTTTCTATAAAATTTGTAGTAAATATAGGTAATGGATACATGATTATTTTTACTAAATTATAAATATCCATTGTTAATTTTTATATTATTAGAGACCAAAATTGTCGAAAAAAATCAAGGAGTAAAATTCCCAAAAATTAAAAGTTCAGAACCAAATATCATTATGCTCAAACTCTATGGACTAATGGCGACAATAACTCTTAATTCATGTTTTTTAAAAGGAAAACTTTTTTTTTCCCACCGGACTATGGCCTCGCCCTCTTAGTGGGGTGAGTCCCACTGTGGGACTTATAGTGGGACCCACGGGGTGGGGCCCACTCCACTAAGAGGGTCGGGCCACAGCCCGATCAAGATGTATAACAGTGCCTTTTTTAAAAACGGAAGTAAACTGTAGACATATCGTAGCATATAAACCCCGCGACAAGTAATTAAATAAGTGGGAATGCAAAAAGCCAATAGAAAACCGAAAGCGTTTAAGAAAAGGTCTCTAGTTATTTCTTTTCTTTTTATTTTTTATTTTTTATTTTTTTTAAAGGTAGTCTCTAACTTTTCTGGTAAACGTTTCTAAATAAGCCTTCCACCAAGTAATTTCTGCTTGGTCTAACTTGCTTGGAGAGGCCTATCAAATTCATCAAAATAAAAAAATAAAAAAAAAAAAGAAAAAACTTCATATCAGATATTCAATTTCTGGTGTATAGAGAGAGAGAGAGAGAGAGGAACTAATAATTAGAGAAGATGCATTTGTGGCCTACGAAGAAGTTAAGAGAATCATGGAAGGTTTCTTCTGTGACGAGATTCGAAAAGACGATCAGCGAAATGAGAGCACAAAAAAGAGCCGAAGAAGCAGCCCTCCGGCAGAAGCTATTACCAACAGAAGGGCAAGCTTTCACTCTCACCTCCCTCAATTTGCATGAAAGTTGGCTCCATGCTCTCTTGAGAGATTTTGTTTTTGCTGCCACTTGCTGTTGCTGCTATGGAGGTAATTATTCATATGATTTTTTTTGGTTTACAAACTTTTATATTTGCCACTTGGTTCTCTACATTTTGAAAGTTTATACAATTAGGTCCTTGAACTCAAATTTTCATGGCAGTACCTAAAAAGTTTTCATTTTAAAAATTGTCTACTACCTGCAAACTTCTATCTTCATAAGTTTTCTTGAATATCTATATGGAAGTTTTGTTTTTCGCCTAGTTTCGAAACTTGTTCACGTCATTTGGGTTTATACTTTGTATTTTGCAAAATCAACTAATTGGGTCTTTAAACGCCCATTTTCGGTATTATACGTATACCCTATTTTGAAAATTTTAAACAATTGGTGGTGGAAACTAGTGGTGGGAATCACTTTTACTGTAGCATGTGAGTGTTTTATACTGTAGCATCTTTTTTTATTGTTACTGTAGTATGTGAGAGCTTTATACTATTCATAACTGAGTTTGTGGTGGGAACTGAGTAGTGGGAACCACTGCTAAACACCCTAGTAGATCTCTAAACCTTAGAAAAAAAAATAGAAAGAGGATTTTATTCCTATAAATATCATTACAAATAATGTAACATATTTTGAAATAAACAATATAATCTAACCAAGACCAACAATACAAACATGATAACACACTATTGCGGAGAGTGATAGAGGCCCGCAAAATATATAGAAGTACCTCGACCCATTCAAAGATAAGCATACATTACGCTCTTTTAAAGACCCTATGATCGACGAAATCCAATTGAAAAGAGGATCATAGCTACAATATCGCAAAGATCATCACCAAAAGATAAAAGACAAACTAAAAGACAAACCTACAAAGAGAACCTTGCAGACAACAAACCAAAACTAATGAAAGAAAAACGAAACCAGAAAAAACAAACACTAAAAATAGATCAAAGGTCCTTATTGAAAAAAACATAGCAAAATGATGGGCTCGGTCTCTCTCACACACTAATAGTGGAAACTCCATAACCACCGCGCCAGGAACTAAGATCAAACACCGCAAAAAACATAGCAACGTGAGGAAAGATGACACCAGAAAACAAAAAGGACGTAGCCCAACCTGGCCGGTATCTCCACCAAAGCAAAACGCACCCAGCACCAAGAAAACTCAGCAGGGCCAAACCCTCTTACAAGCGATGCAACCACCAATACATCATGTGTTGCCGGAGATGAATCCAAACGTGGACGACGACGACCAAACCACACAACCATCGTTTCTTAGCACTTAAAAGGAAACACACATCCCATTACTTAAGGAAGGTACCTAATATGTAAAAAATGTGATACTGGTATTCAATATTAATAGATACATTTATAAAAGTGTGTAAATATGGACGCTTGTAAAGTAGTCCTTTTGTGTGATTATTTAAAAAGACAAGTATCATTAAGTTCCATAAATCACATAAAAATGAAGTACTCTTTGTGTTGATAAGGACTAAAAATGCGCATTATTTGCTAAAATATACACCTTTAACTTGATTATTTTTCTTAATAAAAGGTAAAAGTCGTTTTTAACTTATTAATATTTTTAAAAAAAGAGAAAAATGTTGCAAAACATAAAAACAATACATATAATATATCTAAAAAAGAGTAGATCATGGTGAGGGCGACCTTTGCGTCCATCCATGATGAGAGGGCTGGGGCAATGTGTCACGCCCCGGAGTACGGGAGGTGACGTGGCGGAATATTTAGATTAATTAAAAGAGAATTTAATTGAAATTAAGGGTTTAAAAATCCAATCAAGCAAGAAATTAAGAAGATTTTCCACCAGATTTGATAAACGAATTTATAAATATTTAGCAAATAATAATAATTGAATAAAACCGCGAATATGGGTTCAACCCACAACTTGTGCACACACATGGTTCTGACAATATCATAAATACAATTACAGTCCAAGTACAAATAAAGTTAAGTCTTACATGCCTTGATTAATAAATACAGAATGTAAATAAATTCTCCTATTGCTCCTGAGTTCGGTCTGAAGAATCTTCTCCAAACCTAAATGGGAAACCACCTAGAAGGGGGGGAATTTAAAAACAGATAAAACGTGAGCGAAAGGCTCAGTAGAACTAAGTTTTATAAAATAATTTAATGCAAAGAAACATAACATTATCAGGAGTTATACAAAAAGGGAACTTAAATAAATAAATAAATAAATTGAGTAGAACCGTTCTGACACGGAACAGTCTACTCGTCAAATCAAAACACCAGTTTACTTTTACCTAGGCAAACCATGATATCACCACCGTAGTGGCCCAGCTGGGTTTCGGGACCTGCCCCCAAGGTCGATCGCTACACGACCCGATCTCTGATATGGCATCATGCCCATGTGTTTATTATCATTATCATTCAAAACCCAATTACCGAGTGTTGTCAATTACATTTATTATGAAATTCATTTCATATCACGGTATATTAAAATATAACCGATAAACCATTTCCAAACAACTGTTGAAAACATTTTGATAGAAATCATTTTCAAAGCCAAATCATTTCAAAACCAGGCTACCAAAGAAATAGGATAGAAGTCCTACCTCAGTACTCGTGCCGGTACCCACACCGTAACCCCGATCCGCTATACGTTAGCTCCACGGAACCACGAACAATCCTAGATACAAACTAAGTCGATCAATATCTAGTTCGAAACATTCTATGTTACTAAATCATTCCATGATGTCCTAGTGTGCCATTTGTATCATTAAAAATCATCCTATAAGGTTGGGATTTAAATCAGGGTTCAAAACAGTGAAATCGGGTAAAAATCACAAAATTTCCATGCCTCGGTCGGCCTGCCGGACGCCCTGCTTCGGCCTGCCGAACTGCACAGTTCGGCCTGCCGGAAGCAAAGTTCGGCCTGCCGAACATTTCCCCAGATTCGGCCTGCCGGTCGGAAGAACACCGGCCTGCCGATCATCACTCCGGCCTGCCGAACATGAACTTCGGCCTGCCGAACTGGGAAGATCCAGAAATCCCAGCCACGGGTTTCTCGATCCCCAAAATCCAAATCTTGTTTCTAACCTGTTTTTCTCAAATCCCAGGCATGAAAAACAACTATAATTGATAGAAAAACATTCCAGAACACGTTTGGGATCATTTAAACAACATTTAAACTCGAAATCCTCAAAAATCCAAAAATGAGAAAAAGATGAGAAAAATGAAAATCTTGAATCCAATCCGTTTTCCTTCAATCTAGGCTTAGATTCTAGTTGTTCTAAGTTCATTTAACACAAATCCATGGTTTTCTAAGCTAAAACAAACTTAGATTTCAAAAACACACAAAATCGAAAATTTTGTAAAAAGTTTAGAAATTTCGAATCTAACCTCAAATCGAAGCTTCAATCCGCGTTCTTGGTTGCCGAATCACGTCCCCGAGCTTCCTCCTTGCTGTTCCGAAGCTTGGATTCGAATGGAGTTCAAAAATTTTTGAAAGAGATTGAGAGAGAGAGGGAGCTGCCGAGAGAGAGACAAGAGAGAGAGAGTTGAACGTGAGAGTGAGGAGAGAGAGAGGAAGGAAGGAAATAAATAGAGAAAATCGGTGGGCGGTTTTACTGTGCGAAAACCATGTGCCGCCCACGGTTTTGCAAAACAGAGTATTTTTAACATTTTACAAATTGTTGTGTTTTAAAACTCAAAACATCATTTTAAATCCATAAGAAATCATTTAAATGTATCAATTTAACAAAACAACCAAAAACTAAAAATCCAACCAAATAATCTAATTAAAGTTAAACTTTAATTATGGCACACTAATTCATCATTTACATTACATTAATGTTAAATAAATTTCGGGACGTTACAACTCTCCACCCCTAAAAGAAATTTCGTCCTCGAAATTTACAACTCATCTCAAAAGCAAAACAAATGCGGATACAATTCCCGCATACTCGACTCTAATTCCCAAGTGGCTTCATCAACACCGTGATGCTGCCACACGATCTTTACCAACGGTATCTCACGACGACGCAAGCTAATCACTTTCCGGTCGATGATCTGAATCGGCACTTCTTCGTACGTCGTATCCTCCTGAACCTGCACATCGCGAAACGATACTATCTTACCCTGCTCAGGTGGACACTTCCTAAGCATCGACACATGAAACACATCGTGCACATGAGAAATTTCGGGCGGAAGATCAAGCCGATAAGCGACCACACCAACACGCTGAGTGATCTCGAACGGCCCAATATACATCGGCGCGAGTTTCCCACTCACTCCGAACCGCATAGTTCCCTTACGAGGTGACACCCTCAAGAGAACAAAATCTCCAACCGCGAACTCTAAGGGTCTACGTCTCCTATCTGCGTAGCTCTTCTGCGACTCTGAGCTGCTCTCAATCGATCCCGAATCACCGCGACTTTCTCGTTGCTGTCACGAATCTCATCTGGCCCAAGAATAACTCTATCCTCCGGCTCGGCCCAACACACAGGTGACCGACACGGTCGCCCATACAATGCCTCAAATGGTGCCATACCGATACTCGCCTGATAACTGTTGTTGTACGCGAACTCCGCCAAATGCAAACATTGCTTCCAATTCCCGCCGAAGTCCAACGCACAAGCACGCAACATATCTTCGAGAACCTGAATAACCCGCTCAGACTGCCCATCAGTCTGAGGATGAAATGCCATACTGAAGTTCAAATCCATACCCAAAGCCTCCTGAAAACTCCTCCAGTACTTAGCATTAAACCTGGTGTCTCGATCAGAGGTGATGGACAAAGGAACCCCATGCAACCTCACAATGTTCTGCATATATAACTCCCGGAGAATCTTCCTGGAACACGTCGACCTAAACGGAATGAAATGCACCGATTTTGTCAACCTGTCGACCACAACCCAAACTGCATCGTGCCGCTGCTCCGTCCTCGGCAAACCTGTGAGGAAATCCATCGTCACATGCTCCCATTTCCACCCTGGAATAGGAAGGGCTGAAGCTGACCTGCAGGCTTCTGGTGCTCAGCTTTCACCTGAAGACACGTCGAACACTTGGCCACGTACTCGCGAACATCTTTCTTCATGCCTCTCCACCAATAGTGCCTCTTCAAATCACGATACATCTTGGTGCTCCCCGGATGAATAGCAAACTGAGACCTATGAGCTTCGTCTAGAACGGCTTTCGTCACCTCGGCGATAACTGGAACTGCAAGACGCTCCTGGAAGTACAACGATCCATCTGCATGCACGCTCCATTCCTCGAACTGCTCCCCGTTCTGAATCCGCGACCAAATCCCCTGCAAATGTCGATCCTGCCACTGACCTTGCTTCACCATCCGAACCAAGAGCTGGAGTCGCTTCCACATGATACAACAAAACTCGATCACCGTTTTCATGATACTGTAGCCGATACTCACTCACTGTCGCATCCCTGCTCCAGTCCTCAAAAATCAAACAAGCGAGAATCCCTGAAGACTTCCTGCTAAGCGCGTCCGCTACCACATTAGCTTTTCCGGGATGATACTGCAACGCGAAATCATAATCCTCCATGTACTCCACCCATCTGCGCTGCCCTCAAGTTGAGATCCCTCTGAGTGAACAAATGCCTCAAAACTCTTGTGATCGGAGAAGACCTGAAACGATGCTCCATACAAGTAACATCTCCAAATCTTCAGCGCGTAGATCACCGCTGCAAAGCTCTAAATCGTGAGTAGGGATAATTCCGCTCGTGAGGTCGTAGCTGTCTCGATCTGTACGCAACCACACGTCCATGCTGCATCAAACGCATCCAAGTCCACGCCCTGAAGCATCAGCATAAACCTCATACGGCTCGTCACTGCTAGGAATAATCAACACTGGAGCTGAAGTCAACCGGTTCTTCAATTCCTGAAAAGCAGACTCACAGTCTTCATCCCACTCAAACCTGACATTTTTTCTTGATCAACCTCGTCAACGGAGCTGCAATCTTCGAAAAGTCCTTTACAAATTTCCCTGTAATATCCAGCAAGACCTAAGAAGCTGCGAATCTCCGCTACATTCCTTGGTCGTTCCCACTCCAATATAGCTTCAATCTTGGACGGATCCACTGAAATACCATGCTCCGAGATGACATGACCCAGAAATTTGACCTCAGTCAACCAGAACTCACACTTTTCCCTCTTAGCATACAATTGGTGCTCCCGCAGAGTCTGAAGCACGATCCGAAGATGCTGCTCATGCTCCTCCCAAGTCTTAGAATACACAAGAATATCATCGATGAACACGATCACAAACTGATCCAGATACGGCCTAAATATCCTGTTCATCAAATCCATAAAAGCTGCTGGAGCATTCGTCAACCCAAACGACATAACTAGAAACTCGAAGTGCCCATACCGAGTCCTAAAAGCTGTCTTGGGAATCTCCTCTTCCTTGATCCTGAGCTGATGATAACCTGACCGCAAATCAATTTTCGAGAAAGTATCGCGAACCTCCCAACTGATCAAATAGCTCATCAATCCTAGGCAAGGGATACTTGTTCTTCACCGTAACACGATTCAACTGCCGATAATCCACACATAACCTGAAGAGTCCCATCGTGCTTCTTAGCGAACAAAACTGGTGCTCCCCACGGAGATGTGCTATTCCGAATATATCCTTTATCAGCAAGCTCCTGAAGTTGCTTCCTCAATTCCTTATTTCTGTCTGCGCCATCCGATAAGGTGCCATAGAATCGGTGATGTCCCTGGAAAACAACTCGATACCAAACTCAATCTCCCGATGCGGTGGGTAACCCTGATAACTCATCGGGGAAAGACATCCTCGAACCTCACCAACCACCGAAATCGCTACACCACTACTCGAAACATAGGGCTCGCAATCTAGATGGCAAGAAAAGCCAAAACAATCTAGATTCCTTCGCCCTCCTAGACATGACTTCATGAGACGCTCACTCATTAGCCAATCACCACCACCCTGGTAAGTGATTACCGTCCCCCTATCAGACACTAGGGTCACTTTTCTAAGTTGGCAGTCCACAACTGCACTATATCTGGACAACCAGTCCATCCCTAAAATCAATCATAGGAACTCATGGGGAGTATAATCAAATCACTTTTCAAAAATCTCAATCCCCAATCTTTATTTTACAAGATTTACACATACAATTTACACACACCCGCCCCAAGGGAGAAGTTATGACTAGGGGTTCATTAAACTCTTCTACTTCTAATCCCAAGGCATGTACAAAAGAGCTCGAAATGAGAGAATGAGAGGCACCGGTATCAAATAAAACGCGAGCTAGAGATCTAGAAACCAAAACCATACCATCGACAACCGCGTTACCAATCTGAGAATCTGACCCTCCAGATGCCATTGCATGAACCTGCACTGGCGCTTCCTTTTCCTCTACCGACATTGCTGGGTCCTGCATTACTCGGCCGATACTGCTGAGATGGAGATGACTGCACACTACCTGTACTCGGAGCTCTATACTGAGGAACACTGCGCTGAAAATACTGCGGCTGCTGTCCCCGTGCCGGATATGAGAATTGCTGAGGAGAAAACTGCGGATACTGCAACTGCGGGTACTGCGGAGGCGGAGGTAGGGTCTGAGGCTGAGGCTGAGATGAACGACTGGCATCCTCCCCGGTCTGCGATCCAAGACGAGCACTCCTGATCGGGCAATTCCTCTTGATGTGTCCGGGCTGCTGACAGAAATGACAATGAAAGCTGTAGGGATTGCTGCGCCCGCTGCCAGACGAACTGCTGCTGCCACTGGTCGCACCGCCTTGCTTGCCTTTCCCCGGAGCTGGACGACTACTGGTGCTCTTCCTGCCACTCCTCTGCGGTCCTCCTGAAGCCTTGGCTCGGTCCTCACAATACTGCACGTAATCATTCTCCACGGAGATCGCCGACGACACAAGCTCTCCGAAACTCCTAAGCCGTAGAGCAACCAACTGCCGCGAATAGGAGCCTTGAGTCCTTCCTGAAACTTGATGCATTTCTCACGCTCCGATGCCACAGCTGATGGAGCAAACCTAGCCAACTCGTAAACTTTGCCTCATACTCCCGAACTGACATATCACCCTGCTGCAATCTATAAAACTCAGCTGCCTTCTGATCTCTATACCCTGCGGAAAATACCGATCATAGAACAGATCCTCGAACTTGTCCCAACCGATATCGCCACCGCGCTCCAGACGCTTAGTTTGTTTCCACCAGGTGTTAGCGCCACCCTCGAGCTTATACGCCGCAAACTCCACACGATACTCCTCAGGCACACCAAGGTATCAGATGCTTCAAGATCGAATCCAACCAATACTCTGCTAACTGCGGATCCCCATTGCCATCAAAAGTCGGAATACGCCCGCCGAAATTCCTTAAAGAAAGCATGCCGACTACCAACACTGGAGTCTTCCGGTCTAGCCTGGCTGCCATCTGCCGGAAAGCCGCAATCATAGACCTCATCAGGCCCTCATCATTTCCGAACTCGGCGTCAGCTGTCGAACGACGTCTAGGTGCCATTCTCTCACTTCTGAAAACAAAATTTGGACTGTCAGAGGTATTTCATTGTCAAACCTATGTGTGCACAATTCCCAAGGTTCATAACCTTGAGCTCTGATACCATTCTGTCACGCCCCGGAGTACGGGAGGTGACGTGGCGGAATATTTAGATTAATTAAAAGAGAATTTAATTGAAAAGGGTTTAAAAATCCAATTAAGCAAGAAATAAGAGATTTTCCACCACATTTGATAAAGAATTTAAAATCATTAACAAATAATAATTGAATAAAAACCGCGAATATGGGTTCCACAACCCACAACTTGTGCACACACATGGTCTGACAATATAAATACAATTACAGTCCAAGTACAAATAAAGTTAAGTCTTACATGCCTTGATCAATAAATACAGAATGTAAACAAATTCTCCTATTGCTCCTGAGTTCGGTCCGAAGAATCTTCTCCAAACCTAAATGGGAAACCACCTAGAAGGGGGGGGATTTAAAACAGATAAAACGTGAGCGAAAGGCTCAGTAGGACTAAATTTTATAAAATAATTTAATGCAAAGAACATAACATTATCAGGAGTTATACAGAAAGAAACTTGAATAAATAAATAAATAAATTGAGTAGAGCCGTTCTGACACAGAACAGTCTACTCGTCAAATCAAAACACCAGTTTACTTTTACCTAGGCAAACCATGATATCACCACCGTAGTGGCCCAGCTGGGTTTCGGGACCTGCCCCCAAGGTCGATCACACGACCCGATCTCTGATATGGCATCATGCCATTGTTTATTATCATTATCATTCAAAACCCAATTACCGAGTGTTGTCAATTACATTCATTATGAAATTCATTTCATGTCACGGTATATTAAAATATAACCGATAAAACCATTTTCAAACAACCGTTGAAAACATTTTGATAGAAATCATTTTCAAAGCCAAATCATTTCAAAACCAGGCTACCAAAGAAATAGGATAGAAGTCCTACCTCAGTACTCGTGCCGGTACCCCACACCGTAATCCCGGTCCGCTATACGTTAGCTCCACGGAACCACGAACATCCTAGATACAAACTAAGTCGATCAATATCTAGTTCGAGACATTCTATGTTACTAAATCATTTCATGATGTCCTAGTGTGCCATTTGTATCATTAAAATCATCCTATAAGGTTGGGATTTAAATCAGGGTTCAAAACAGTGAAATCGGGTAAAAATCACAAAATTTTCCATGCCTCGGTCGGCCTGCCGGACGCCCTGCTTCGGCCTGCCGAACTGCACAGTTCGGCCTGCCGGAAGCAAAGTTCGGCCTGTCCTGCCGAACATTTCCCCAGATTCGGCCTGCCGGTCGGAAGAACACCGGCCTGCCGATCATCACTCCGGCCTGCCGAACATGAACTTCGGCCTGCCGAACTGGGAAAATCCAGAAATCCCAGCCACGGGTTTCTCGATCCCCAAAATCCAAATCTGTTTCCAACCTGTTTTTCTCAAATCCCAGGCATGAAAAACAACTATAGTTGATAGAAAAACATTCTAAACATGTTTGGAATCATTTAAACAACATTTAACTCAAAATCCTCAAAAATCCGAAAATGAGAAAAAGAGGAGAAAAATGAAAATCTTGAATCCAATCCGTTTTTCTTCAATCTAGGTTAGATTCTAGTTGTTCTAAGTCATTTAACACAAATCCACGGTTTTCTAAGCTAAACAAACTTAGATTTCAAAAACACACAAAATCGAAAATTTTGTAAAAAGTTTAGAAATTTCGAATCTAACCTCGAATCGAAGCTTCAATCCGCGTTCTCGGTTGCCGAATCACGTCCCCGAGCTTCCTCCTTGCTGTTCCGAAGCTTGGATTCGAATGGTCAAAATTTTGAAGAAGATTGAGAGAGAGAGGGAGCTGCCGAGAGAGAGAGAAGAGAGAGAGAGGAACGTGAGAGTGAGAGAGAGAGAGAAAGAGAAATAAATAGAGAAAATCGGTGGGCGGTTTTACTGTGCGAAAACCATGTGCCGCCCACGGTTTTGCAAAACGAGTATTT